>QQSL01000094.1:0-71296 GCA_003693665.1 Chaetothyriales sp. CBS 134920
ATTCGCAATGAGACTGTTAATGAGATTAATAATCATATTATTAACTCTCTTACAGGTGATATCAGAGAATATCTCTCAGTTGATAAAGCTCAGATTACTGATGATCAGGATCAAGCTCCACCCCCTGAGGTCTTGCAAGCTTTTAATATTGCAGGCTTACCTCCATCAAGGCTACAGCTTAAGCCTGGTGTACCTATTATGCTCCTGCGTAACCTGAATCCAAAAGAAGGTCTCTGCAATGGTACACGTATGGTGGTTGTCAAGCTTGGCAACAATATTATTGAAGGTAAGATCCTTGGGGGGGTTCATCATGGTCAACTTGCTCTGATCCCTCGCATTACCCTTAATTCTATTGAGGGAGAGCTTCCTTATGTGATAAGTAGGCGTCAATTTCCAGTACGACCCTGCTTTGCTATGACTATTAATAAGTCACAAGGTCAGTCTTTCAATCATGTTGCAGTGGATCTAAGGACACCTACTTTTTCACATGGTCAGCTCTATGTTGCTTTGTCAAGGGTTACTAACATGGCAAATCTCTCTCTTCTCTTGCCTGAGGTTAATGAGGATACAACAATTGATAATATTATCTATCCTGAGGTCTTGCTTAGATAGTGGAAATGGAAATTGGAGGCCAAGTCTCTTTTCTTTCTTTTTCTTTTTCTTTTTTCTTTTTCTTTTTTCTTTTTTCTTTTTTCTTTTTTCTTCTTTTTTCTTCTTTTTCGAGGGTGGAAGTTACCCGCCTTGGCGGGTAACCAAACCCCTCGTGAAGCGACAGAAGAGAAAAGAGAGATGATGGTATACGCAAGCCAGTAGGGACCATCTTGACCCAAACGAGGCAGGCACGCTAGCCACTAATGGAGAATTTGGGAAGTTATGACAGACGAGACAGCTCCTTCTCGACTTCAAGAGTCGGGTTCGGTCTACCACAGTATTTTTGCTGGGATTTTCTCCCGTTTTACCACTTTTCATCTGCAAGGAACAGTCCACAAATTTGATTTTTTTTCCCTTTCTCAGAAGTCTTGTTCGCTTTGTCAAAGAGGGGGCAAATTATAGGAAGTCTGCAGCAGGAAACTGAAACATGGCAGTCGAACAGCACAAGCATATCGAGAGTAGCCAAGTTCAAGTGTGGGGGTCCAGTCAAGAGGAAGCTGCGTTGGACTTAGACACATCGCCTGGGATTGGCTGTGGGAAAATGCCTCATATAAAAATGACGACGACTCCACTCCGATCGTGCGTGCAGGAGGCGAATGACGGCAGCTACGAACACTCTAAGTTAGCTGTGTATCTTACGGGTGAATTACAGTCAGTTACAGCCTACACGAGGACTGCAACCAGACAATGACCACAGCAAGCTCCAGTTCCAGTGTATGCAACCGGCGGCCGTCGGTCCGTATTCTCTCACGTTGTCTGACACATCAGGGAAGTGACTCAAGCAGACTCCAGAGCCGTGTGCTGCGACTCAAGCAGACTACAGACCCGTGTGCTGCGACTCAAGCAGACTACAGACCCGCTGAGCCTGTGCTGCGCTGTGTCCTGCGACTCAAGCGAGCCGTGGGTGCGCGCTAGATTGTGCACGAGAGATTGTGCGTACGAAGTCGTATGTGTCAAAGCGACTGGAGCAATGAGTTCACCATGCGTCTGTTCTCCCAATCGAAATCGCCCTTCCTATCAGGGATACTCTTCCATCACGCTCTGTCTGGGAAACCACGAATTAATTACTAACTTAGGCGAAACGAGGATCGAGGGCTAATGCCAGATGGTGTCTGTGACCACGCGATTGATTGTGCAATGTTGCTCTGACAAAGTGACAATACACCCGGCCCGAACAAAGGCAGGCGGGCTGGGTGCGTGGTTGGTGGTTGGCCACAAGCAACCCCTCTCTATTTCCCCCTCTTTCTCTCGCACATGTCTGTCTCGACTTGTTTATCGTCCAAAAGGGAAATCGACGAGTGGTCGAGACATGAGACTGCCACCCTGCAGAAAATCCTAAGTGAGGGTAATGTATGGTAGAGTACGCGGGGGGGCTGGTCAGGACAGGCAAGGTCTCTTCTTCTCTTTCCCGCTACTGCCCGTCATGCCGCTCAGTGATCTGTTGTTGTGGGGAGGGGCACAAGTGGCCAAGCGCCTGCATGAAGATCGAGACGCCATTGATGACCAGTGGTGAGACGCCAGTTGATCAGTGAGCCTTCTGAATCGCCTGCGTAATTACACTGTACAGAGGCCGAAATTGGGCGGCCGCCCGAAGCAGGCGGTGTTTGGGCCAGTCAATGACGCCCGATGCATGCCTAGAAGCACCTAGAGATGTCCTAAAATAGTGGGAACCTGTGGGCATTTCCAAGCGCCACTCTGCCCTTCTTCCCCCTCCCCACCCCACCAAAATGGAAATGGAAGGCCGCACTTGGGCGTGGCCGCTTGGTGCGTTGCAAGAAAAATCCCAAGCCAACCCGGCACTGCGGACGGACCCGAACAGAGTTTTTCTCTCTTTTGCCTTTGGACTGCCCAAATCCTTTTTTTATGCCTCGCTATTCTTTCTGTGCAAAACTGCCTCATAATAATCCTACCACACTCTCTTCTCTTCCTTTCACCCGCTCCCCTCTCCTCGCTCTGCTCTCGCCGCAGCCTTCGGGCACCCTAACCTCTATTGCTTTTCTTCCATTTTCTCTGTATTTCATTATCCCACCTCCTGCGGGCTTCGTTTCACCGTGCAAAGAAACGGCGCCCGCCCCCAGTTGAGCCCGCGTGCGCCACCAACCCTGTTGCCTTCTTGGCAGTGCCGACCACCAACAACATCGACTTCCATCACCACCACCAAGCACAAGCACTTTTGGGTGTCAAGCTCAATCATCCACACCCCCCCTCAGAGAAAATGGTCGTCCTCTTATTATAACCCCGGCGGTCCGTAGGGCCACCTCTCACTCACCCACTCCTGGCCGTGGACTGCGTCGTCTAGTATCCAAGTACTCAGCGAATACCCCTCCCAACGCACACCACCATGGCCCATCATCAGCAACAGCAGCAGCGAGACGCCGGCCGAAATGGTCCTTCCATCCAAGGCTTACTGAAGCTGTTCCATCTTTCCAACAGAAACGACCCCACCGTCCCCACTGGCGACGAAGATGCCGCCCTGGATGCGGACGAGCCTCCGGACGACCAACTTGCACACCTTTATACCACGCCTCGCCGAGCGCAGGCGTACCCGAAAACGATCCAAAACATGCCATCTACACGGCGTGAATCCCTCCTGACAAAAGCCATCTGGCAAGAGTCTCACCCAGACACAACCCATCTTCCCGAAGAACGATTCTCCGCACTATCCAGAGGCGTGTCCATCGCCTCCTCCCACAGTACAGTGAGCGTGGCCGACCTGACCAGCGATGGCGGGGTCTCCTCCGATCGGTCCTTGACACCGAGTCCTCCTCTGCCTGCGAGCATGATGCTTCATCTGCCGCCCAAGCACCTTTCCACCACCAGCATTGTCATCGCTCCGGTCAGCACGGACGACCGGCCCTCGGTTGCACCTGTGGGCGAGGCAGCTATAGAGAAGTCGCTCGGCCGAAAGCGATGCATCATGTTCGCGTCCGGAGGCCAAGACACAACCAAGGCGTCCAAGGAGGAGCCTGCTGCTCCAGCAGAGCCTCCAAAGCGGAAGCCTGCTCTGACCTTTGCCTGTCCCTCTCGTCAGGACAAGTCTATGCCGTCACCAAGAGCCAGCCCTGAGCCAGCGGCAAAGCACCGCCAGATCGCAGAGCTGACTGAAAAGTGGTCTGATGCTGTCGAAGAATCCGACCATGCCGAGTCTGACCGCAGCTCGTCTCCGCAACCTGAACCTTTCCCTGACTTCGCCACCGGCCATGAGACCGATTCCTGGGTCGACCAGCCTGTTGATGCCAGCCGCAAGCTTACCTTGAATGAGTGCATGAAGAAAGAGATTGCCATTCGCCAGACCTGCACTCAGGCCGAAGAGGAAGCGGATGAAGAGGAGCGTGAGCAAGAAGAGAGGGAAAACGACGAGGAAGAGGACGACGAGTCTGCCAATGTGGATGATTTTGCTCCCTCAGACGAGGACTCGGATGATGGCAATGAGTCGGACGATGAAGGCGGTTTTGCCGATTCGGATGATGAGAGCGATGCTGGCTCCGACTATCAATTCTGGAAGCCTGCGCTTTCCGCCACTACCATGAGTTCCGACAATATGACGATGAGCCATTTCAGCTCTCGTGGCAGGTCGCGCACCAGCTCCTTGGAGTCGGAAGACCTGTTTTCCAGCCTCAACGCGTTGGCAACCCGGAGACGCTTGAACACCAAAGTGAGCAAGATGGCCAAAATGAGACCGGGGACGCCTGAGCTGCCAGACAGTACCGATTTTGTCTGCGGCACCCTTGACGAGGACCGGCCCCTCGAGGCTGCCTACATATCCTGTAGGGAGCAAAAGAAGCGCGCCAAGCACGTCCCTATTCCACAGGACATTGATCCCAGTTTCCCGACAACCGATCCAGAGGACAATGGGGATGAGGACGAAGATGAGGACGAAGCCGAAGAGTCTCTTGGTGTGGGAGGGCCGATGTGGCTCAAGGATCAGTTTGCCGAATTCGAGGGGAAAGAGGGCCGCGGACAGGCAAACGGCCCGCTGACGGGTCCAGTGCTGGCTTCAGCAAGTCAGACCAAGAAGAAGATCGAGATCGCGCTCCCCTTGACCCGGCGAACAGTCGTCACCAACCGTTCTCCCCCGCCGACAAAGAAGCTTTTTGGTCACTCACCTACCCGCTTCCGCTCGCCGGCGCCCCAGATCCGGCTCCGATCCCCGCCAGCCTCTCCCAGCGCGGCACCAGCAAGGCTGACCATCAATCGTTTGGCTCAGCGCCCTCTTGGTGGTCAACGTGGCCGGCAGCGCACCGCCTCCCTGCCTCGCACCCCGAACCCATTCTTCCGTAACTTCAATGTCGGCAGCCCCTCGATCTCCAATGTGGCCTCTGGTGCGGTGACGCCTGCTACGGAGGAGCCGCCTCGGCCAGATCTTCATGTGCGTGGACCCGTCGACATTGTCATGGGCCTGGAGAAGAAACGGCAGAAGCGCAAGGAGAAGTTCTGGAGACAGCACTGTCGCAAGCAAGCCAAGGAGCAAGCTGAGCGTCGACCCGTTCCTGGTCGTGGCGCAGAGCGAATGCGAGAACTGGGTCTCGAATGCGCAGAGCGTAACCGCGGCTACGGACTTGGCCACCTCCAACTGGTTCTCTCCCTGTGATGACAGATGACAACCACTTTTTCTACTTCTTTTCTTGGTCGAGATGTTGCGGCCGACGATGCCGCTGAGACCGGCGAATCTTATTTGGATGTAGGACCAGACCTGCACATGGTATGCACGACTTTCCTAGCTGTGGCTGTCGTTTGGCCCCAAGTGGCATATGACCTTCTTGCACCTTTCTCGGCGACATGGGCAACAGTCCCGGCCGAGACAGAGGCGCGTTTCTTCTACATTTTTATGACTGCAGCATTATCAATTGCATCAGGGCTTCAACAACGGAGCCTGTTGTTGTATAGGGCGAATGGCAGGGGCCAGCTCGACTGTATTGATAGATGAACCAATGATACACATCTGGGCAGATTGCAGCCAGAGAAGCAGTTGAATGATGATTACTTTTTTGTCTACTCAGCAGGCCATAAACCATTCCATGTACTGCAATACTGCACTGCAACTTGTATACAAGAACATCAATGTGGCTGTGCGAGGCTGTGCGAGGCTGTGCGAGGCTGTGGCTATGTGTTCAGAAAGTTTTAGAGCATCACGTGGCCGGAATTCCATATTCAACTGCGAATGTCGAAACGCCGGTGGCAACGGTGGCCGTTTTGCAGACAGAGCAACTGACTGCGCTTTGTTTAAACATTTTTAATTGCCTATCTATCTTTTGCCTGGAGCTGTCAATTCCAACTTCAACGACAACTGTGGGCTGGAAATTCTGGTCTTTTTCGCCGGCTCCTTGACGTCGTCGTGATCCTCCTCTACTGTCAACCCGTCTGCCTGTCAGTCAGTCAATCAGCCCTTGCTGGTTGAGCCTGTTTCCTTCCTGTCACCTCTTGGTCCCACTGCTGCTACAACAGAAGTCCATCCCGCAAACAAACGAACGAGCAGGCAAGCAAGTGAGCAAGTGCGCAATCCTCGAAGTGCAGACAGACTCGTACACACACATACACAAAACCCAAGATGTGGATTATCAACTGGTGTATGTACACCCCTATACAGACACAGATATATATATCTGTCCATCATTTGCTTGTTTGCACAAATTCTCAGTTTGTCGAGGTGAACAACAACTAAACAAACAAAACACAATATTTGCAGTCTACGATGTCCTCGCCTCGCTCGGTCTGCTCAACAAGCATGCCAAGCTGCTCTTCCTCGGCCTCGACAATGCGGGCAAGACGACGCTGTTGCATATGCTCAAGGTGCGTGCATGAAAAAAGGGGAAGAAGAAGATTGGAGATGTGAAGAGAAAGAGGGATAAGCTGACCAGGGGGGCGGTGGAATGCCAATGTCATTATAGAACGACCGAGTCGCAGTTCTACAGCCGACGCTTCATCCGAGTAAGAGAAAAAACACCCTTGGGCCTTGTTTTTTTTTTTTTTTTGTTCGAGCTTTGAGAACAAGAAACGACTGACTCTAGACATCAACAACAACAACAGCATCTGAAGAACTAGCCATTGGAAACAACCGCTTCACGACGTTTGACCTGGGCGGCCATCAACAAGGTAATTATTAAACCCTCCTTGTTTTGGCATATATATATATATATATATATATATACTTATGATTTCACTTGATTTATTAACAAAAAAAAAACAAAAACAGCCCGACGACTCTGGCGCGACTACTTCCCCGAAGTATCCGGCATCGTCTTCCTTGTCGACGCCAAGGACCACGAGCGACTGCCCGAGGCCAAGGCCGAGCTGGACGCGTTGCTGGCCATGGAGGACCTGGCCAAGACCCCCTTTCTCATCCTCGGCAACAAGATCGACCACCCGGATGCGATTGGCGAGGACGAGCTCCGCCACCAGCTCGGCCTCTACCACACCACGGGTAAGGGCAAGGTGCCCCTCGAGGGCATCCGTCCCATTGAGGTTTTTATGTGCAGTGTCGTGCTTAGACAGGGTTGGTTTTTTTCCTTTTTCCTTTTTCCTTTTTTCTTTTTTCTTTTCCCTTTCTCTCTCTCTCTCTCTCTCTCTCCCTTCTCTTGTGTTTCTCACTCTGGCAATGCTAATGAAAACACAGGTTATGGAGAGGGTATTCGGTGGCTGGCGCAGTATGTCTAGATTGTATGGTATGCCATCATGCATGCACAGACTGGTTCTATTGCCCTCTGGCCTGGCCCCCTTGCACTCTTTTAGAGATTGCAATCAATTGAGATAACAAACAATCAAGACATCAAATCATCTCCTTCTGTAGATGTTGTACTGGGTCACAAATTAAATCATGCAGAAAAGGCCTAGTTGATCCCATTGATTACGGCTTCCCTGGCTTCAAGTCAAACACAGACATATAGGACATCCTCTTTGTTCTCGTGATCCCATTGAGCATCACATCCATTTCAAAGGTCGTCAGAGCTAAACATTGATACACGCCTGCTACGCTCTGGTGGTGGCTTTGTGTACATATCATACGACCTCGACCTGGCGCAGCAAAAGACAAATCAGACCCAAGCCGCCGTGCAAGACGGCACCCTGCAAGCACACACACACATCATGATCTCTCGCCCGACACGGGGAGCGCATCCGACCATCGAAGGCGCCATTGAACAAACACCCACATCTTGAATCGGCCCCCCACCGCCTCGCGCGTCGGTGGCCAGTTCAAACGGCCAAGGCATGTCAACAGGGCTAGGCGTTGTAAACAAAAAGCAAAGGTCCAGAGTCAGCTGAGAGGTCGCGGCCGCGTCGACGGCAGGGTGTAGTGGCGGGCCCAAGGCAAACCGGGCTTGTTGCTCTCTATCTCCTTCCGAACCTGCGCAAAAAGACGGTATCAGCCGGACGCTAGTGGGGAACAACGATCATTTGCCTTTGCGGGGAGTGCTGGCTGAGCCTTTTGAGCCATAAACGTACTTTTGCTTCTTCTCCGCCGGCTTGAGGATCTAGACACGAGTTAGCCACGCCCAGGGATACATGGCGGGTGGGCGGTGCCTACCTGGAAGGAGCACAGCAAGCTCTCGTCCACGCTCATCATGGCACCAGCATTGTCGAACTCGCCGCAGTAGTTGGGGGCACTAAACAGGGTGACGAGCTGTCGTTTGGAGAAGAATTCGTAACCATCCTCGACGACCTGGTGGGCACGGCAAATGAGGTCCATGTCGTGCTTCTGCAGGAAGCGTGACACCACGTCGGGGCCAAACGTGAACGACACACCACGGTCGTTCTCACTCCAGCCCGTGATATCCTTGTCCGGATCCGACCAGAGCAGATCGCAGAGCAGACCGCAGTCGGGAATCTGGTGCAGGCAAAGAACGGGTTAGTTAGACTGTGCATACAGCCGTGGGGGGATGAATTTCATCAATTTCCTTTCTTCTTGGATGAATTCCAGACTTACATCAGTCGGGCGCATCACACGGCGGATCTGCTCCATCGAGTTCAGGTCAGGGCTCAGGCCGCCGTGCATGGTGAAGATCTTCTCATCGATGATGGCGGCAATGGGCAGGCAGTTGAAGCAGTCGGTGAAGGTCTTCCACAGCTTGATATTGTACCGTCGCTTGCACTCGTCGTAGAAGCCGTAGATGCGGTTGATGGACGCGCACTCGTGGTTGCCGCGCAGGATGAAGAAGTTTTCCGGGTACTTGATCTTGTACGCCAGCAGCAGGCAGATGGTCTCGAGTGACTGCTTGCCACGGTCGACATAGTCGCCCAGGAAGAGATAGTTTGCCTCGGGCGGGAAGCCGCCGTACTCAAATAGGCGCAGCAGGTCGTAGTACTGCCCATGGATGTCGCCGCAGATCTGCATCAGGCACGCCAGCGTTAGTCTCAGCGATCCGAGCTGGGCAGTGAAATGGCGAGCGTGGCAATGACCGGCCTACCTTGATAGGAGCCTCCAGCTCAAGCAAAATGGGCTGCGAGATGAAAATCTCGCGTGCCTTGGTGCACAGATATCGGATCTCGGCCTCGAGGAGCTGCACCTGCTTTCCGGGGCGGCTGCCACGGACCTCGAGCAGTCTGTCAATGACCGAGTCTAGGTCGATCTCATTGTGATCGGCCATGGTGCCGGTGCCTCGGGCGGGGCAGCCGGCTTATGATGAGAGGGGGGAGGGGGAGGAGAGGCCGAACCACCGAGGGTGGAATGGGCGAGGGGGCGCAGAAAGGAGGAGGAGGCGGCGGCGGCGGCGGCGAGGTGAGCGGTGACGATAACCGGATGAAAATCTGCGCAGCGCGCCGTCAGTGAGCCCGTCGCCGAGGGGCGGGCGGCGCAGGAGCCCGGCCCGAGGGAGGAGATTTTTTACTCAGCCGTGGGTGGCAGTCCAAGGGCCAAATTGGTGTCGACGGGGCGACAAAGGGCCGATGGGGGATGGCACTCGTCGGAGCCTGCTCGAGATCGTGGTCGACGACTATGGCGGGCGGCAGCAACAGCAGGAAGGGGCTGAGCAGTGGTTTCACACAGGCGCGGCTGCCACTAACAGTCTCTGTCTCTTGCTCCTTCACCCACGCACAGAAGACAGACCGACACCAAAGAGGCAGGAACAGCCACACCCACTCGCAGGGCTTTCTTACGTGGACAGACGAGGGTTAAAAAAGGCTAGTGCTGATGATGGGACCAGCAGCAGGAAGGGCGGAGTCGATGGGAGGCTTGATGGCAGTTGCTGATGGCAGCGATGATATTAGAGGGATGACAGCGATGGTCGAATGTCGTCGGATTGCGGGTGCAAGTGCAATTGGAGGCAGCCTTTTTGCAGGGAGAAGGCAAGAGCAGGGAAAAAAGGGCAGCACCACTGGTGCGCGCGGACAAACAGCCGGGCGCGCTGGGCTGTGATTGCTGCAAAGGCAAAGAGTGGCGTGGGCTGCAGCCTTGGCGGTAATTCCACCCCCGCTCCCTCTTTCTGGGCAGCAGCCCTGTTCCCCCTGGTCGGGTTCGAGGGTTGGACCGCGTGCTCTGCTTACCGCCCATGCCTTCTGGCTGCTTGAGCGAGGACCGTCACCTCAGCTCATGCTGAGCAAATCAACGGCCCGTATACAGCCAGCTCCATGCCGGCCACAGGAGTTGCCACCGAGGGTAAACTGAGAAGGTACGGTAATTAGCATGACAGTCTAATACCAGTCAGTGTCAGTAATACCAGTCAGTGTCGGTCTAATACCAGTCTTTTTCTCAGTCAGTGTCGGTATAATACCAGCATCAGTGTCAGTCAGTATATTAATACCATAGTAATAATAAGTCGAGAAGGAACTACAGTCCGGAGTGATGGCCTTGGTGCGCCCGCCATATGCTTCGCTTCGTTCATCATGCTGCATTCATCACTCAGTGCCCGCCCAAACAAGCCCTGCGCCTCGCTATGCTGTAAAACCAAACGACTATAAAACCAGAGAGGCAAGCAGTACAAGAAGCAGCAACACACACCCTTATACAACCAGCAAGTCGAACCTCCTTCTCCTCCCCTCTTCTTCCAAATCAATCAATCATAGGTCTCTATGTGCAACTCTACACAAATCAGCCCAGTGTCCGTGCGCCACTCACAATCGCCGTGTTGGCTGGTCGATGCAACGTCCCATGCACGAGCGCGTCTCCTCGCTGGATCTCCAGGTGGTGGTCATTGTGCCAGGCCTGGTCACCCAGCTGACTGAGCCAGTTGGAGCCAAATTCACGCCGCAGCGCTTCGATCTTGGTCTTGTAGTCGTCTTGCCCGTCGTCAGGCACCTCGACAACCATCCTGACTCTCTCCATTGGCTCAGCCTTGCTCTCACCAACTTCGACTCTTGTCGGTCTCCTCTCCTCTTCTTCCGGGCCCTGCCTCTGTCCCGTTGCTGATTCAAGTGACGTCCTCGCCCCGATGACCGGATCGGCCAGACTCCGCCGGGGGCTGTCATCTTGTGCCAAGTCAACGATCCGCCGACGAGGAGCTTTCCTACGCCGCATTGACGCCGTGTGTGAGGCGTCTGTTTGCTCTTCTGCTGGCGCTGTCGCTGCCGCTGTCGCTGTCGGTGCTGCAGCGGCAGGAGGCGTCTGTGGAGGCTGGTCTGCTCGCATGCCCACCACTGGCGGGTCGGCAATCTGCACTACAGTGTCTGGAAATCGGGGCTCGACCTCGGCCACACGCTCAACCAGCTGCTTCCTCTCCGCGAAGCCTGGCCCACTCTCATCAATGATGATGTCTTCCACGTAGCCGGGTGTCTGTCTGAACAGGTTGAACACTGTCACGCGCCAGTCACTATATGTCCGGGTTAGTTTGTTGTGCTTCATCCACAGCCTGCGGAAATTGGGCAGTCCCGTAAGTCTGGCTGCTTCGGTTGGGTCAGTGAGCTTATTGTCCTGCACATCGAGCTTCTCCAGCGATAGCAGGCGCTCCACTCCGGCCAAGGACTTGAGTCGATTTCCTCGCAGCTTCAGCGTGGTGATGGCAGGCAGGGGTGAGCGCGTTAGAGACTGTAGCGACTCGATCATACAATTCGACAGGTCGACAGACACCAGCCGCGTCAGTGATGCCAGCGCATCGGGCACTTCGACAAACAGGTTCGAGGACAAGTTGAGTGAGCGCAGAGTTGACGCGACCGGGGCTAGCGACCGTGTGGGAATGTAGGTCATGCCATTGTCCGCTAGGGAGAGGTACTTCAGCCGTTGCCATTTCGACGCCGGGAGGGTGTAGCTCATGTCGAGCAGATTCGATGCGCTCTCACTGCGTCGGAACGTCTCACTTGACTCGGAGCTGCCTGACCCTGAGCGTTGAGCATGGCCGGCATAGGCAGCATATGTAGATTGAGCCCGCACATGGCGGTAGGCACTTGTGGGTCGATTGGCCTTGGTTCGTCTTGGAGACAAGCTGCCAGCGACGAGAATGTCAGCGCCGTCATGGAGTGGCGTGGCCTTTGGTGACACACTTCCTGCTGCAGGCGTCTCGGGCGCGGAGGGAAGAGGACTGTCTTCGCGTGCTAGCACATCTCCACACGAGCGTGGCCGGCTGGAGGACAGCTCTCCGTCTGCGGAAGCGGATGGCTTGCGAAAGCTGGACAGAGCGGGATGGCTGTTCAGCCTGGGCCGTGAGTTGACCGAGGAGATGTCCTGCGCAGGGTAGCGTGACCGAGACGGATGCGACCTGTGATGGAGCCGCTGCGGCTTGGAAGGAGATGCGCCTAGCTTTGAAGGAGACCCGGCCATCGGTGTTCGAGAGTTGGCGCCGAGGTCCAGCTCGTCTGATGGAGAACCAAGATCAGAGTGAGAGTGGTCGAATTCGGCGCGGGGCGTCGAGGGCACGGTCCAGGACGAGGTGGGCGTTGGTGAGCCCTGGCGGCCGCGTTTGGCGGACCGTCGTCTTCGTTTCTCGGCGTCATCGAGGACAATGTCGACCAAGAGCTCGACGGGGTCTTCGACATGGGCACGCTTGACGGTGAGCAAGGTGAGTTGTTCAGCCAGGCGGTCCCATCCACAGAATTGGCGAAAGTCAAGATCGATTATGTCAAGCTGCTGCAAATTTTTGAATGCAAACAGCGGGACGGCCGTGTCAAAGGGAAATTCTTCATAGCCACGGATCAGGCGTGCTCGATGGTCTGTTGTCAGCCGCAGGGAGGGCAGCTTGGTGAAGGCCGAGTAGAGGTACTTCAGGTCGAGCTCGGCGGCAGCTTTGGCCTTTTCGCTCTTGGACGAGGCAGAGCCACCGAGTCCGATGGAGGACCAGAAAGTGGTGATGCTGGAGAGGGTGCTGCGAACACTGCTGACCGAGTGAATTGAGTCCTTGTCGCTTCGGCCCGACCGCGTGCGCTGGCGGGCCTGCAGAAAGGAAACATAGTTGGTTGGAGACTCGTCGCTGATGACATTCTCCAAGCGGATGCTCAGCGGGCCCACGGCGATTCCGAGCTCTTCAATGCGGGAGAGTAGGTAGTAGAGATGGTGCGGCGTCAGCGTCAACAGCGCAGCCTTGATCGCGTGGGAGCGGAAACTCAGTCCTGCAAAGGAGAGCGCGGCCGCGAGCGTGGACGAGTTGGGCGCAGACGAGGCCACAGAGGACGTGAGGCTGGTGGAGGAGGTGTTGGCAGCCGTGTGCCGGGGGTGGACGGACAATTGCAGGCTGTTTGCCAGTGCTTTCTCATGGTGGCGGATGAATTGGGCCAACGACTGGATGACGGTTAGCTGTGACAGCGAGGAGGCCATTGCAGCGGTGCTTACCCGTATAAAGTGTTGCCCATCCTCACTCTGCAGACTGTCCATCTAGCTGCTGCTGGTGCCGCCTGGAGGCGTGGTCGTGGTCGTTCGGCCAGAACCGAGCAAGATAAGGTCTACCAGCGGCAAGGGACTGCGTCCTCCATGTAGGCTGTGCCAGTGCGTGGGCAGTCAGCCTGTGTGATCAGATCAGATGACTGTTGCTGCAGAAAAGCCCGTCAACAGTCAGGGTGCCGGAGCCCGCCGGTCATGATGGCATCCAGAGAGGCCGTCGTGGACAAGTACGCGTGCTAGCTAGATGCTGTTGTGGGAGCCTGCCCAGGCCGAGAGTCGTGGGGTATAATAGAGTCAGGGTGTGGATGTGTGTATGTGTGTGTGTACAAGGTCGATAATGCCTGTCAGAAGGGGACCAGATCCGGAGGAGGGTCCAGCCTGAACCACGCGGTGTAGCTGTGCAGCTGATAGGATAGCCACGGCACGGCACGGCAGTGCGAAGGGCAAAAAAAAGGAGGGTGTGCAGTTGGTGCCGAGAGCAGGGGGCTATGGGCTGAAGATATGAGACAGGACAGTCGCTTGCTGAATTATTACTCGACAACAGACAATCGGCGGCGGGCAGTAACTGCAGTGATAGTGGTGTGTGGTGCTGGTGCTGGTGTTGGTGGTATAGTAGTAATAGGACTATGGGCAGTAGTGGTGTGGGGGCAGCGAGGGGGCAGAGGGAGAGGGAGGGAACAACAACAACAGCAACAACTTTCTCTCTCTCTGCTTCAGCTGTGTCTGGGGCTAATGAGAATAAGTTAATGAAAAATAAATTAAATTCTACGAGGCGAGAATACGGGGACGGTCGGAGCGTTTTTGGTTGCTGGTCGTCTGTTCACAAGGGAGAAAGGCGGCCTTTGCACCCACACACACACACGCGCGCGGCTTGTCTTGCACCCTCTTGCAGGCAGAGAGAAAGAGAGCAGCGAAGCAGCGAAATTAGATTGCAGCCCCATGGTTGGTGGCGTTCTCGCTCTGTCGAATCGTGGCTCCCTATTTTGGGCCCAGAGGGGGCAGGCGCCCACGCTCGGGAGGGGCTTTTTCGTGTGGACGGCGCGATCTGCATACGTGCATGCGCACAGACACCAGCAAGGTGGCCCAGCCGTCGCCAGTCGCTGGCGTGCCTTTGGCAGTGGGGGTTTTCTTCCCAGTGCTTGCTGCTTCCAGTTAATTAAGCATGACATTCTGCAGCCACTCGACCCCACCAAGGAACCTTAACCATCACTCGGCCTTTGCCCTTCGGAACTGCGTCAGCATAACGGCTTGGCGATGGGCAGCTTGACTTTTGTGCGTGCCCCGGTCATCTGGTGACCCTAATTGCCACCACCCTTTCGGCTTCCTTCCTGCTTACCACGGATGGGATCGTGGGTTCATCGTTGGTTCATTCCATCGTAACCCCTGTATACAACTAAGAAAACTAAACCCATCGCCCCAAAGTGCGGTTCCTTCGCATATCGGTGTTGGGCCCTTAGTGAGGGTTAGCCGGGCGCACAAACCCTGGGGCAGGCCCAGAGAGGCGAGATCCATGCCTGAGGAAAAGCGCGTGCCCCACCCACGCGGCTGGTGGCTGCAGCCTGGTTCGGGGCGCGTGTTGGGGTCCTCCCTCCTAATTAGCCAGGCCGACCAAGTAAAATCCACTGCCTGCAGGGCAAAAACAGGCGCTTTTTGCTGGAAAAAAGGTATTAATTTACCGACGCACAGGTACTTGAGTAATAATAAGTCAGCAACAAGATCATTATTATTAATATCTAGATATCGAGGCTCACAACAAGTATACATGTAGTCGTACGTCGGTCAGAGCAAAAGTGACTTTGGCGGGGTATTTGCCACGGGCGATGCCACGGGCGAGGCTTCGGCCTGTCTTGTCTGTCTCCTCGGGCGGTTAATAGGCCCTTTTTTTTTATAAATAAGCCCTTCTTTTAGCCTAAGTACATCCTTTCGCCTTCTCGCTGTCATCCTGTCACACTCGACCCAAACCCGCGGCGGTCCCGCGCCCCCTGTCCTTCTCCCAAGATCTTGTTTTGCCATCTCTTTTTCAGCTCTGTGTGCAACAAAGCAACAAAAGTGCGCCACCCAATCCAGCAGGATTAGGAAGCTGCTGGTTGTCTGTCACAGTTTAATCTCATCCTGTGGCTGTCCCATGACCCATGACCCTTGGGGATCGATGATGTGCCCTCGTCTAGTGCAAGTCAATATAGTAATTAATCAAGACCCTTGCAATAGCGATGAGAATGGCAATACCACCCGTCTGCTTGCCATTCCGCTGCCAACTAAAATTGGCCAATCTGGATCGCCCAACCAGTAAGCAGACCGAGATAGGGACCCGGTTCGTTCGATGTCAAAAAAGAATCCCTGTAGCGGTGAGGAACTGTCAGAGAGAAAAAAGAAAGAAAAGAACCCTTGCAGGATCTTGTTTCGAGATCGGTCACTCGCACTCGCACTAGAGGAAGCGCCGGCCGAGTCATGAGTCGGAGTAGTTCATGTGTGTCTGTGCACACCACACTTGCATGCAGATAGCTCAAGTTGATTAATAACGGACTCCGTAGTAGAACCAGCATCGAGGGCAGTGGCGTGAGTAAGTGAATCTATTTCTTGGAGCACAGTCGTTTCCATTGTAATCTACCTTTATCCCACGCACTTGAACGGAAGGCTCGACTGTCTGGTCTGATTGTTGGCTTGGCGATGTAATCTTCTTGGCTCGTTAATATCCCAATCGGGAAAGGAAAACCCTTGCATCAGCAGACTCAATCCTCATCTTCATCATCACTATAATCATCCATGATTCATTATTGTTCTTATCACCCTCACCTCCTGACCTTATGACCTTGTCTGTGCGCCGAACCCTGGCTCTCACTCCCAAGTCATCTGAATAAAGACATCTGCCATGAAAAATGAAAAATACAAAATTACAGTGTACGGTAACCTTATTTTCATAGTGTTTCTTTCCCCACCAAATCTTGTATGTACATGACTGGATGACCTTTTCCCCTCCCCTTCCTTCCTTTCTCTTTTTTTCCTTTAACCTAAAAAAATTAAGCGTACCATGTGCATGGAGAGGGAGAGGCAAAAGCACGACATTCTACTGTAACTTTAAGTTAAAACAGGACACACATGTACACTAACCCCCACATTCTTGGTGGGCTTTTTTTTTTAAAGAAAAAAAGAAACAGATTCAGATTCAGATTAATAATGACGTGCGCATTCTCCTGATACACTTACACATGTAGCAGTGCTTCTTCGTCTTGATAGAAAAAAACTACGCAACTCTTTGCTATGATTGGTCTCTTTACTGACCGCTCATTTGTTCTCGTCGGAATCAGAATGAAGATCCTACCATGGATACTAGTATGCTGTGTCGAAATAAATCATCATACATATCAAGACACAAACACCGAACTCACTCTGGCCGAGTTTCAAGCAACTTGCGGGATAATAGTGCATGTTAGTCACTTACTTTGTATCAAACTCGAGTTGACTTATCCACAATGATAATAATAGAAACGCTGTCAATGTTTCCTCTCACCGTTTTGGTCGACGTCGACCACCTCATAGGATTCTTCCTCGGTCGTGACACTGTCTTCGGGCTCGCTTAGATCGTCGTCATGCCACAGCACCGAGGCTTGGCGGCTGATCTCTTCAAGCACAGTGCTCGGACGCCGAATCATGAGCTGGGGATTGTGATGCTCGTCATAATCATCCTCGTCATCCTCTGTTGTGGCTCCGTCTTCGTCGGCACTGGCACGGGCCAACTGAGCGCCTTTGATTTGCTGCTCCCTCGCCTGGCTTTGCGTGCTTGGCCTGCCTCTTGTGGTCGTGGTGGACGCGGTCGTGACAGTCGAGCGCGGCCCCAGTGTCGTGCTTCGTCTGATGCCTTCCAGAATCAGCTTCTCCACCCGCATCCGATTGTCAACAAATCTGATTTTTGGCCAGCACCTCAATTCGCCCGCTCGAAGCATGCGGTCCAAGCGTTTGGGGCTGGGATCGCTCAGGATATTCCAAAAGTCGCTGAGCTTGGTCTTGGGCCAGATCGTGATCGTACCAGAAAAGCGCTGTAACCAGATCTCGCTCCAATCGTGGCCCAACAGCCTGGGTAAGAGCTCGAGATGTCTCAGTATCTTTAGGTTCTTTTGTAGATCTAGCTTGATCGACGTCTCCAGCGATGACCCCAGGAAGCCGCCTCGCCAGCCACGTCCCTTACGGTGGCTGACTGGTCGACCCGGGGAGCCCCTGGGAGAGAAGAAAAAGAGGTTGATATGAGGGTTCACTTGAGACACGATCGAAAAGTTGACGTTGAAATGGATGTTCAGCGACTTGAGTGGTATGTCGGTCCTCAGACTGCCATCTTTCCATTTGTTTCCGAACGAGTAAGGCACCAGCTTTCCATCCTTGGTCTTTCGCATCAGCACGATTGGATTCAGGATGCCTGGGACTGCTGCCGACGCAAGCACCGCCGACCAAATTACACAGTCGGGCGAGGTGATGTGGTTGTTCAGCAAAACTGGCGAATGCGGATCCGATGGTACACACGACACATTAAGCACTCGACCAGTCCGTTCGTAGGCCTCCCGGAATGTCAATGAACCGCGGCAAAACCACGAACATCTCCTGGCCCAGTCCACTGAGTCAAATCTTGCTCCTGTACGCCACCAGCGTCGTGTCCACTGGGGAAAACTCTCATGACACGCGGTGATTCGATGCGCAAGGGCCGGCACCAGCAGTTGTTTCAACTCGGCATCAGTACGGGTCGCCACCAACGCTGCCACCAGAGCGCCGCCTGACGTGCCCGTCACAATGGACGGGAGATCCTTGGCCTCCAGAAGCGCACGAATGACTCCAAAGTGGTAGTAGGCAAACGTTGCCCCGCCAGACAGACACAGTGCTGTCCGGCCATAATTGAGCTCCAGATGCTTGAAGAAAGCTGCTTTGTCCTCACGGCTGAGAAGCTTGGTCTCGAGCACAACCCTTAAGCCTTGCTCCACTGTTTCGACAAACTGCTGCACAAGATCTTTACTGCCAATGTACGTCTCGCTGTACAGCTGCGGACTCTCGACTCCAACAAAGTTGTTTCTGACACAGCCCTCCAGAACCACCTTGAGCTCTTCCACCGCTGCGCTCTGATCGCTCTTATCCAGCAGGCCTGCCAACTGGTCCTTCACCTTCTTGACAGTCTGATAGTTGTAGTACGAGTAGGGCGCTGATCGCTTCCACTTTTCGTTGCCGAGGTACTCGTCCAGTTCTTGGGCCGTCTGTGCCCACTCTGCGTACGACTTGGCCTGTCCAAGCCGTTGTTTGAGGGTTTGCTGTTTGCCGCCCCACAGCCGTAGGTGCTCGTAGCCGTAGATGTACAGCCTGGTTAGGTTGTATGCAATCAACAGAACAACAATCCATCCCATCACTATCAACAGCAAGGGCCAGTACAGCACAGCGTATACCCACCCTTCCCGTGTTTCGTCCTTGGACCGCCCCGGCGTTCGCCTCCGCCGCACCTTCTTGATTTTCTGGTAGATTGGTCGCCAATCATTAAGTGCTGTCACTGGCGGTGCTGTTGGTGCTGCCAAAGCTTCCGCAAAAGCTTGAAGATCCTCATCCTGGACGAATTCTGTCTCGAAATCGGGGAGGGTATAAGGGTCATAGTTTGCCTCGTTCGGCTGTGCCTTGCTTGTTGGGAAAGCCTGCTTCGCCGCATCTTGATGATGTGGACGCCCGCGCCTCGTCTGCAACACCATTATTGGCAGCTGACTCGCTCGTGACTTTACCAGACGCAGGGCATATCTTTAACTCTGAGCCAAAGCAAGATAAGTCTCCGCCGGGGTTGGTACATCCTGAGACCGGCCAATGACGTCATGCTTGGCACCGCCTCCACTCCGTCCGCTTTTTTCCGTTGTCCATCAGGGAAGGAAGGAACGAAGGATGGCAAGTGCGATCACAGTGCGGTGCTGGCGTGTTGGATGTGTAATGTGCAGAGCCGATACAGGCCATTCCACGGTGAGAGAGGTGCTATCGTGCAGCTATTTAGTGACGGCGACTCCTAGACTACTCAGGGCTGTTACAAGACACTAGACAACGTCGCAGTCAAGCTCAAGTAGACGCCGTTCGGAAGCTTTGGGAAAGCACGAGCGGCGATAAAAGCGTGCGATTCTGGCCGCAAGGAAGGAACACGAAGAGTTGCAACGTGTCCGGCGGTCGGCAACTGTGGGCTGGCCATCACGTGACCAGGGGCGGCGAGCATCAAAAGTACCTGCAGAGACGACAAGGCTATTTTATTTGAGCCGCATGACGCCAGTCTTGTTTGCGTTTTCTGTTTTCCCTCGTCGTCTGTGCCTCTACAAATCCATCAGTCGCTCTGCCATGCCCGAATTCGCCCTCTCGCCCCTCCAGGCACTCAGAGCCGAGTCGCCGGACCCTGCCTCGCCCTCCTCGCCCGCTCTCAACCCGAGACTCGAGCCTGGCAAGTGCTATTGCTGGATGGTCGATAGTGAACTTGCTCGTGTTATATGCGACACGCCCAACACAACTCGTGGAGATGCTTATCATTCTGTGATCTGATTGGTAGAAATGCCCAGAGTGGGGCGTGGTCTTGGCAAGCAGCCTATGCCAAACGACTACAGCCTGCACGGTAGTCAGCATCAGGGGCGGCAGCAAGGCGCTTGGGAAACAGCGTGGAAAGGCTGCAGTCTCACTGACTGTTACCATCTCTACCTACCAGAGCAGCACCTGCTTTTTCAGTCAACTGCTGGTTGCACCCAGTGCATGCCAACGCGTTCCCATTCCTCAACACAACACTAGGTTGATTACCCAGCATCAACACAGTACACATCTATCTCAAAGGCACTGTGCTGCATTATTTACATGACCTTATTTCACTAGGAAGAATGCTCTGCACCCACAATTCACTCTAGTGACTACCCAACCACCCCCACAGCTCTGACACCACTGCTGCGACCTTCCTGTTATCTGCCGCACCATGGCGCCATCCAGACACAAGATGCGCACGCTAGAAGAGATTGCACAAGCCGAGGATTCCAACGACGAAGACTACGACGATCAGGCGCCTGAACCGTCCACGAAGACCAAGTCTCGCCCAAGACGCTCGCGACACCATGACCGACCTGGGCAAAAGAAGAAACGCTCGCGCAAGTACAGAGGCTCAGACATTGAGAGCGACAATGACGATGATGATGATGACTCTGAAGACGGCGATGCATGGACTGCTGAGTCTGAGGATGAGCAAGTTGAGACCAACGACAACGGTCGTCCTCTGCGCCGGGCGGCCAAGAAGATCAAAGCGTACGAGGAGGCCTCGGAGAACGACAGCGACCTGAAGACCTCGAGCGACGATGACTCTGCCGTGGTAAGGCCTATCAAGGACAAGCAACCAAAAAGCCTAATTATCAAGTTGCAAATGACTCCATCTGCCACCCCCCAGCCGCGGGTGCGGGCGTCTCGAAGACGAAGTGAAAGCTATGGGATCAAACAGCCCGCTATTTCTTCAGCCTCGGCTGCTGGTACGCGCCGCAGCAGCCGGCTCTCACACGACGAAGACGAACCGGTCATTGCCTTGTCCAACTCGGGCAAGCACGTTGAGATTGTCAGAGAAGGCTCACGCGAGCCAGACCGCCTTCCGACACGAGCAACCAAAGGCGGAAAGGGCATCAAGTATCCCTCAAAGAGCACCATTGACGAGGAGGCCGAGTCTGGTCAGACAAAGGCAGAAGATGCCGACGAGCTGGAGATCAAAGCGTCTCAGCACGAGATCTCAGAAAGTGTGCCACAATCGCAGATAGAGCCCGATCATCATAAGCCTTTCTCTCCAGTCGGGTCCGAGATCGAGGAAGCGGCGCAGAATGTTGAGCCCGATCGCGGGGACCGAGAAGAGAGCGAGGATCCGCTCCAAATCGAGCCCGCGCAAGCAGGAGGAGAGGACGGAGATGTTGATGACAACAACCAGGACGAGGACGACGAACCCGTCACCCGGGGTCGCATGGCTCGATCGAGAGCAAAACGCAAGGCATCAACACCACCTGATGACTCGCCACAGATCAAACGCCCGAGAAGAACGCTACGAAACACAGCACAAAGCGGCGGCTCCTCACGAAATCTTCGAAAGAAAGTGGCAGATGAGAGCAGCGACTTTGATCCCGAAGAAGGCCAGAATGCTGAAGAGGAGATCTCTAGCTCTTCCGAGTCGGCACATTCTCCCCTCAAACCGAGTGGACGCAGCAATGGTTCCGAGAGCAGCAACGGCGGACGTCGCTCCACTCGCTTGCGCAGCAAAGCTACCTCCAGACAGCGATCGCCTGTGATTGATGATGATGAACTGGCTGCAGAAGTTGCAGATTTGAAGGGTGCAGAAAAGACCAGGAGACGAGCGGGCCGAGACGAGATCACGTATGAGCCTCGCGGGCGACGACGCGCTGGTAAGAAGCCCAACTACGATCTTCTGAGGGGCCTGCCAGCAATCGAAGATGAGGAAGAGGCTGCTGAACCATCCCCTTCGCAGCGCGGCCGGAGACCTGGTGCTGGAAGCTGGCAGAGAAACCTGTTCAGCACATACGGCCCTTTTGGTGGCGCCGGTGGTCTCAACCCCATTCTCGGCGGCCCGGCCGTGCCCAAGGCGCAGGGCGGCGCGGGCGACTCTGACAGCAGCGACGACGAGGTCATGAAGCAGCCAAAGCAAGTTGGAGGTGCGGCTGGCATGACCCCGACCACAGGGGGCGCATTCAACCTGTTGGCTCAACCGACCAATGCCGAACACACTGGCGGCACGCCCGCCAACCTGGGCAAGGTTGGTGACAAGCAGGCGCTTGCGGATGCCGACCCCCTCGGAGTTGATCCAAATGTCAATTTCGACAGTGTCGGTGGTCTTCAAGGCCATATCGACCAACTCAAGGAAATGGTGGCTTTGCCGCTGTTATACCCAGAGATCTTCATGCGCTTCAAGATCACCCCTCCCCGTGGCGTGCTTTTCCACGGTCCACCAGGCACGGGCAAGACGCTACTTGCTCGAGCTTTGGCCTCGAGTGTTAGCTCTCAAGGCAAGAAGGTGACCTTCTACATGAGAAAGGGAGCGGATGCATTGAGCAAATGGGTCGGCGAGGCCGAGAGACAACTGCGGCTGCTGTTTGAAGAGGCACGTAAAACGCAACCGAGCATCATCTTCTTCGACGAAATCGATGGCCTGGCTCCTGTGCGATCGAGCAAGCAGGAGCAAATCCATGCTTCAATTGTGTCAACCCTGCTGGCGCTGATGGACGGCATGGATGGACGTGGCCAGGTGATTGTCATAGGCGCTACCAACCGTCCAGATTCCATCGATCCCGCCCTTCGCCGACCTGGCCGCTTTGACCGTGAGTTCTATTTCCCTCTTCCCAACACCGAGGCACGCCGAGCCATCATCGACATTCATACGCGCGGTTGGGAGCCCCCGCTGGCAGCGAACGTCAAGGACCAGTTGGCTCGATTGACCAAGGGCTATGGCGGTGCAGACCTGCGCTCTCTGTGCACAGAGGCTGCCCTGAATGCAGTGCAGCGACAATACCCTCAGATCTACGGCTCGAATGAGAAGCTGTTGATTGACCCGTCGACCATCCATGTCACTCCCAAGGACTTTATGATCTCGATCAAGAAGATCGTCCCTTCGTCCGAACGATCGGCCGCTTCAGGCGCTTCGCCGCTGCCGGACGCATTGGAGCCTTTGCTTCGCAGACCTCTGACGGATATTAAGAATGTTGTGGCAGAGATCCTGCCTCAGAAGAAGCGTCTCACCGCGCTCGAAGAAGCCCAGTACGAAGATTCGGCCCTGGGCGATGACTTTGCGCGAGAGAACATGCAACAGGCTTTCGAAGCTGCGCGTGTTTTCCGACCACGGCTTCTGATTCAGGGCAAGATTGGCATGGGACAACAGTATCTCGGTGCCGCCCTGCTCAACTATTTTGAGGGCCTTCATGTCCAGTCGTTCGACCTCCCCATCCTCTTGGGCGACACAACAAGCTCGCCTGAAGCCACGGTGATCCGGCTCTTCGCCGAGATCAAAACCCACAAGCCCAGTGTCATCTACATCCCCAATGTGCAGGAGTGGTATGCAACAGTAGGCCAGACCGTCATCTCCACCTTTCTCGGTCTCTTGCGCTCGCTCAAGCCCACGGATCCCATCCTTCTTCTTGGATTCGTCGAGGCCGAGGGCAACGATGTTGACGAGAGCATGCGGCGCGAACTCTTTGGTTACTTCACCAAGAATCAATACTGCCTGCAGCCGCCGGCGACAGACGAGCGCCGAGACTTCTTTCTCCCTCTGCAGACGTATGTCAAGACTTCACCCAGCGACTTCCCGGACCCAACCAACCGCAAGAAGCGTGTGCTGCCTGTCTTGAGGCCTGCGCCCCCCCAGCCTGAGAAGCCGCCGCCACCGCCGTCCAAGGAAGAAGTGAAGGCGCAGAAGAAGCGCGACAGACTGGTGCTCAACATGCTGAAGATCAAGCTGCAGCCGATCATGGATCAGATTCGGATGCGCCACAGAAAGTTCCGCAACGGTGTCATTGACGAGGCGCAGATCCGCTATCTCTACGACGAGGCAGACCCTGGCACAGTCGTGTCTGACCTTCCCCACGACATGCGCGCTGCTAGCACATTCCGGCCCTTTGAGATTGGAACTGACGCCCATGGTGTGCCCGGCCTGGTCGAGCAAGCCAATAGGCGCTTCTTCTACAACCTAGACACCGTCACCATTGAAAAGCGACTCAGCAACGGCTACTACAAGCGACCCAAGGACTTTCTTGCCGATATCAAGCGCCTTGCCAAGGATGCAAAGACTCTGGGCGACGATGACCGTCTGCTCAAAGCGAACGAGCTGCTCTCTAATGTCGAAGTAGACATCAACATGCTGGAGATGGCCGAGCCCGGTCTCATCAAGGAATGCGAACAGATCTACGAACGTGAGCTCAAGCGCGAACAGGAAGTGCTTGCACGAGCCAGAGAGCAGGCGGTGCCCACCAGCGGTGCTCATCCGGTGCCGCGGTCGGTCCTGAATCTTCCTCACGAACGGCCGTCAGACCCATCGACACTCAGTACCGACGGTCCGATCAACCTAGGAGTGCCTCTTTCCACGGGCGCCGATCTGTTGGCAAGATTCCATCCTGTGACGCCGTCCAAAGTGCGATCGACAACGTCTGGGCAGACGAATGGTGTGCACGCTCCTTCGCCCACCAAGCCCGGGATCGGGATCGGCATCAGCAATGGCTCAAGCTCGCATGCGGGCCACGACGCAGATGCGGAGCAGGACACGCCGATGGGAGGCAGAGAGTCGGTGCCGACGTCCAATGGAAAGAGCAATGAGACGCAGAAGACACACACGACGTCCTCTTTTGGGGCGACCGACTCTGCTCAGCCCCGTCCATTCCACACGCACACTGCGCCTTCCCAACAGTTGCGCAGGGAACACAACATGTCAGCCCCGCTTTCGCAGACGGGCGCTCTTACCTCGATGCCAGAAGGCAGTCAGCCCGCGGACTTTCGAAACGAGGCAAGCACGACCCAGTCCACAAATGGCAAGAGGTATTCTGGGCCTTCGTCGGGCGAGAGAGTGCTGCCCAGCACACAGGGCTCGGGGCCCGATCTCTTTCTTGAGAAAGCAAGATCGTCTGGTGGGATCGAGATTCTTGACACACAACGTAAGAAGAAGAGCCCCCCCTTCCCCCTCCATGAGACTGCTTGAAACTGACGGAGATGATGTTGCAGGAGACTCCCAATATTCCCAGAGCGTTCACAACCACCTGCAAACTTCACAACCGGTGCCAGAGAGATCTTCACAGCCTCCAGTCCCGCTGTTCACACCCGACCATCAGAGTCAACATCAACAACAACAGTATTATCATCAGCTACAGCAACAGCGAAGATCAACAGCCGGACTGGAAGACATCCTTAACCCGGTTGTCGCTCCACCCCTGACCCTCCCCGACGATGCCCTCCTGACCAAGACCATCGATGAGTTTGCCCGCCAGACCAGTGGCCTCACGGTCGAACAGCTCGAGCAGGTCAACAGTGTGCTGATGGACCGGCTGTGGCACACCCGCAATGAGAGCAACAGAGCCCATGTCCTTGAAGACCTGGTCTCCAGCTTCAATGCTGTCATGAGGGATATGCAAGTGGCCGGCCAGGAATTCGACCTCCCTTCCTGGAGCGCCACAGCCGCCATGGCCGCCCCGGCCACCGTCACCGCTACCGTCCCCATCGAGCAGCAACAGCCGTCTTCCTCGCTGTAATAGTTGACGAGGAAGAGCAAAAAAAAAACGAAGCTACGAAAGACCAAAGAGGTACAGAAAGCTCGGGGGGAGGAAAGAAGAAGAAAAAATACAAGAAAAGCAAGATCAAGTTTTGAAAGTGAAGCGGTTATTTGGAATGAATTTCCTTGGTAAATTGCGTGTGTTTTCTTGTGTGTATTGTCAATGGACCGACTGGCATGACCTGAATTGAAACTGAACCTGACTCCGGCTGCGCTAGGGCCGGACAGCTGGAGTGGATGGGTGGATGGGTGGATGGATGGATGGATGGATGGATTGCTGGCTGGCTGGATGATACTGAACGAAATGATCCTGCCATAAGTATCAAATTAGCACCAGGGGTTGACAATGCCGTGTGTAAATAGGCAATAGCTTAGACAAAGATGGAACAAATCAAATCAAGAACAAAAATGTATATTCGTCCCTCTGCGTATATGGCTGGCGAGTTAGTGGCATGAAGCGCTAGGCCATATGAGCAGAAGAATAACCAAGGGCAAGTGGCTTCAAACGGCCTAAGCTACATCCCGTAGCTATGTTCCCTGCTATACTGGACCAGAGCCAACTTGAATGGGTGTGAGAATGGCCGGGGTTGTAGTCACCTAGTCATAGTCATGCTCTGTAAGATGCCAACGGCGGCAAGTAATATCTGATCATGTCTCGTCCTCCTCTTCAATGTCATTTACATCTGCTCGGATAAACATAATCCTTTCGCCTGGATCTCTAACTTCTGACCCGGGCGAGTTCCTCAGTTCGACCTCGAGTAACATGCGGCTGCCACTTGCCCGAGAACGACTTCGGCTTCGGGCCGGGCTGACAAGAAAGGCCTGCTCAACCGTGTAGTTCGACCCGCGTGCGGGCAGTGAAGCCAACATCGGACGGCCGCGTCGAGGTGTGCTTGGCTCTGCTTTGGGAGGCGAGTATTTGTCTGGGCTTCCTGATATCATAGGGCTGGGCTGAGATGGCGCTTCTCTGCCTCTGGCATACCTTGCTCGGTTGAATACTTCCTTTTCATTCAACGATGACTGTGAGGAAGCCTTTGCGGCCGCAGCACTCTCTATCTCCGCAGCAAGCTTGTTGACGGACTGTAGTTGTTCTTCGACAGATGACTGAAGAAAGGCAATCCGGTCCTGTTCTGATGCCTGTGACAGGGGTGTCTTCTCTCCAATCTCCAACTCTCGGTCGCGGGGAGGCAAGACGGTTGGCCGAAGCTTCAGGGACTGATCATGTTCTCGAGACTGATGAGACGAGGCAAGCAGCCCCTGAATCCGGCTTTGCACCAGACTCGTGCGAGATGATGGGTAGTGGGAGTCCCTTTCGGGCACCGCCATGACACTGTCTTCAGTGGCTTGCGGTGTCACCGAGCTGGCCTTGCTGAACGCTCTCCAGCGCGGCAACGCGTCCTGCGCCGGTTTGACAGTGGTGTCAAACACTGCTGGGACTTCTTTTGGTCGTTCATAATGCTCCTGCTCGATAAACTGTCTTGCAGTGTCGAAACTTGCCGTCTTGGTCGAGTTTGAAGATTCCTGGCGGGTATGACGGGCAGAGGGGCGAGGATCCACGGGGTACAGCTCTTCATCACCCCCAGTGGGGAGTTCGTGCTCGGACCCGGATTTGCAAGTCTTCTTGACAAAGATGTGCTGGTGTGACGGAGCTTCAGGGGGAGAGTGTGTACCTCTGTCCTGGTCCATACTTTCGAATATCGCCGCTTTTATTCTGACTGGGCTGAGACTATTAAGGGCAGCCGCGGGGGGTGAAGACGCTGCTGTCTGCCTCTGCGGTTTCTCAGAATACCAGTGGTCTGTGGAAATGGCCTGGTGCTGTTCAGGGGGGTGGCGGGCTGCTGTTACCACCGAGGTGTCGACAGATGGGCGGACGCCTCGAGCAGACTTCCAGCGGCGGACTACCGAAGATTCAGGCATATTGCCACCTGTATGCAGGACAGAGTCCGCTTCAGAGGCGTCATGTGCCGCTTGATGCTCAATGCTCGACTTAACATAGTCTATCATATTCTCGAGGTGGTCTGGTCCGCGCTTATCTGTGCTGCGGCCGTCTTTGTCCGTGCTCAAGTCTTGGGCCAGCAGCTTCTTCTCGCCATGTGGCCTGAGCCGGGCTCTTAGAGCAGAAAGCTGCACACTTGCATCCGACATGTTCTCGCTGGATCGATGCCTGCGGATTGGCTTCGCCCTGGTTGGTGCAACATGGAGGTCTTGATGGTCTCGAGGCCTAGGTGCAAGGCTTGTCGACGGTCTCAGAGCAGACGCATGCAATGGGGGTCTGTGATCTCTGCGCTCTTCCATGAATGCACTGGGCTTCGCGTCAAAGGCTCCCGGTGGCAGTCTGGCGCTGTCGGTGCCATCTCGAGACGCCTGACTGCTAGGAGTGCCGGAATGGGACTCTGCCTGGCGGCCGTACGCGACAGGAGTGCTTGTCTCGCGGTTCTGATGTAAAGACCGGGGTGGCTGTGGAAATCTTGGGGCCAGATCCTCTACTGTCTGGATTTCCTGGAACGCCTGTACACGGGCGGCTACACTGCCACGCGGCTGCCTGCCATCCTGTCGACTGTTTGCCTGTTTTGTAGGACCAAATTGGGAGTCGACTTGCCTTGGATGATGTGACATGATGAGTGAAGGATGACTAGGGCGCTCGGGTTAAGCAATGCGGGCAAAAGCCATGGAATGGCCAGAGAAAGGAACAGTAAAACAGAGACTCAAAGGGACGGACGGGCCAAGCAGAGGCGGGGAGGAAGGACAGAAGGGGAGGAGGACAGAAGGGGAGGAGGACAGAAGGGGAGGAGGACAGAAGGGGAAGGAGCACAGCCAAGCAATGAGGGGTCATGTATTGTGCTGCGGTGGAAAGCGCGACTGAGTAAGACAAACGATGCGAAGCAGAAGGAGCAGGAGCGAGCATCGTTGCTGCCAAGGACGGGTCTTGTTGTTGTTGGTATATACACATCACTGGTTCAAAACGCCTACTTCAGGGCCGCCTGCAGAGACTCGAGGACCTGGGTACTTGATTAGACCTGGTGTAACCCTAACGAGCGGTCCACGCTTACCTCAAGTTCAATCTTGGCCTCGGCGATGTCCTGCTCGCTGCCAGAGCCACCAGCAACCTTCTGTGCCTCGGCAATCTGGGAGGCAACGGCCTCAGAACTGAAATCTTCTAACGGGTATGCCTCGACGGCGTTGATGCTGAGCACAGAGTCGGGTTGGACGACAGCAAAGCCTCCAGACACTATGAATGGCATTAGTCTGTGCTTCTGGGGCGTCTTTGTATGGGGATCCGTGTGTGCATACGGAAGAACTGCTTGCTGCCACCGGCCTCCTCAATGACCTCAATCAGGCCCGGCTTCAACTGCTCGATCGAAGGGACGTGCTGGGCAAGGATACCCATCTCTCCGGATTCGGCGGGGACATTCACTTGAACGCTGTGGAGGACTGATTAGTCGGCTTCTTTGGGCAAGGCGTCTGGGGCTTGTCGTACACATCCTGAGACTTGTAGATTGTCTGCAGAGGGGCTCGGTTAGTTCTTGCACTCTGTCACAGCATTCTCGTGGGGAACTCACCTGGTGAGGGAGGACCAGGGAGAGCTTGATCTTGTCGGAGACGGCATCGGCATAGCCTCTTCGCTGCATGGGAGTCTTTGCAAAGGCGGAGCGGGCCACACGGGCTGCTCTGGTGGCACGAAGGGCGCTCATGATGGATGATGAGGCGCTGGGTGATGTGTACTGCTTCCACTCGAGCTCTTGAAGCTTCGGGTGAGCTTCGCCTGCGGAAGACAACGCCAAGACAACCATCTTAATCCAGACTAGCGCGGTACTGGCGAGGCAACTTAGCCGACATGTGACCAACGCCGCCCGCCATCCACAGTGATGAATGAATGCGCTGAGCCGACGCTACAGCTGGTATTCTGACCCTCAACCCGACCAATCCCTCCTCGCCACGAGAGAGCAGAACGAGCGATATCCACTCCTGCCTGCTTGCCACTTCAGGGCACTCAATCACGTGACGGTGCATGCTTCGCGTCCACATCTAAAAACCGAGAGTCGAAAACAGGCCCAGTTTCACGCACAATGGCGACAGAAAAGCGGGCGGCCCCTTCGCGGCGGCAACCGATCGCCTCGACGGAACTGGAAGCGGGCAGCGACCTGAAGCTGGGCCGATTTGGCAACGTGCAATCGCTGTCGCTGTCAGAGGCACGCATCATTCTGGAAAAAGTGATTGAGACACGGGCCGCGCAAGGATTCGCGCACGAGGAGAAGCAGAACACGACCAAGACGCGGGACTACCTCGAGATTTTTGCGGCGTTCAAGGAGCAGAGCCTGGCCGAGGGCGCGGCGCGGCTGGTCGACCAGGGCAATCTCACCGGGCTGGAGCCGTTTGAGAGTGCGCAGATGAAGAGCCTGTTGCCGACGAGTGCGGACGAGGCCAAGGCGTTGATTCCGAGCTTGGAACGCAAGTGCGAGAATGGCACTGTGGATGAGGATGCGCTCGAGGAGGTGTGCCGCGAGTTGCAGAAGCTGAAGCGCACGGCTGGGCTGAGTTGATTGATGACGATGCAGCGAATGAATATGTGATGACGATCTTATTAATAATGACAACGATGCAAAACAAGACAAGAAGACGGGAAGAATAAAAGAGAAGGTGCGCAAAAAGGGCACAGCATCAGCACTGCCAACACTACAAAGTACCAACAGAACCAGCAAAACGACCTACTTTGCTTCATCCGCTCTTGCCCGCCTCCTCCTTGCCGAAGATCAATTTGACGACCATCTGCAGGCAAATTGGATGGTAAAAATCCTTGTTCGTCTCAAAGACCTGTCTTGCGAAATCGACGTCTCCCAGTCTGACCAAGCCTCTATACAATGGTAGGACAAACTTCATCCTGCCAACCTTGCCCAACAGGTCCCCGACCAAGGGTTTGATGGCCTGATCGCCGGATCGCAAGGCCAGTTGGAAGTAACGACTGGATACCTCGACATTTTGGGAGTCCTTGAGTTTGTAGACCGTGCCCATTGCTTGTACTTGCGGCACAGGGATAGGATTCTCGAAAAGAAGGCACTTTTCGAGCAAGACCACCACCTGATTGGCGCTGAAGTTGGCAATATCCGAGGCCGAGGGTGTGAAGGATGCGAAGGATGCCGGTCGGTCCTGGCCCGAGCTGGTTGCGTGTGCGCTTGCCAGGGTCTCCCATTTGTCTGCCAGGGCCAGCGGTGCATCAACCAGGGGGTTACTGAGGTCTGGTGTGAAGGGCGGGTAGCCGGGTGCGTAGAACCAAGTGTCCCAGTCAATGCCCTCGAGCTTCTTGTGTACTTCTGCATTTCTGGAGAAGAAGGATAGGAGGGTGGCCTTGAAGTCGTACGAGTCGAGTGACTTGCCCCGCCAGACCGTGAAGTAGTGTGGAATGAAGGTGTCGAACAGCTCCTGGCCGATCAGGGTTTCGATGTAGTAGAGAAAGAGAAAGCCCTTTTCATAGGGAATCGAGCTGAAAGCATCGTCGGGGTCCTTGCCTTTGAGATCGACGACCAGCCTGGTGAATTCGTGGTCCTCGCCATACTGCGAAATCGCGTCCCGCAGTGACTTCTGGCCGATGACGGCGGAGAACTTGCGGTAGTCGTCGCTGCCGTGCACGATTGCCTGGATGCGGCGTTCCAAGTATGTCGTCCAGCCCTCGTTCAGCCAGAAGTGCTCCCAGCTTGCATTCGACACAAGATTGCCCGACCATGAGTGGGAGAGCTCGTGAGCGATTACGTCGACATTCTCGCGGTCACCAGATATGAGCGTAGGAGTCGCGAATGTGTAGATTGGGTTTTCCATGCCGCCGTAGGGAAAGGAAGGCGGCAGCACCAGAACATTGTATTCCCCCCATGCGTACGGGTATACAAGCGATTCGCCCGCCTGGAGGAAGCGCTCGGTATCGTGCGAGAACTCCCATGTGCAACTCGAAAGTGAATCTGGAGACGTGGCCACTGTCGAACGCGGGCCGATGCTGGCAAAGGCCAAGTCGCCCGAGGCAATCGCAAAGAGGTAGGAAGGAATGGGGAGCGGCTGGTCGAAGGAATAGGTGTGGCGTGTACCGGTCGCAGATACCTCATTGCGGTTCGATTCAGAGGCGATGCCAGACGCGATCACCGGGAGGGGCGACGTGATGCTGAAGTCGAACGGCGCCTTGACATCCGGGGTGTCCTGGCACGGGAATATGGAGCGGGCGTGGATGGCCTGACATTGGGAGAACATATACGGCTGCTTCTTGTTCGATGTTTGAGCAGGAGTCAGCCATTGCAGCGCGGTGCAGGCCGGCGTCGTCTCGAGGTCGATGGCGACTTCAATCGTCGAATCCAGCTCAACGGCCTGCTCGAGCTTGATTGTCAGACTGCTGCCAAGGGGCTCAGACCGGGGAGCAAGATCCCATTTAACCGCCTCGCCGTCAACCTTGACGTCTTTGACCAAAACATGGCTGCTGTCAAGGATGATTTCGTTGGGCTCTGCCTTGGTGATTGCCTTGAGAGTGTGGATGACTCGCCCAGAGAGCTTCTGCTCGTTGAAGAGAATGTCGAAATTGGTCCTCGTGTGAGTGGTTCGCCAGACATTGTAGTTGGAGAGGGTGTTGGGATCTCGATGCTTGCTGACAACGGCGGCGGCGGCGGCCATGGTGTTGTAGGTTCGTCCTAGTTTGAGAGGCCTTGAGTCGAGGGTTCTAGTCTGCAGAGCTCGTCTCAGTGCCGATACAATAGTCATCAGGCACACGGTGCCCTTGTGAGAGAGCGGTTCCTGTCGCTGTCAGCAAGAGAGTTGTCTTGGCGCCGTCGAATTGGAACGATGCAATACGTATAATACGTATAATACGCTATAATACGATATGATATGATACACACTGGACGTAACGTATTGCCTTTTGGTGTCTTTCAGGCTCTCTGTTGTCCTCTACTACGCCGGTGTATCAAAAATGTCATTCCTCCACCCATCACTGCTTTGTTCGCCCTCCTCAATGGCCTCTTCAGCCCGCTGAGCCTCGTCATGCCATACCTTGAGAATGCTCTCGGGTGTATACACCCCTCGAAATACACCTTCCTGTGGAGCATCAACGCCGACTCGTGTGTAGACATCTGGGTTGCCGTCCGAGGTTGTCCTTGCAGCAACTGCTTTGATGAACGTCAGAATGTCTTGTGGGTCAGAAATTCGCGTGGCCCGTAGTCTTTCCCTCGCAAACACGAGCTCGCGGTTGGCAGTACGGAGCGCACTTGCTATGCTTTCAGCCAACGTCTTCTCTAACGAGCGGCGAATCATCTGCTTCAGGAACGGTTTAAAGATCCACCCGAGAAAAGACAGCTTGCTGCGTCGAAGCGTGTAATCCAATTTGTGTATGTGCACACGCACTCCGTTCAATGTCAGGATCTGCTCGAGGTTGTCTTTGCCGATTTCAAGGCTGATGGAGATATCAATGCCTCGTTCATCAAGGTAAAAGGAGGCAATTCCAGAGTCCACAAAGCGCACAATGCCTGCGTGGCCTCGGATCCAGTAGCCAAGATCCTGCGCGGCCACTGACAGCCCGTTGAAGGTAAGGGTGACGAGAGACTTGACACTGGAGACTGTCTTCTTCGAATGTGCCTTACGAATCTCCAAGTCATTCTTTGTTGAGACAAGCAGTCTGTAGGGCAGGAACGATGTGGAATTAACATTGCGGCCAGGCTCAAGCACCAGATTCTCAAGCAGCAAATCCATCGCAGGCACAGAGATCTCCAATCGTGGAATGGGCAAGTACTGGATGCTGCGGACAAGGACAGGGAGGAAGACGTGAATGGCGTCGGCAACAAGATCGGGGTTCGTGACTTGGTTGGGTGGGAACAGAATGGCGTAGATGTGTTTTGTCACCGCCACGAGCGCGCTGACATCCTCATCATTGGCGATGGAACTGACGGCAACCTGGGCCTGGCTCAGTAGTTGCTCAAAGTTGGCCCTGAAGCTGGTCCCATTGCTAAGCCTGGCCGCCTTTTCGCGTAGCTCGTCGATCTTCTGCGGAGCTTGGTCGAAGAAATCTGGATCGAGCAGCAGTCGCTGGAACGAGTTGCCGAATTCTGTCAGGAATTGATCGAGCTGCGGATCAGACTCGCCATCGGCTAGAACTTGCCTAAAGTCTCTCTCCAGCCGTTGCCAGGCCTCCCGATCTCCAAACGAGCTTAAGAACTGCCAGAAATTGCGGATAGCGCGGTCGAGAGCAGGATCAGAGTCGATTTCCTCTTGAACTGCACCAAGGGCCTCGGCCCCTGCCCTCGAGTAGGTACGGGCGTATCGTACGAGGAGCTTTGACAGTGTTGAAACTGACTCCGAGTAGTCTGGACGCTGCCGCAAGCTCGAGATGGCCTGTTTGAGCCGATATAGAAGGGTCTCGCCCTGGGCACCGCTCAGGTGTTTTCGAGCGCTGGCAACCGCGTCCTCGGCCACTTGGGAGACCTCGGCTGCTACCTTGTTGCCAGTCTCACTTGCCCTGGTCGACGGCCCTGGTTCGGAATCCTGCTTTGACTGCGTAGGGTCTTCAGCAGCCCTGGTCGACGGCCCTGGTTCGGACTCCTGCTTCGACTGCGTAGGGTCTTCATCAGCCCCTGGTCCGGAAAGTGTCTTCTCTTCTTCGTCCGATGGCTGCACTGCTTTGCCCGTCTCAAGAGCAGCATCTGCGAGGGAGAAGGTGGTATCAGCCAGGACCTGACGTCCGATCACACCCACATCCTGCACGAATAGCCGGAAATCGGCATTGGTCAGGAGCAGGCGGACGACCGTTCTAAAGCTCTCGTAAGCTGCTGCAGCGTCGGCACGAGCCTTGGCCCTGGATGCCTGATGGGAGACGTCGTTGAGATCGATGGAAAGGTGTGAGTGGTTGAGAGCATATATGAAGTCTTGGATCTGGTCTCCGCTGTTCTTATTCTGTAGTATCTGGATCACGAGGCTGACCCAGCTGCGAATGTTGCGCACTAGCCGCCGGCCTGCGTCGCTCAGCTCGCGCGTATTGGCGTTGAGGGCGTCTGAGGCCAGCAGTGTGCGCAGATTGCTGATGGCCTGTTGATTAGACGGCAGGAAGCCTTCGCCCAGGGCTTTTACCATCGCGTACGTGTGCAGCTTCCTCCGCAGCACCCGCTGCCGAGTTGGTCCATCATCCTTGTGGTGACGTGGGAGCAGAGGCTCTGTCGCGGAGTCATCTTTCTTGCGGCCAGCGCCAAAGTATGACAAGAGCGAGCTCATTCTGCTGCTGGCAAACTTGGAGTGATACAAATGTGCGGTCTCCAGCAAGGAGCTCGGCGATGCTCGCCTCCACCAAACCTCAGCATCGTCGCCAGCATTTCAGACGTCATCGCGTTGCCGCCAATCAAGATCCATATCATCCGAACCTTAATTTAACTGCACCTACGAGAACGGAAGCGCCATGATGTCACGCACCAAGCCACCAGATCTTGCTCAGCCCTATCTCAAGCTGTGCCTCTGGCCCAGGTTAATGTACTGACCAAGAGGCAAAAACAAACAATCAGACATTTACAAAATGTAAAAAACAAAAAGCAAAAACAATCAGCAGTAGGGATTCGCTGGTGGTCACCCACCCAACTACTAACCTACCGGCATGTGGCTTAAGTTCGTTGAGCGAACGGGGAACGCTGTTTTCCACATCCTATGGCCGATTGCGTCAAACAACTTGATGCATACAATATATATGCTATTATTACCAAGCTGATACTCATACACTCCATACTTAAGGGAAGACGGACGCTGATATCCAGTCACTTTACGAACGAGGAATTTTCCCTCAGAAGACACGTACAAGTCTGCTGGTGAAGTGCCTACAAGAAGATCGCCGTTGGTTGTCGACAGTCAATATTGGATTCAACTTAGACCACCGAAGGTTCAGGTCCTGGGGAAGCCATCTGCCAACTCTGCAATGTACTTCATGAGTTTAACTTAGTAGCATAGAGTAAAAGTAGCCAATCACACACGGCTGGTAGCCAAGCCATCGATCTCCACTCGCTAGAGTAATCCAGCCAATAGTAGAGCATAGTTCCCACTAATGTCTCAAAAGGCCACATCAACGTCAGTCTCACATCAATGAAGAAATTTCTTCATTCATACACTGCGGAAGGAGATATTTCCCTCTTAGAGCTATTGAAAGCTGCACAAGGTTGAAGAAGAAATTCATCTCTCAGACTGGACCTGCCCCGAGGGAAACCGGAAGGAGCTACACCCCATCAGCTGATTGGCTACCAGGCTGATTTCCACTCTCCAAGCTGATTATTACAGAAATACTGACATTGGTGGAGTGTCAACGACTCGGAGCTATGATGCCTCTGTATCTTTGCGATGGCTAGTGTCACCGGCTGGCCAGAGCGACATTGAGACCTTGAGGTGCTCTGGCTGATGACAAGTTGCTAGGATATTTGTTTTGTATACCAATATGAATTTCATTCACTGACTGGGAGACATCCTTCTAGAATTGTTTGAAACATGTCTTTGATAGAAGCTATGCTGACTAGTTATCAGAGATCAGATATTGCCAGTACAAATTAGTGGTCATGTCATGAAGACTTCCTTAATTCAGTTAATTCATTGACGGCAAAGGAAGATCGGTCAGATATGGCACTACTTCCCTTTGAAAGAGATTGTTCGGGCCTTGAAAGGGCAGGAACAAGCCAGGAATGATCGGAATGGCTCAATAAAAAAGTGGCCTGATGGCGGTCTTGTCGGCTTCCAACAGCGCCACGCCTCCCCTGGATGGCCCTTCCTCTATCAACGGCTCGGCAACCCTCCAATGAAGTATGCGTGGCACCAAATTTACAATCCCTCGGAAGAAAGAATCGAATTCCAGTTTGTGGTCATCTGGGGGAACCAGAACAAGAGAGGATGTGGCAGGAAATGATGATTGGTGTTTGTCGGCCTGGATATTTCTGCGATTCCGAGAACAACACTTTATATTTATCAATAACTCAAAATTCCCCCAACAATCGCAAAGACCCCTTGGCCTAGGTGGTTGACTCACCACCACTTAGGTAGAAGGCGAATGAGACCTAGCGAACCCGGTCGCCCTCTACTGTTCAGGTCAAATCACTCGCCGGTGACAGGCAGACAGTGGAGGGTTCCTTTCCGACGGCCCATCCCGACCAATCCATCCCTTCCTTCCTGGACTGTTCAATACGGTCTGGGAAGGGAGGGGTTCGAACCCCCCCTTCCTTCCCCCTTTCCTTTCTCTCCCCCTTCCCCTTTCCAATTCGGAAAACTCCTCTCCCAACAAACCGTGGGGGGGGGGGGTTCACGCCTCATCACCTCTCCTACCACAGGTAGGAGGGCTGGTGAGAAACGTTTTTGCCCTTTGGGATTGTTTTTCATTTTCTTGACTTGTGCCCTTGTTCTTTTTTTTGCTTTTATTCGAGTAGCTGTTTCGCACCCGTTTTCCACAAGCGACCCTCGGCCTCCAGCATCCGTGAGCATTGAGCGAGCATGCTTCGGCCACCTCTGCTTCATTTTGCAAGTAGCGCCTGCCACCATTTTTGTGTTTCTGCGCTGCCACAAGTACATTCCACCTAATGCGCGCGTCACGAATCAAAATTCCAGGCACGCACTTGATGTTTTGGTGTCCATACTTCTGCAGCTGGTTTTGTTTGCGGCCTTTCACAACTGCATCTTGAGTCGCGACGACTCCTGGACTACAAAGCAAGCTTCTGACTGTGCTCTTCTCTGCTAGGTTCGATCGCATATCTGCCGCCCGGATTGAAGAGCTATTTGCACTTTGTCATTCACTGATGAGAGGTCCAGGTGCACGCTGACCCGGTCCTCAGCCGTCCCCGCCTTCGCACTACTCTGAATTGACGTTGGACAAACCGAGAAAGAGAATGCAAGACGCTTGAGGACGTTCTGGACATTACCAGGCGTCGCACCCTTTCATAACTCTTCCCCCAGCGCTGAGTTTGTCAGCATCCGCAGAATAACAATTGGCTCCATCACCAGGGCTCTCTGGTCTCAGCGCCAGGTCTTCGAAGCGATCAGTGAAGCAGAATAAAGTGTTTCGTTGTCATGCCTGCTGCCACCCTGGCCAGGCGATGAGAGCCCTGTGCTGGCTGCGACCCTGCACATGATGCACAACGCCGCTGTGGCGGTCAGACTTCACACAGCTGCTCAAGCAGTGCCGTTAGTCTGGTGGGATCTACAAGAGCCCTGCGATAGCAGCATTGGAATCGAGGTGATCGGATACGAGATTCTACAAGAGCCCTGCGATAGCAGCATTGGAATCGAGGTGATCGGATACGAGATTCTACAAGAGCCCTGCGATAGCAGCATTGGAATCGAGGTGATCGGATACGAGATTCTACAAGAGCCCTGCGATAGCAGCATTGGAATCGAGGTGATCGGATACGAGATTCTACAAGAGCCCTGCGATAGCAGCATTGGAATCGAGGTGATCGGATACGAGATTCTACAAGCTGCAACTGGTCGTTGCTGCATTGGCAGAATCAAGACCCATTCTGGCAAATGCAAGCAAGCAGTTCTCACCCGTCGATCTATCCACACTTCTGCAGCCTGAGAAGGGGCCTTGCTATGATGACTCAGCGGCTCGCCAACGTGGAAGTTCTAGAATATCGGCCTACTTACTCATAGTATATATCTGCAGTTGGGGGTGGATTTCTCATTAACCTATACCACGTGTCTGCGACAAAAAGCCATTGACATCAACAGAAGCAGGGCGATGGAGTATTCAGAAGCTTGTTTTGATTTGGCCGAATCTTAGCTATACATACACACGTGTAGACATCCCAGCAGGAGGGCTGTCAATGGAAGCCGAATGGAAGCCGTCGGTGTGTTCGACCCCGGATCCGCCAATCGCTCCCTGAAGCACAACGCTTGCTCCTGAGTGCTGGCAAACAAGGGAAGAGCTTCTGCGTGGCACCGCTCGCCCCCCAGGCCTAGTTCGGGATGGACCGGCCAGCTTCTCCTTTTCTAGGTAGGCCAGCCCTAGCCAGCCCCTCCATGCTGCCTGACCTCGGTAGTCCCGAGGGCGGGGTCAGAGGGCGATGATGGATTGGATGGCGATGAGACGAAAACGCAATTATCTAGCGCCAGCAGTTGCAGCAAGGAAGCAAGCATGAGAGGATGGCGGAATCTTCTATTTCAATTACAAGTGTTTGTAAGCCTGGTGGATGACTCGCAGACCCCGCGCAGAGCTCCTTCCTTCCCCACAATCCCAATTTCTGAGCCCAAAATTCAACTTTTTGTGGTCGAAAGCTTAGGTGTAAATTACACTGAGAAGAGACTACTGTGGAACACTGAGAAGAGACTACTGTGGAACAGCTGAAGGGCGTACGGGCAACGAGCTTGAAACGTGCTTCACTTGACTGACACGACAAGGCCTTGATATTATTATAGCATCTTTTTGTCCAAGCTTGTTCGGCGGGCGACTTTTTAAGATGGGCATGGGTGTCTGTCACCTGTTTCGGAGTCCGGTTCTTCCCTCAAGCTTACACATTAATAACGAGCTTACATATTCATAAGTAGTGGTAGGCCAATGAGTCCCAATCTTGTTCCTAGCCCGGTTCCGACTTCTCCCAGAAAATCTCGTTGTTCGCCTGCAGTCCTTGCATTGGACACCACCCCCCTCAGGGCCGTTCTGCATTGCCGACCCGCCCGCTTCGTTGCGTTTCTGCTATTAGCCATTGTTCCAAATCTTATTAATGGTGTACAAAAGCCCCAAGATACCCGCCCTGAGGGACCTTGGTCGCCTGCAATTCCACTTTTCTTCCTCTGCTTCTTCTTCTGCTTCTGCTTCTTCTTCCACCACCACCATGTCCAAGAGCAATTCTTTCGCTGGCAGCGCCGGCCCCAACGGGCCTGCCGCAATAAGGCCAGTCAACCGCTCCCAGCACACTCCTGCCCGGGCACACGTGCCCAACTACTCGGCCCACTACGACACCTCGCTGTCCGTGCCCGCCCGCAAGTACCTACAGACCTACGGCCTGATTCCTCCGCGCCCCGAGTCGTACGAAGTGCAGAAGAAGAGAGCGCTGGCCCAGCTGGAGCTCAAGGGCAACGACCTCGAGCGGTTCCAGTACCTCAGCATCCTCAGGAGCAACGACGTGCACCTGTTCTACCGGCTGCTGACCGACCATTTCACTGAGCTTACCCCGCTTGTCTACACACCTGTGGTGGGCGAGGCTTGCCAGAAGTGGAGTCACATCTACCAGAACCCCGAGGGCCTATACTTGAGCTACGAGGACAAGGGCCATATTGCGACCGTGCTCCAGAACTGGCCGCAGCAGAATGTTGAGATCACCGTGCTCACCGACGGCTCCCGCATCTTGGGCTTGGGTGACCTTGGCGTCGGTGGCATGGGTATCCCCATCGGCAAGCTTGCGCTCTATACTGCCTGCGCCGGCATTCGGCCCGAGGCCACGCTTCCGCTGACAATCGACTTTGGCACCAGCAACCAGTCCCTGCTCGATGATCCGCTCTACATGGGCAGCCGACGAGGCAAAAACACTCTGGAGGAGGAAATCGAATTCCTGGACGAGCTGATGCGAGCGCTCAAGGCTCGATGGCCCGACATTGTCATTCAATTTGAGGACTGGAAGAACCCGTTCCCATCGCTGGAGCGATACCGTGAGCACTATGCTATGTTCAACGATGACATCCAGGGCACTGGCTCCGTCATCATGGGCGGCATCATCACCGCCGTCAAGCAGTCTGGAATTGCTGTCAAGGACCATCGTGCTGTCTTCATGGGTGCCGGCTCTGCCGGTGTTGGCGTGGCCAAGCAGATTGTCGACTACTTTGTCAAGGAAGGCTTGACCGAGGAAGAGGCCAAGAACAAATTCTGGCTTACTGACTCGAAAGGGCTGGTGACGGCTGATCGGGGTGACCGCCTTGCTGAGCATAAGGTCTACTTCGCAAGACACGATAACGAGGGCAAACAATTCAAGACACTTGATGAGGTTGTCGACTATGTCAAGCCTACCATCTTGATGGGGTTGTCTACCATTGGTGGCGCATTCACCCCCCAGATCCTGCGCAAGACAACACAATGGAGCAAGCACCCCATCATCTTTCCCCTGTCCAACCCGATCTCCAAGTCAGAGTGTACCTTTGAAGAGGCTCTCGAGCACACTGACGGCACGTGCTTGTTTGCCTCTGGCTCTCCCTTCCACCCGGTGACGTACAAGGGCAAGGAATACCACCCTGGCCAAGGAAACAACATGTATGTCTTTCCCGGAATCGGCTTTGGCACAATTGTCTGCAAAGCCGTGCAGGTAACGAGCGACATGATCTATGCATCTGGTGAAGCTTTGCCGACCACCATCACGGAGGAGGAGAAGGGTCTTTCCCTGCTCTATCCGGACATCACCCGTATCCGGGACGTGTCGGCTCGTGTGGCAGTATATGTAATCAGAGCGGCCCAGAAGGCCAATGTTGATAGAGTGCACACCCTGAGGGCGCTCAGCGATGAAAAGCTGGAGGCTTTGGTCAAGGATCTGATGTATGACCCGCACAAGGAGACGGCAGCTCTGGAAGAGGAGGTCAAGGAAATCGCAAGCAGCATCTCGGGCGCGCTGACAACACCCGGCAACCAGACGGCGAATTTGTAAAAGAACAATGTCCTGGGCGGGTTTGGTATATTTGTCTTGAAGGCTCTCCCACAAATTCGTCGTCAAGTTGGCCTCTTACAAGGTGGCAGTGGGCAGTTGGAAGGAGCACCAATGCGCGGATTTCAGAAGCTAGCTGTACACTGGATATATATACCCACGTGTCTTGGATTCCATAGCCGTTCTACAGCCCTGTTGATCTCTCTACCGAGCTTCCCCTGAGCTTGCTTTTGTTTGCTGCCTCTGGAACGAACATGTTTACAGTCTCGTACTCTGTGGTGAGGTGGGGCAACTTAATTTAGCCGCTGCTCTCAGTGCTCTGGCTCCGCAGCGGGGCAACAAGGCTGAGCTGCAGCCTTCCTACTGACTAACTCATATGGCAACCAACAACAGGATCGAATCTCTGCTCTTCTCTCTCTCCTGTCCAACTTGCAAGAGCTATCCAACTGCAACACTACTACTGTCTTGCAAAATCAATCACACCTGTCCAACTCACCACCCACGCCTCCCCGTCCGTCGATTCATCGAACGCAGTTAGCCAGTCAGCCAGTGATCCTCATAGAAACCAACAATATCAAGTCAAGTTCCAAGACTGGGAGGTTCAGCTGTCTTTTGATACAACAAAGATGCTTATAAAGTTAGTCTCCGCCACCACTGCCACATGACAATCACAATCCTCTCCGCATGCACCCCTCAGATCCCAAGTCAACCTGACTACAACTAACCTCCCGTCCCATTCTCCCACAGAGTGCGCACCCTGACAGGCAAGGAGATCGAACTCGACATCGAGCCAGACTACAAAGTCAGCCGGATCAAGGAGCGAGTTGAAGAGAAGGAGGGCATCCCCCCAGTACAGCAGCGGTTGATTTACGGTGGCAAGCAGATGTAAGCATATACAACCCACCTGCCCACACACACACACACACACACACAAGAGACAGGCATTTGTCCATTCATCCAGCTGACCTGAGCCTTTTCTTCTCTCTTCTCTCTGGCAGGGCCGACGATAAGACAGCAGCCGACTACCGGCTCGAAGGCGGGAATACATTGCACTTGGTACTGGCATTGCGAGGAGGAGGAAATGGAAGACAGGAAGAACAGCAGCAGCAATAATATGGGTGGGAGGGGGAGAATTAATACATTTCAACTTCCGGAGAGATAGAGCGGGAGTAAGCAAAAGAGCAAGCAAGAGAGCAAGCCAGACAAAGATTGGAGAATAGGAGGGAAATGGGAAGGGAATGGAGCTGGGGTGTGGTTATTTTTTTCCTCCCCTCCACCACCTCCCAATGTATGTACCTGCCTGCACATGCCATGGAAACAAGAAATGTGCATAGAGAATGATTGTATATGACCAAGGGATGTGAAGCTTGGTGGCAGTGATTGTTACTGTTGTTGCTCGTACTGTTGCTGTTGTTGTCATGGTGCTGAGATTAACAACCTAGAATATCCTTTTGTGAATTATTGCATTAGAAGTACTTTGGGAATTTACAACATACAATAGTTCCCTTTTTTGCTTTTGCGCCCCCCAATTCTAATCATCATTGGCCCTGCATTTCCCATTCAGTCAGTCAATCATTCATCTATGTGTGAGCTTGGTCATCTTTTCCCTTCGTTTGGATCTCTGGTACCTGCCTGGTCCAACTTGGATAAAGAAAGACCAAAAGTGAGCGTAAAAACAAAAAGGAGCTTGACTGCATTACTGCTCATCAATAAAACACCAAATACTCGCCCTACAATGTTTTGCAGGACATCATATGCAGAAATGTAATCAGCAGACCCTCAAAAAGATGATGAAATATACATATATATCATCTTTTCGGTGGGCGGAACAGGGTCACCAATGCTCGTTTCTTGACCATGGGCTTGCCAGACGGACTAGCAACGCACAATGGGTTGGCAGTATGACTGGGGGAACTGGTCTGCCACTTGGTCGATCCGTTGACTGAACTGGCGCTACTCAGGGGCGGGGGGGATTTTGCTGGTAGAAGGGAAGCATCCATCCGGACCTTGACCGTCTTGACCTCTGGCTTTGGTTTGGCAGGTTGGCTTGCTTTTACTGGGCGGATGCCAAGGGGCAAGTCGTCCTTGCGGGTGTTGGTGTTTTCGTCGTCGTCTTCTTCATCGTCATCATCATCGCTGCCCAAGTCCTTGTCGTCATAGAGATCCTCGAGGCCGTCGATCGTCAGTCCTGCTTCGGCTGCCGATCGCTTGCGCCCTGTCGATAAGGCGGGCGGGGCCGAGTGTGATGGGGTGTGATGATGCTCGAGAGAGGGATGCCCTGACTGCATCGCCCTCAGCCGTGCTTCTCGGTCGGCCAGGATATTGTAACCGACCTCGTCACGGCTGCCAGTAACTCGGATGGCTGCTGTGGGCTTACGGCCACAAGCTGGTTCAATGGGTGTGTTGGTCGCCATTCTTTCCCGTTCTCTGCGCTTCTCGGCCTCGAGTCGCTTGCGTTCTTCGACAATGCTCTCGCCTGCCGTACTCGTCGCCAGCCTGGTCGCCGTCACCGGTGCCCGGCCAAGCTCAACCGGCCTGTTATATCTGGCAGCTTTCGCGTCGGCCTTCTCCTTCCTGATTTTGTCAAACAATGTCAGTTTGTGAGCACCTTTGCTGCCCGTCTTGCCTGTGGCATAGTCGAAGCGGGCTTGTTGCCTCCAACCGACGCCAGGCTGGCCCCGGGGCAAGTCCTCTCTCCTGTCGACGAAGCGGGCAACATTGGCCTCTCTGTTCTCTTTGATCCCCTGCATCGCCGCCTTGAGTGCATCTCGGCTGGCATTCTCTTCGGCCACTCTTTGCTTCTTGAGCTTTTTGTATACTTTGTACCAGCTGGCTGGGTTAGAGGGCCGGTGGGGATGGGACTCGTAGTTGGGGATGTCACGCTTGATAAAAGTCAGCCACAGGTCGTCGATGTGGCCAACAATCTGAGGCGAAGACTGTTCAATTGTGTACAGCTGAGCAGGCGAGGTAACCTTGGAGAGAATGGGAAGTGCGAGCCGGAGCGGGAGATCGCCGATGGAGGAAATACGAGGAGCCAGCCGGGCTGCGGCCCGCGTTGAGAGGGCTAAGAGGCTATCGGCAGGCATATTTACACGAGAGGCCGTGTGATGTCAAGGGTAGTTGTAGTGATGATGTGGTGGTGGTGGTGGTCAGGGCGGCTGCGCTGAGGAGAGGCAAGATCATCAGCACAGTAACATGGAGGGAGACTGATTACAAGACATTGGTGAGAGAGTCACACAGATTAGAGGCATCTAAGGCTTTATGCATCAGTAGAAGTTGGAAGTTGCAGGTTATAAGTTGGAAGTTGCAGTTATATCTAGGCTGGCGCGTGGTTAAGCTTCACTTAAGTCCGATTAGGCTCAGTTTGTATGGTATGGTACAAGGCTTATTTGTTAAGCTAGCAGTTTAGTATCCTTGCTGCTCTAAATAATCAATTACAAGTGGCTGAAAACTGCTCAGAACTGAGACTAGTGGGGTTGATTGTGACATAGCTGAATGCTGGTTGGCTATATTGACACAGACAAGTTCTCGCTGTTTTAGATTGCGCTAGCTCAAGTCAGTAAGATAGCTTCTGCAGGCAATACCAGAACAGCCTCACATCATCCATTAACACACAGGCTTCCTATAGAAATGATAGAAATGGCTGCATTCACACTCCTTGACCAGGCTGACGAAGGTATTTTGATCACAACAGCAAACGCACCACTGCTGACATTCTTGCCGCAGACAAATTACACGCCGCGCGCCTCCTGCGCGTGGAGGAGCGGCCCTTCTCCAACCTTAGCAAACGACTCCTGGGCCCAGACTCACCCTTTACCCAGTACCTCAGCCGACAGGCATCCTCTGAAACCAATGGGGTCGCTACCGACGAGAACGATAATGCCAACAACAAGGAAGAAGAGGCCGGCGAGCGCGAAAACAGACAGCAAAAGTACCTTCAAGAACTCGCCGGGTTCCGTGAATCAGTGCTCTTTGACTTTGCCTCCTTCGCCTCGACCATCTCCCGCTTTCAGCTTCTGCGCGCTGCCAACGAAAAAGAACGAAAGAGATACGCGAACGAGAAGTTACAGATAGAGGCCACTGCGGAAGACGTACGACAGGCAATCGGCGACTTGCGGATAAAGCTGGAACAGGCACAGGCCACACTGCAAATACGCAAGGAATACGACGTGATTGCGGAAAAGATCACAAAGGCCAATCTCAAGCCGCGCGATGAACAGCACGTGGCGATTGAGAAGCTGGGCAACGAGATCGAGGAGCTGGAAAGAGAGTCTGCCGAGTTGAGCCAGACATGGCAGAGCCGAAGAGAGCAGCTGGCACATGTCATCAGCGAATCACAGCGGCTGCGCAGACAGATAAGGAACGAGAAAGAACCAGAGGAGGTTGAGGCCGAGAAGGAGGCTGAGGAGCACCGCAAAATGTTGCTCGATGTGGACGACAGCAAGGAGAGGGAAGCTGGCAGCCATGCTGGCACCCCAAGACCGGATGAGCACGGCAACAGAGAGGACAGTCCATTATCAGATAGACATACGCCATTGCCGTCTGGAAGTGGGACCACGCCGCTCCAGGTGCAAGACGTCGAGATGGAAGGCGTTGATGAACCCGGTACCCACACACCCACAACGGAGGCAATGGCAGTTGATGACAAAGCCGAGGAAATGGACCCTTCCACACACCCATAACGGAGGCAATGGCAGTTGATGACAAAGCCGAGGAAATGGACCCTTCCTGAGCCGGCCGGTGGCATGTCCACGCGTCTCTTCCACGCGTCTTGGGTCAAGCTGTGCAAGTTCTGCTTGGGAGGTTGCAGATTTTCCCACGTGGTCTGCACTAGGCTGAGCCTTGCACTTGCCAATTCAACAGTTAATTACCTTAGTCAACCAACAAATCAACCTGGGCAAGCTTCAATTAATCTACGGGTCAGAGTAGTCGACAGTTAATTAACTCAACTAATTACAGTCGAGACTGTTGGCTCCTGTCAGTTCCCGCGCCCCACTTGCTGCCTGGCACGGTCACTTGCCCAGGTTGGCCTAGTGCGGTATCCCTGCAAGGCACGTTTCAAATGGCCAACCCCCATTGGCAGGCGCGATGGTGAGCATCAAAGGAAAGAGCACCACTGCGTTCGCCTCTGTGGATCGATGGCGATGATGGAAGTGGAGGACTGCAAAATTATACACCTTGGATGACAAGAGTATGTGCTGTCATTGAAGCTGCTGATTTAACTTGACATAGTCGCAGCATATAAAAGTTGGATAAGGCACGGCCTTGGGCACGACTTTGACCACTCCCACACCATCACACGCTCGTTTAAATCAACTCAACAACACCAACATGGTCGGCCTACACTCTTTCGCCCTACTTGCGGCGCTGCCGCTTTCATTCGCCACCCAGGTTCCTGACTGGACACGCTGGACAGGCGCCCCTGGTATTCCAGGTGCTCTGGGAGCCCCAGCCCAGGGTGCTCCAGCTCAGGGTGCTCCAGCGGCTCCAGCAACCCAAGGCGTCAACGGCGCTCCAGCAGCTCCAGGCGCCCACGGTGGCCCGGCCCCAGGACATCAGGGTGTGCCAGGTGTGCCGGGAGCTCAAGGTTCCCCAGGTGTGCCAGCTCAAGCCCCAGACGCCCACGGCCCCTGGACATCCACCCACGGCCCCTGGACACCCACCCACGGCTTCTCGACAGCCACCAGCGGCTTCTCGACCAGTACCTTGACTAGCACCCTGACCAGCACCCTGACCAGCACCTCGACCAGCACCTCGACTAGCTCGTCGACTAGCTCGACCAGCACCTCTGGCTACATCGTGTATTCCACCGTAGCCGGGTATTTCTTGCAGGACGATAACTCGACTGACGCGTCGAGCTTCAGCTACACCGCAACCAACTTCGGTCTCATCAATCAGACCTATTCAACAGATTCGACGAGCACCTCAGACCTGAGCCAATGGGAGAGGTTCAATATCCTGGTAAACTCGCTCAACAAGAATGCCAGCCTAGGGACAGAATACAAGGTAAGTTGATCTTGTCCGAGTTGAGATTCGTTCGTCTTGCTGACGCCAATTCCCTCCATAGCTTCTCTTCCTCGGTCGCCACGGTCAGGGCTGGCACAATGCCGCTGAGACATACTACGGCACCCCGGCGTGGAACTGCTACTACTCACTCCTGGATGGCAATGCAACTGCCGTCTGGGCCGATGCCCAGCTAACCTCGGACGGCATCTCCCAAGCGCTTGTGGCCAACACGCTCTGGGCCAAGCTCATTGAAGAGCAGAACATCCAGGTGCCTCAGTCCTACTACACCAGCCCGCTGTCGCGCTGCCTGGCCACCGCCAACCTCACCTTCTCCGGCCTCGACCTGCCCGCGAGCAACCCCTTCGTGCCCACGGTCAAGGAGAAGCTGAGGGAGACGATCAGCGAGCACACTTGCGACCGCCGCTCTAACAAGACCTACATCCACGATTCTTACCCCAGCTACGTCATCGAGCAGAGCTTCACAGAATATGATGAGCTCTGGACCGGAGTGACATCCGAGACAACAGAGGCCAAGGCCATCCGATCGAAGCAATTGCTCGATGATATCTTCTCGAGCGACAGCAACACTGTCATCTCATTCACCAGCCATTCGGGCGAAATCGCATCTATCTTGTCCGTCCTCGGCCACAGGACCTTCAGCCTGAGCACCGGAGCTGTCATTCCTGTCCTGGTCAAGGCTGTGTCGTATTCCACCGCGCCCACCAGCACCGTGACGGCTGCCACCTGGACCCCGAGTGCCCACTGCACGTTGCCCCCCCTCTCGAGCATCTCCGGCGGCGCCTGTGTGTGCCCCAACTCGGCGACGCCTGTGACGATTACCCTTGGTGGCACCGTGGTCTCGACGGTGGCGTCGACGACAACGTCATCGGCAACTTCAACCTCAACGGCTTAAAACACCGTAATATTCGGAATTCTTCATTGGTGGGGTTTTTTCTATATAATTAGACGGCTTTTTTGCCACTCCTGTGTTAATTAGCAAAGATTCAGAAAAGGCAAAAGGAGAATGAATGACAATGAAGATGACATCGCAACACCTGTACAGTCTGTTATCAAACTACCGTATCTCCGCAAGTGAGAGCATCAAGGGGTTAAAGGAAGGTCAATCCAGATTACACGCTATAAGCCGAGATTCCAACGTAGTGGCCATCAAGACATCATGTGCTGGCTCCATTTTTTTCACCACAATGGTGTAGTGTCGTTCTTTTCTTATAGACGTTTGCAGCTTATAGACGTTTGCAGAAGGAGACGGAAAATTTATTGAAAAGTTACCCGCTAGACCGATTGTGGACTAGCATGGAAGAAGAACAAATGTCAATCGAGTTCAGTTTAAGTGGCATTGGCGTCGACATTGACAGTGGCATTGACATTGACATCCAACTCATTGTGCCGGATATGTAATACTAATAATAATTTAATTATGTCTATGTGTGCGTGCCGAATATGTAGTGGCTTCAGCTATATAGCAGGGCTACAGTGCTATCAAACTATGCACCAAGGGATGATACACGTATGGGATAGCCAGGGACACCACACAACCTGGCTGGATTCTCTGTCTTCAACAGCAATTCACTACAGCCACTCTTCTGTCTTGCTTCGTCTGAATCTGTCTTGGTGTGGGATACACAGGCACGGTATATTTGTGCATCAGCTTGGCTTGATACGATATACGATGGTATTAATAACGACTGCATAACTGCATAACCGGTCTGCAACTCCTCCGAATCTCTTCCCCTTAACGACCCAAGGTTACATACCCCAAGAAAGGGGATTGATGCTTATGAAAGCAAGGCAAGTCACGCGACAATGCCGTGGTAAGTCTCACTCAGCCCTTGATGTCCATCGCAGTATAAAAATCATACCCATCCGCCTTGGAAAATCCATTTAGAATCAAAAGCAAAAAGAACAAGAAAAATGACTGGCCCTCCTGTTCCCTTCTCTGCCCTGCCTCTGGTCCGTAGCGAGACGGCACCTAAACGGCTGAATGCCTGGGGTGCCTACGGCGCAGACGATGAAGTCGGCTTCCTGAACCGACAAACACCATCCATCATCGCAGCCGCGGCCAGCTCTGAGATTAAAACGGGGATACGTGTGCCTCTAGACGCCTCGCTTGACTTCCAAGCAGTTGACCACAAGGGCGGCAAGCCGCTGTTCCACCGTGAGCCATTCGTCAAGAACGTGTATCAGAGGAAGCCCGCGGCCGCTCACGACGACACATGGACGTTCAACCCGCAGAGCAGTACCCAGTGGGACGGACTCCGGCATTTCGGGTACCAGGCGGCCAAGCGGTTCTACAACGATGTCACCGTCGAGGATATTGCAGGCCAGGGCCATGGCCAGCACCAGCACAATCCAGACGTTCTCGGGATCCACAACGTGGCCAAGCGTGGCGGCATCACAGGCCGCGGCGTTCTCGTGGACTTTGCACGATGGGCCACCACAGAGCAAGGGAGGCGGGATGTTGCCGGCGAGTTCAAGAGCTTCGAGGCAACAGATATCAAGCTAGACTGGCTGAAGAAGACCCTGGCTTATCAGGGAACCGAGCTGCGCTTTGGCGATATCCTGATTGTCCGGAGCGGCTTCTTCCCTGCTTATCGCGCACTTACGCCTGATCAGCTCACGGCCTTGCAGGATATATTGTCACCTGGCTTAGGCGGTGTAGAGCAGTCGGACGAAGTCCTCGAGTGGATCTGGAACAATTTCTCTGCTGTGGCAGGGGACCACCCCAGTTTCGAGCGGTGGCCGACCCGGTATGACTGGAACCTACATGAGGTGCTGCTTGGTGGTTGGGGTTGTAATATAGGTGAATTGTTTGATCTGGAGGAGTTGAGCAAGGAGTGTGAAAGACAGGGCAGGTGGAGTTTCTTCTTAAGCAGTGTGCCTTGCTATGTCCCTGGGGGAGTGGCCAGCCCACCCAATGCTGTGGCAATATTCTAGTGAGTGTATGGATGATTATTGCTGCCATGCTACAGTCAATTGAGATCAGGAGGGAGGAAACAATTGTATTGGGGTAGTCACCAGATTAGAAAGAGCGTTTGATCGCTGACGTAATAAGAATAAGCATAAGAATAATAATGGCAGGTGCAACAGAGCATAGAGCATGTCACAAACTAACGTTAGTAACAAGTCAAGTTAATGATAATCTCATCATAAACTCCTCTGGACCACGGTTACTGTATAAAGGGTTATTTATTATATTTGGGCAGTCAGTCCATCTCATTGACTGTTGAGTTCTGTGTAAATACCCTGTTGGCCCTCGCCAACCCCCAACCCCTTGGATCACGCCCAACCCCCACTTTACGACCACCCAAGGCAGGAGCCAGGCACCAGGCTCTAGGCTGCAACTGCCTTGTGAAACACCCACACTGATCAAGAGCAATGTTAATGGCCCAAAGGCCTCGATGAGCTCGACTCAGGATGCCTCGGACGACCACGTGTTACAGCTTGACGACGACGACGACGACACTGCGTCTGACCAGACGCCAGCACCCCCAGATGCGCGGGGATTTGACTATGAGGCGATGACAGAAGAGACGGCGAGGGATGATGAGGTTGACATGGGCATTGAAGACAGCAACAACAACGACGACAGCGACAGCGAGGGATTAGAAGAGAAGAATGACAGGACTGCGGATGATGAGGTTGACATGGGCATTGAAGACAGCAACAACAACGACGACAGCGACAGCGAGGGATTAGAAGAGAAGAATGACAGGACTGCGGATGATGAGGTTGACATGGGCATTGAAGACAGCAACAACAACGACGACAGCGACAGCGAGGGATTAGAAGAGAAGAATGACAGGACTGCGGATGATGAGGTTGACATGGGCATTGAAGACAGCAACAACAACGACGACAGCGACAGCGAGGGATTAGAAGAGAAGAATGACAGGACTGCGGATGATGAGGTTGACATGGGCATTGAAGACAGCAACAACAACGACAACAGCGACAGCGACAGCGACAGCGAGGGATTAGAAGAGAAGAATGACAGGACTGCGGATGAAGATGAAGTTTCCACTCGAAGCGACCATGTCAACCACAACAGCGCAGACACCTTGCCTCTGGTCCCAGACCCCTCGCCCGGCTCGCTCCTCTCCTCCCCGCGCAGCGAGAGCTCGTCTGTGGCGACGCCGCCACGCAGCCGCTCCCTCACCCACCGACCGTTCGACCGCCGCTTCCACACTCGCCTGGCCTCGTCGCCTCTGGCCAGCCCCCGCGCCCTGTCGCCCGCCCAGGCTGTTCATTCCAGACAGTCGTCGCTGGCCAGTCTCGGCTTCGGCGTTGCCGGCTCAGAAGCAGACGAGTCGACCGCGCCATGGGACGTGATCCGCTGGCACAAGCTCAGCCGCATCACTGCCCAGGTCTTCTCCGAGACCGCCAAGCGCAATTTTGGGCATCCGACCTGCATCGCAGTGACAGACACAATCGTCATCGGCACATCCAAGGGCCTCATCCTTGTCTTTGACCACCAGCAGGTCCACAAGACCATCATAGGCCCTGGGACCAAGGCCGTCGAGCATGGCGCGATCAGCGCCCTGGCCATATCCACCGACCACTCCACCGTCGCCGCCGGCCACGCCACCGGCCACATCTTCACCTGGGAGATCGGCCGGCCGACCAAGCCCTTTCTGGCCATTCCACCCATCGATATCTCTTTGCCGCAGGGCAGACGGGCCGAGGGCCATGTGTCGGGCTGTGCAGTCGTCCATATTGGCTTTCTCGGATATAGAAGGACAGCCCTGGTCTCGGCCGACGACCGTGGAATGGCCTTTTCTCACCTTGCGACCCGCGGCCTAGGTGCCGTTGGCCGCACCGTCAAGACGGCGCGCATCCTGGGACGCTATCCAGACCCTGTTGCCAGGCCATCCAAGCCGCTGAAGAAGAGTTCGGTTCTGGCATTCTCTGCTCTGCCCCTGGGCAACGTTGAGCGCCGAACCGACGCCATGGGACTTGTGGCGATGCTGACCCCCTACCTCCTGGTGATTGTCTCCACTACGCCAATTGCACAGACTCAGCACAAGGCGGCCCGGCCCAGGAATGTTGCTGCTCACAGCGCCATGACCGCTGCCCTCGCCTGGTTTCCTTCCATCCGACTGAAAGGCTCAGACTCTGAAACGTCCAAGGTCAAACTGGCATATGCCTGGTCAAACGTGCTCACCATCCTGGAGGTTGACGAAGTGGTTGGAAACGAGAATGCGGCCCAGGACAAGCCAGCCGAGCTGCAGTTCCTTCCTCGAAGCCGATTCCAGGCCGAAGAGGCAATCGTCGCGATCCAGTGGTTGAGCAGATCCGTCCTCGCCGTCCTGACGATTACCCAGCAACTGCTCATTCTCGAGGATGTGTCGATGAATGTCAGCGACTCCTTTGACCTCCTCCCCAAGAATGTCTATCACGTCGATCTCTTCTCCCAGCAATTGCGCACAGTGATCGAGAATCTGGACGAAGAAGATAGCTCTATGCATGGTGTCGTTGCCGACGCCTTTCACATGAGCTTTCGTGCCTACAAGGGCAGGCTATTTCTGCTCGGCTTCAACGACATCTGGTGGGGAAGTCTCACCAACTGGGCCGACAGACTGCTGGCTCTGATGGAAATCGGGGACTTTATTGCCGCCATTCGCCTTGCAACCCGGTACTATGAGGGCCATGGTGAAAAGCTGACCATCGGTCTCCCTGAAGACGACGCTGCACGCGCGAGGCTGGTGGGCGACAAGCTGTTTGAGATGATGAATGCCTCGCTCAAGTACGCGTTTGGCAAGAATCAGCAGGCCAACAATGGCCCTGTGGCGAAACCGCAGATGGCTGAACTGGCCGAGGTGTGTATCAACGCATGCCTGGCCACTGATGACCTAGACTTTCTGTTCGACAGTGTCTTTCCTTGGTACGAGGACCACGACGCCGGACCGCTCTTTGTCGATGTTCTGGAGCCGTACATCCTTGACCACCGGATCTCCAGCCTGCCTCCTCCGGTCATCAAGATGCTTATCGATCACTTTGCCACCACGCATGATGACTCGAGCTTAGAGGAGATCATTTGCATGCTTGATACCACCTCGATGGGCCTCGACCAAGTCACCACACTGTGTAAGAAGCACAATCTCTACGATGCCTACATTTATGTGTGGAACAAGTCAATGAATGATTTTGTCACTCCGCTGGAAGAGCTGCTACAGCTGGCTGCTCAATCCGCTGAGATCAACGGCCATTCCGACTCACAGCAGCGACGAGCAGAGAATGCACAGAAGATCTTCCCTTATCTCTCTTTCATCCTGACCAGCCGCACCTATCCGACTGGTCTGCTCATGGACGACGATCAAGCTGATGCTGCAAAGTCTCAAGCCTACAATTTCTTCTTCTCTGCTCTGCCATCCAGCTCCAACGCCTCCTCGCGTGTTGGCACCCGGCCATATGCAAACCTGAGGCAGATGCTCAATTTCGATACTCCCGCATTCTTCAGCATGTTGAACGAAGCCTTTGAAGACTCTTTCCTCAACCCCCCCGATGAAGACTCGGTTCATAATACAACACTGTCATCCTCGCAGAAAATCGGCTTCAACCGGCAGCTCATTGTCAAGGTTCTGCTGGATGTCATGGCGTCGGGCTTTGACGTTGATCATACCATCTATCTCGACATCTTCATCGCCCGGAACCTGCCCAAGTACACGCAGTATATGCTCCTGCCAGGCACAACCATGCAAGATGTCTTCACCCGTCTCTGCCACTACCCTGACGCGTCGATGAGGGAGGATGCGGAACTGAGCATTGAATACCTGCTCGCTGTGTATCAGCCTTCAAATCTGCGCGCACTAGTACCGCTACTATATGGAGCAGAGTTCTACCGAGTTCTCAAAGGCGTTTTCCGCAAAGCCCATCAGTACGCAGAGGCAGTTGACATGTACTTCAAGGATCCTGAGGACCAAGATGGCGTGTTTGATGTGCTGCACGAATTTCTGCGCAAAGATAGTGACGTGCCCCCGGCTCAACAGCAGAAGATAATTGAGCTTGTCAAGGACCATGTTCACGACCTCATTGCCCTCGATGTGCACCGAACGGCGGAGACCGTCGACCGTTGTGCCAGTCAGCTTCACCGATTTTTCCTGGACGCGCTCGAAGACCAAGAAGACCAGCAGTTTGAGTATCTTTCCGAGCTCTTTGAACCTGCAGCCGACGCCCAACAGGAGGCAAGAAGTAGACCGCCGGCCCTGCTTGAACTGTACATCCGACTGATGTGCAGGTTCAATGCAGATCATGTGCCCGACTTTGTGGACACGGTCAAGGAGGGCGATCTCCGGCTTGATAAAGTGCTTCCAACCATGGAGCAGACCGGCATCATTGACGCTGCCGTCATGCTCGAGGCTCGATCGGGCCATGTTAAGGAAGCGATACAACGGTTGAATGCTCATCTAGCCTCGCTGGACGGTGCTCTGAGAGCAATTGTTGAGTCTGTCACCTCTTCAACCGACTCGCACCTCGGGGACGCGGTACAAGACATACTCGGGTCGATATCCAAATACGCCCGTGTTGGCATCTTTCTCTGTCGATCCCAAACCAAAAGCGCACACAGCAATCGCCGCCCCGTTACACAAACGGCCAAACGGTCAGGGTCGGCTCAGCTTCCTCTTTCGTTTGACGAGCAGCTCTGGCTCTCTCTTATTGAGACGGTTGTTGGCATTGCCAGACATATTTCTCAGTCCAGTCCAGAGCCCCTAGATGAGGAGACGGCGAATATGCAACAGTCGGTCATTTCTTCTCTTCGAACCACCATCCAGTCTGTATTCACAGCCCTGCTCGCGTCTGCCACGAGCATATCTTCCCCTGCAACTGCCTTCTCGGCTTTACCTCGTTCAGATGACTCATTCCTTCGCATCCTGCGTGCCTTCATCTCAAACCAAGCCAAGATGTCGCCATCACTCTCGGAACTGCGGTCTGTCTTCAACACAATATTCTCGGCGTATGCCCACGAAGAGTCATTGCTCAGGCTCAGCAACAAGATGCTGGACAAGGACGTGTTTGAGCGACTGGAAGGCGTCAAGGAAGCACGCGTCCAAGGCTGGCGACCACGGGGCTGGGGTTGTGAGGTATGCCGAAAGCGAGCATGGGGTGCGGGCGTGGATAAGCAGATATGGGAGAAATGGCAGACGAGAGAGCTGGCAAGGCAGGAACGGTGGCAACACCGCAGCCAAGGTCAGGCACTAATTGAGGGAGAAGCCGAGGCCGGGAAGGGCAAGGGGAAAGGAAGAAGTGTGTCATTAGAGGAAGGAGGCCAGGTTAAGAAATACATCGAGGTGAAGGCGCGTGCGGGCGAGGAGGCTAAGAGCGACCAACAGCAACACCCGTCACCACACCTGCAGCAACAGGACCAGGGACAGCAGCCCGGAATGGGCGCAATCGTCGTCTTTAGTTGTCGTCACCTGTATCATCTCATCTGCCTACAGCCGGGACATGACGGAGTGACTGACGGAGCGACTGACGGAGCGACTGACAGAGCGACTGACAGAGCGACTGACAGAGCGACTGACAGAGCGACTGACAAAACGACTGACAGAACGACTGACGGGGCTGGCCAGCAGCCGTACAGGAGTACATCCACGCCACGGGAAGGCCTGAGATGTCCTCTCTGCATTGCAGACAAGTGAAGAAACAGGACGAGGATGAGGGGGATAAATAAACGGAGGACTATAATCACCCTGTAGAATATGACACTTTTGAACTATACTAAAGGCTGTATAGTATCGATGAAACTACGACTTGTGTGTATTGGTCCAAAACTCCTGGCCATAGCTTGAGATGCCATCCCATCCATCCATCGATGCAATTTCATGATAAGAAATCAATTTCACAATAAGAAAGAAATCCAGTTTCTAAGTCCTTCTCGGCCCTCTCGACGACGACGAGGTCGACGATGTTGCCGGCACTGGCGCCCTGCCCGTAATATCCTGCCAGGTAGCATCGAACCTGCGGCCGGTGCTGGCAAGCAAGCCCTCCTCTTCATCTTCGAGCGCGTCGTCGTCGTCGTCGGCTGAAACGTTGGCGGCAGATGATGTGGCGGCAGTAGCAGCGGCAAGGCGCGGGGTGCGGAAGAAGAGGAGCACAAGAGAGAGGAGGAAGACGGCGAGGAAGACAAATTGGGCCCAGAAGTCGACGACGCCGAACAAGGGGAAGTTGACGGTGACGCGGTTGAGGAAGGTGGATGCGACCGACGGGGTGCAGACCCGCGAGGCGGCCGGGTTGGAGGATGTTTCTGAGCAGGGTATGATGTGCGCTGGTGAGGAGCAGGCGGCAGCTGACGGTGATAATGATGATGATAATGACAGGTCGTTGTGGTCGTTGCAAAAGGTTTGCGGGCCAAAGGTGGCGTACTGCGGGGCGACGAGCATGGCGATGGCGTAGTTGGTGGCCAGGGTCATGAGCGTGAGCAGGACGGTGGCGATGAGCAGGGCCTGCGGCGAGGTGTGGGCCTTGCGGATGCGGAAGATGGTGATCCAGAGCAGGCGGATGCCGATGGTGGCGATGCCGATGACGCTGCCGCTGAAGAAGAGCATCGTCAGCAGCAGGAACAGCACGTAGTCGACGGGGAACACCTTGGCCGTCTCGACCAGGATGTAGTTGATCGGCTGGAAGAGGTTGGTGTGGCCGAGGAGGTAGCCGCAGCGCCGCTTGCAGATCGAGTTGGCGGCCTTGTCGATGGCCGTGATCAGCATCGACACGGCGACGAGGACGACGACGCCCAGGAGGAGCAGGCCGAGGAGCAGTTTGATCGGCCGCAGGATGGCCCCGAGCTTGAACCAGGCCTTGGACAGCCAGTTGCTATTCTGCCTGCCGCCGCCGCCGCCGCCCGTGGCCTGGCCGGCGCTTTCCTGCGCGAGGCGTTGGTGGCGCCGGAGCGTGCGCTCTTCACGCACGAGCGCTTCGAGTTCGCGCTGGTCCTTGGACGACAGCCCGTCCGGGTTGCCGTGTGCGCGGCCCTCGAGCTGGCGCTGGCGCTCGACGTTGCTCTCCAGCTGCGCCGTGACCGAGGCGTCCAGCGCAGGCGCAGAGATGCTGGGCGCCGACTGGATCAGGCTGACCGGCAGCAGGGCCAGGCCGACGGCGGTGTAGAAGCAGTAGGGGATCACGCCCAGGGTGATGAGCAGGCCCAGGGCAAACGTCAGCGCGCGCTCGCCGTGGTTCTCGGCCAGCAGCCGCTTGAAGTAGTCGAGGTCAAAGTGGGCGCCTTCGCGGTGCCGAGCCACGGGGGCAAAGAAGCCGATGACAAACAGGGCAATGCACAGGACCAGGAAGACGATCGTGTACTTGCCCGCCGCCCAGAAGCGCGCGAGGAAGCCCTGGGTGCCTTCCTCCTTGGCCACCTCGTCGTACTCCTCGTACCAGAAGTATGTGAAGGGGATGACGACCAGGCAGAGGACGGCGTCGAGCGAGTAGAGCAGGTAGTACACGATCCGCAGCGTGTTGGTGATCTGGTCCACCTTGTCCTGCGTCGCCCAGTCCTTGCGTCTGCCGTGCTCCGAGCTGGTCGTGCTCGACACCAGGGCCACGTCGACAGGCAGCAACAACACCGTCGCCAGCAGACACGTGATGGTGAAGATGCACACCGTCGTCACATATGTCGACCGGTCGCGGTGGGTCTGGTACAGATACACAAACAGCGACGCAATGGCGAGCAGCAGGACCACCGCAATCGCATAGACGGCCCATATGAGGGTCAGTTGGATGAAGCCTTGTGAAGCCATTGCGGCGGCGCGCGCGGTGTTGGACACTGATGAGTGAGTTAGAGGAGCCGGAAGTGATCAACCGCAAGGCAGATTGATTGTGTTCGCCGCCTTGGGATTGGACTGGCAAGGAGTAGATGGCTTAGTACTGTTCACTGTCGTTGTTGTGCCATGCGTCATCGACCACGGATGTCTCCTCCGCCCGTGTCAAAGTGCTGAGTCAGCAGAGGAACAGCGTGCCAAGACCGCTGCCAAGACTGCGGGGCGGAGACGCACCAAGACGCGTGGTCACGTGAGGGGTGTTTGCCAAGAATCGTCCTCCGTCGTCCGTCGCCCGTCGTCAAGGACAATCAGCACGATTACAGTGGCATGACAGGTGATTGCAAAGAGAAAGAAGACACCGGTGGCATAGCACATATCATGCATTGCCCTCTGTTTGCCGCAGGACCAACCAATCTGTAGTCCTCATCCTCCGCCCTCAATGCAGTGCTACTCCGAGCTGCTCCCGCCCTCGGGCATCACCCAGGCTCTTGTTCTGCCCTTTACGTCTGCCACCGCCAATAACCTGGTCATTGGCAGGACCTCTCTGCTCCAAATCTTTAGCCAGAAGAAAGCCAGCCCCGGCCAAGACAGTAAACTGGTGCTGATTGCCCAATATCCGCTCTCTGGCACCATTACCTCGCTCGGCAGGGTGGCCATCGCCGAGTCCAAGAGTGGCGGAGAGGCCATTCTGATTGCCTTTCGCGATGCGAAGCTCACTCTGGTGGAGTGGGATGCGGCCGAGCATAGCATATCGTCCATCTCAATACATTACTATGAGAATTACATGTCGGCGCCCTGGCTGACTGACCTGCCACATTGCGTGAGCCGTCTCACAATTGACCCGAACAGTAGATGTGCAGCCTTCAACTTTGGCATCACCAACCTGGCCATCATTCCCTTCCATGGGTCGAGCGACGACCTTGCCATGGACGACCTCGACGACCTCGATGACCTCGATGACCTCGACTCCGAGGCCGACAGCGCCCCAACTCAGCAGCAGACCAACGGGAATACAGACCACCACGACACGCCCTTTGCCCCCTCGTTTGTGCAGCCCATTACCGCCCTTGACCCGGGTCTGCTGCACCCCGTCGACATGGCCTTCCTTTACGAGTACCGCGATCCCACCATCGGCATTCTCTATTCCACAGCAGCCAGCTGTAATAATCTCAGCTATGAGAGAAAGGATGTCATGACCTTCTCGGTATATGCCTTGGACATTGACCAGAAAGCCTCGACTGCTCTGCAAACGGTCCAGCATCTGCCAAATGATCTCCACCAGGTTATTGCCCTTCCATTGCCTGTCGGTGGCTCTCTTCTGGTTGGAGGAAACGAGGTTATTCACATCGACCAGAGTGCGAAGCCAACGGCTATCGGGGTAAATGAATTTGCCAGGGAAAGCTCTGCATTCCCCATGGCCGACCACGCCTCTCTGGGACTGAAGCTGGAAGGGTGCAGGGTGGAAGAGCTTGGGTCTGCGACTGGGGACATGCTTTTCATCCTAAACACTGGTGAATTGGCTGTATTGGCTTTTCGTCTCGATGGAAGGTCTGTGTCAGGTATGACTCTGACCAGATTGGGGTCTGATGGCCAGGAGAGCATCATCCGAGGCAGGTCAAGCTGTACCGCCAGCCTGGGCCAGGGCCGTGTCTTCATCGGCAGTGAGGAAACAGACTCTGTCCTCATCAGTACGGGAAAGAAGCCGGCTCAGCCGAAGCGATTGGCGTCAAAGCAACGCATCCAGAGCAATGGGACCAGTGCTGGCATTCCAGAAGACATTGAAACAGAGCAAGAGGACTCTGATGACGACGACCTGTACGCGGAACTTGCTCCTCAACGCTCGCATGTGTCGGTAGCCGATCATTCGCTCGTCACCGCGTCTTCTATCCGACTTCTTGACCGTCTGCCCTGTGTTGCTCCGCTGAACGACGCTTGCTTTGGCAAATCACTAAAGCGGAAACGCGAGGACGAGGGCGAGATATCGGTCGAAGCGGATCCCAACCGCTTGGATCTTGCTGTTGCATGTGGCCGAGGCCAAGCTGGCGCAGTTGCATTCATGTCCCCCAATCTGGCCCTCCATACGGAGAAGACGATTGGAGAGGGCAATGCGAGTGGTGTTTGGTGCTTTGGGCTGAATGCCGACGAGTCGCAGCGTTATGCGATAGTTGCAGAGACGGCTGAAGATGGCTCTGCCTTGTCTTCCCTATGGAAGTATCACGACGGCGACCTGGAGCGAATGGATGGCACCGAGTTTGTGGCATCGTCCAACAAGACAATTGCCGTGGGCACATTGTCAGCCTCGAACCAGACAGTCCATGTCACCGAAAGCCAGATTCGTGTGTACGACGCCAGATTCGGCCTGTCGCAGATATTCCCCATTGTCGACGAGGAAGAGGGACAGACGGCCAAAGCCATCCGGGCCGACTTCCTCGAGCCCTACCTAGTGCTGGTCAAGGACGACCTGAGCCTGTCGTTGCTCAAAGCCGACCGCAAAGGGGAGTTTGACGAGCTCGATGTGCCGGACAGTCTTTCAGTCAACATCACCTCTGCTGGCCTGTATCAAGATTCCCAAGACTTTTTCCAGACCTCTAGACTGGTCAAGCCCGGCCATCCCGACACTGGCCGCTTGCTTCTTGTCTTGAATGCCGACGGTCTTCTCACCCTCCTTCCACTTGCCAATCCCAAGGCGCAGGTCTTCTCAATTGAAGGCCTACAGTTCTTGCCCCCGCAGCTCCGAACAGAGGCATCGTCCATTCCGAAGCACTGGCGGAGCAAAGATGACATCTCTGATATCGTCCTTGCAGACCTGGGAGACAGCGTCGTCCACACGCCCCACCTGATTGTGCGCAACAGTTCTGGTGACCTGGCCGTGTATGAACCATACACGGTGCCTGACACAGTTGGTGCCTTCAGATTCAACAAGGTTGCCTCGCGCGATGCAGTCTATTCAGACGCGTACCTGGCCGACCAAGAGGAGGGGAAGTCGCGTGTGCTCCCATCGATTCAGAAGCTGGCAGGTGTTTCTGACTACAGCTCTGTCTTTGTACCTGGCGGCTCGGCTCGGCTGATCATCAAACGGGCGTCCACACCAGTTTATATCTACAGTCTGGACTCGAACATCAAGACCATTTCATCCTTCCAACCGTCGCCCAGTCAGTTTGACCTCGTCTTTGTCGACGAGATTGGCACGGTCTGTGTGGGCCGAATCCCTTCTTCGACCATTCTCGGTCTATCAGAATGGACAGTCAACCGTGTCGAGCTGAATGAAGACGTGAGCTCGATCAGCTACTTTGAGCCAGCCGCCTGCTATATCCTGGGCACCAGCACGCAGACTCGGTTTCAACTGCCTCAGGACGACGAATGGCATCAAGAATGGGCGACGGAGAAGACGACCTTTCTTCCCACCACTCTGCAATCCTCGCTCCGTTTAATGTCTTCTCGCACTCAGAACATCATCTCTTCTCACCATTTCGGCCCCGACGAGCGTGTGCTCTGTGTCAAAACCATGCCGCTCGAGACGTCGGAGACGTCGCACGACATCCGCCCGCTCATCGTCGTTGGCACGGCCATTACTCGGGGCGAGAATGTGGTGACACGGGGCAATATCTACCTGTTTGACGTCGTATCTGTCGTGCCTCACCCAAACAAACCAGAGTCCGACCTCCGTCTGAAACTGATCACTCGCGAAGACGTGCGCGGCGCAGTCACAAGCATCACATCCATTGGCAGCCAGGGCTTCTTGCTTGCAGCCCAGGGACAGAAGTGCATGGTGCGAGGTCTGCGCGAGGACATGTCCATCCTCCCTGTTGCCTTTATGGATATGCGCTACTACACCCACGTCACCAAGGAGCTGCCCGGCACGGGGCTGACGATCCTGGGCGATGCCTACAGCGGCCTGTGGCTGATGGGCTACTCAGAAGAACCGTACAAGATGACGCTCCTTGGCCGTGATCTCGACAATCCCGATGTCCTGGCGGGCGACTTCCTCCCTACTTCTGGCAAGGAACTGTTCATCGTCACATCTGATGCCGACGGCCAACTACGCATTCTGCAGTACGACCCTGAGAATCCCAAGAGCGACCAAGGGCGCAAGCTCTTGCTTCGTTCAACCTTCCGTACCGGCGACGCTCCCACAACCATCACACTGCTGCCACGAACGCCGACATCCTACGAAGCCTCTATCGCAGCCACGGCAGCAGCAGATGCAGCCAACGATATCGATGCAATGGACACCAGCGCCAGCACTCGGCCTCCGCAACCGCAATCACAGCAACAGCAGAAGCTGGAACATCAACTCCTGATCACAACCCAATCAGGTGCCCTCGCCGTGCTTACCTCGCTCTCAGAGTTTTCCTACCGCCGCCTGTCAACGCTGCAAAACATCCTCACCACCCAGCTGTCTCACGCCTGCAGTCTTAACCCTCGCGCATACCGCCAGGTCGAGACTGACGGCATGGGCGGACGGGGCGTCATTGATGGCGAGATTGTCAAGCGTTGGGTCGGCCTCAGCAGCCAGCAGAAGGTCACTCTGGCCGACAAGGTCGGAGCCCGGGGCGTGTGGGAGGTCAGAGGTGATCTTGAGCTGGTTCGTGGCGGATGGGCGTATCTGGCGTAGACAAGTGGTCAGGGGCGTCTGTACAAGTGGTGGGCTATTACTAATTGATTACTCAGTCGGCAATGCATCTATGGCCGCTGGATCCACCGTAATCCTGGTCTGGTTAGATCCAGGATACAGTACCTTACTGTAACAAACCTGATAAGTTACAGGTAAATTTAATATTACAACTTCCTCAATGGCCGACGACGACACAAGTGCGGCACGGCGGCGACATGCAGCGTCGGCCAATGGGCATGTCGCCGCCGCCCAAACCCCTTCTTCGCCTTCTTCGGCAGAGCGCCAGCCACCCTCGGCGGCCCCAGCAGCTGCGGATGTGCTCTCAATATACATCCCCACCCTCTTTCTCATCTTCTTCGGCTGCTGCTCCAACGTATACACGCTCGAGTCGCTCATCAGCACCGATCCATCTCTGGGCCCGCTGCTCACCTTTGCGCAGTTCGTCTTTGTCAGTCTCTTCAGCTCGACCTCGTGTCTGTACTGGTCGAGCACCCCTCCCTTCCTCCACCTCAAGCCGCGACAGGTGCCAATCCGGAAATGGCTGGTGTACACGCTCTTGTTCATGACCGTCAACTTGCTCAACAACTCGGCGTTTGGATACAAGATCAGCGTGCCCCTGCATATCATCCTCCGCTCGGCCGGGCCTGTCGCCTCGATGGCCGTGGCATACCTCTTCAACAAGGCGCGATACCCCCGGGTCAAGATAGTCGCTGTTGGCTTTCTCTTCGGCGGCGTTGTCCTGGCTGCCCTGTCTGATAGTTATGCGCGGCGCTCCTCGACTCGTGGAGAGGAGGGGGAGGAGGAGGCCTCGGCTGTCGTCGTCGCTACGGCCGCCAGCGTCTTCAAGCAGCAGGCGCCGGGATTCCTCATCATCCTGCTTGCTCTCATCCTCTCTGCTTTCCTTGGTCTCTACACCGACAGGCTCTACTCCCAGCACGGGCGCAGTCCACAAGCCACGGCTGAATCCCTCTTCTACTCGCACACGCTGTCCCTGCCCTTGTTCGGCCTGTATCTGCCCACGCTGTCCAACAACCTCGGCCTGCTGGCAACGTCCTCGCCCCCGCTCACCAGCCTCGCAGTCGTCCACCACACCCTACCACTGGGCCACCTCGCGCCCACATCAGACATCCACCAACTGCTCTCCTCCATCCCCACGGCGGCAGTCATGCTCGTCCTCAACGCGCTGACTCAGTGCATCTGCATCTCGGGCGTCAATCGGCTGGCTGCCAAGTCAAGCAGCCTGACTGTGTCGATCGTGCTCAACATCCGCAAACTGGTCTCTCTCCTGCTTAGCATCTGGCTGTTTGGAAACAAGCTGCCTGCGGGAGTAGTCGTCGGCGCCGCCCTGGTCTTCCTCGGCGGCGGACTATACGCCTGGCCGGCCAAGAAGGGAGAGCAAAAGCAGAATGAAAAGAAAGACCTCTAGATATTGCATATAGCCCCATTCATCATATTCATCATTCATTCCTAGCCGTGCCACTCCCTGTTGGTGGGATAGGCTCGCGACATCTGACGCCATCCTTTCATGATATCATCTGTTGACGCGCATTGTATTGATTATAAGCTGCTGCCCTCACTGAAACCCTTCATATCTGAAGAAAAGAAGAAAAGAAGAAAAAACGAAAAAACGAAAACACCATGGCTGTCCCCCCCAAATTCGCCGGCCAGATCCTCCTCGCCGCCGCCCCGCCCGCAGCCACAACCACAACGGCACCACGCACTCCCACCACCCCGCACACGCTCGAACTCTACCTCGACTACGTGTGCCCGTTCAGCGCGAAGCTCTTCAACACCTTCTACAACCACGTCTACCCCACGCTCGCCACAGCCAAATACAGCAGCCCGGGAATCCGCGTCATCTTCCGCCAGCAGATCCAGCCGTGGCACCCGTCGAGCACGCTGGTGCACGAGGCCGGCGTGGCCGTGCTGCGGACCGCGCCCGACCGCTTCTGGGAGTTTAGCCGCGTGCTGTTTGAGCGCCAGCAGGACTTCTTCGACGTCAATGTGGTGAATGAGGCCCGCAACCAGACGTATGCGCGCCTGGCCAAGCTGGCCGCCAGCGTGGACGGTGGGGCGATTGACGAGGGCAAGATCCTGAGCTTGTTGACCGTCGCCGACAAGCCGGGCCCGGATGGCGGGTTGAATGGCGGCAATGGCACGACGAATGATATCAAGGTGCTGGTCAAGATCAACAGGCTGACTGGGGTGCATGTCACGCCCACGGTCGTGTGGGACGGCGTGGTTGAGAACAGCATCAGCAGTGGCTGGACCAAGGAGCAGTGGGACGAGTGGCTGGACAAGAATGCTCATTAAGTCAGGAGCAGTGGGACGAGTGGCTGGACAAGAATGCTCATTAAGTCAGGGAGGTAGCTGAATTTTTTTATCTCTATCTCAGCTATCTTAGCCACATTTCTTGGAGCAGAAGCAGCAGCAGCAGTAGTAGTAGTAGCAGCAACAGCAGCATATGCAAGACAACACCACCACTGTACGCTCACATCTCAGCCGTGGGCCATCTGCCAGGCCGTAATCAAACGCCGGGGGAGGTGCTCGCTCAAAACCAATCTGTGACGATAATAAGGACAGGAGAGAAGCCTCGCGGGGAGAGTATGCGCTGCGAGACAGATTCTATGTATGTGGGGAGATAACAGGTCCTCACTGAGGAGGGGGTTGGTAGTTCAGCGGCCGTCTAGGCGCAGTCAGCAAACGCAGAGAGGCCTCACAGGCCGGGTCCGACTCACTTGAACAGCAGAATGTGTGGCTCTGGCTCATGCACCTCGTAGTGCTCCCAGCCCAGGCTCTGCGTGATGCCAAGGCCCCTCCATTCATCTTCCCACAGCAGCTTCAGTGTGCCTTTGCTCGAGTCGAAGTAGTCGCGCGGAATCGCCTTGAGCATCGACTTTGGCAGCTGCACATGTCTGTATTCGTACTCGCTGTCGCTATATCTGTGTCAAGAACCACACAGTCAGCACACGCCACCTTCTTCTTCTGCTGTCTGTCCCAGTCCAGTGCCTGCGCCCGTACCACACCATCGGCTTACCTTGGCGAATAGCCTATCGAATCAAGAAACTCTTCCAGTCTCGCCCGCTCGGCCTCCTGCACCGGTCGGGGCTTCTTGTTCCGCCGTGTGATGTCAATGTCGGTGGCCATGCTGCCAGCCCGGGTGAAATCGTGGGTTGGGTGGGACGTCCGGTCGGATCGCAAAGATGAGTCAATGTTGGGTGAGGTCTTTTGGCTTTGGTTGCTGATTTTGCTTTGGAGCTTTTCTTTTGCCACCCTCAAGCAGCAGACAGACAAAAAAAAAGTGGTTGAACGACGGTCGCGTGAGCTCTGCTGTGGCCACAGGACCAGCCGAGGGTGGGTGCGGAGAGTAACGGGCCACACGTAAAGAAGCTTTCTTTCTCGGGTCAGTGCTAGTTTGTGTCTGTCATCGCATGCCGTGCGGTGTCTTGGGCTGTTATTTTCTTCTGGTCTGGTACTGTGGTTGTGGTTGTGGTTGTCGTCGACGCCGAGCACTCAGGTATGGCATTTGCAAATTGTCAAAGTTGGAAGGAGCAACCGGCAGGGGTCAGGGTAAACACGCGGGGTGTTGTTATGGTGGCCCATTGCGTCAACGTGCGACGCCAAGACAATCACCCAATTTTCCACCGTCCCACCGTTCCACGTCGTTGGACAGACCGGCAATCCTTCCCGCCGTTTGAACCATGTGGTTATTGATTGTTGTGCTGCCCTGCAGTGAGCTCTAAAGAAACCGTTCCTCGTCCTCTGCAATCACGCCCATCAATCCTCTGGCCCGCCGTATATGGTGCTGCCTCTTGCCCAAAACACCAAATGATGCTTCGCCACTATTATACCAATTCTGGTCCGCAAAGGTCCGACGTGTTCCATGAGAATTGCCTTCGGTCGGTCAGCCGGTTGGCCTGAATTCGGTTCGGAGTCGATTGCGTGGAACGTCAATTTCTGGCGCAACAGTTGTGAGCTTGGCGTCAGCAAATCGACCCAGGTATTGAAGACGACTTCGATGTTTACAAAACAAGAAAAAAAAACATGACTTCAGTCTCCAGGCTGCGTTTTTTGTCGCTTACAGACTGCTGCTCGCGCAACAGGCAAAACCCAAAACACATGGTGCAAACTATCAGTCTTCAGATCGAAGATTCAGGCCACATGTACTGGTGGATACTTGGCCATGTTATTTGCTGTTTCGTCCGTTTGGACGCTCATTCCATTCCTCTTATGTCACAACATGAGAGCCATGACACACAGAACAGGAAAAAGGAGAAAACAACCCAGCAGCAGGGTTTGAACTCGGAGTTTGCACCTGTTCCTGCTGCAGCCCCATGCCAAGTATCGCCACTTGAGCTCTATAAAAAGAAAGAGGTTTACAAATCCATCGTTACATCCGTCCTCGCCCTTCTAGCCGTGGCCTCTGTTGCCATTGAGCATTGGGCGTTGAGGGACTAGACTGAATGATGGCCAACAAGCATGCCAAGAATGGCGTCCGTATAGAACACGTGTACGGACGTACTCGGTCGCGACTGCCTGAACAACGGCTAGAGCGACGCCAAGCCATCTTGGTGACGGCGCCACAAAGCTTGGCAGGACAAGTTTTAAGGTCCGTCCCAGGTAGCATCTGTCAAACTTCCTGTTTCTTAGAGGCAAAGTCTCTTGATATCCCAGCACGCCTCGGCCTCCAATCTCTGGGCCTTCTCTACCTCGATGTGGAGCCGTGAGTATAAAGTTTTGTCCAACTCTGTTTTGCTGGAGCCCAAGCTTACCCAGTAGTCGCAGCCTTCTCTGAATCAGGACCTAGTAGGGGTACCAACAGGCCACCTCTTAGAGCGTCAGATGCAGCTTCCGACTGTTGGGCACATTGCTTTTGCTCGCTTAAACACACAACTCCACCGGGAGCCTTGTGCGGAAGAACTGCCTGGTAGGTGCGTCGTCAACCAAAGGCAAGGGCTCCCGGCTGCCGTCTATGGGTTTGCTTCCCAACGCAAAATGTCAATTCCAGAGGAGATGCTCCCCCAAGGTAAGGAAAGGTTCGAAGGATCCAGCCCCATCGTCTGGCATAATATACACACCCGCAGACACGAACTGTGGAGGCGGCAGAAGTACAGACCAGAGCAGACGTGGTCAGAAATAGAGACACAACCTCCCAAGGTTTTCAGCTTTGCGCGAGATCTGAATTGATCTGCAAGGTGGCCTGGCTGTTCCCCGAACCCCAGTCAGCAGCGTTGCCCACCAGTTCCATCACTTGGTATCTGTCCTTCGGCCAGCCCCCAACGAACAAGACGACATTGTACACGCGGCGCCATGATTGATGACTCTGGCCGCTGAGAGTGCCCCAGCATCTGCATCGGCAAGCTTGGTGGGCCCTCGGGGGTTCCTATACACACTGTAATGTGGAGACTGTGTACATGGCTACCTGGTCCTTAGGTGGAGGGTCTTGTCCGGCAGTTCTTCATTCCTTTCTTTGCCTGTATCCCCTACAGCTCTCAGTTGTCCTAGGATTGGTGTCGTCTATAAGTATCATCCTTCCATCTCTCACCGGCATCCCGTCCTTAAACTTTCGGGCCAACATCAAGCGCATCTAACTCTCTTCTTCCGTCAAGAGCTCTTTGTCCGAGTTTATATCTATCAAGCCTTGTTCTCATTCTACCATGCCTCTGCCCAGCAATCCGGGGACTCCTGAGCACACTGAGCACGCCATTCTAGGTCACTTGCCTCGAATGGATGTGGAGAAGGGCCATGATGTTCTCTCCGAACTTGATAACTCGCAGATGCCATTGGAAGGTGACGAGTCTGAACCCACAGACACTCAGTCACACAACTCTACTGCCATCGGTACTCCAGACACATCTTCGTTGAAGGAGCGAAAGGAGGCCTCCGTGGCTGTCGAGTCTGAGCCAGAACCGCCCAAGCTACCTCCAAAGCACGGCAACAGGCTGACTCGATATCTCTTGTGTAAATCTGGCATTCTCGATGACTTGGAAAGTGTACTGACTGGTTCCCAGACAACTTCTTTACTTCCTATAGGAAGTCCTTTGCCGTCATCTTCTTTGCAAACATTGCAGTTCTCATTGCCTTGACTGTCAAAGGCAATGGTACTCCCCCAACGGAAGAGGTGGGGTCAGCCTCGTCTGCCAATTTGATGGTTGCCATTTTGTTCAGACAGGAGAACTTTGTCAACCTGGTCTATGAGATCTTCACCTGTGCCCCTCACTCACTACCGCTCTGGATCCGCCGCCGTCTGGCCAAGGTGTTCCATTATGGTGGATTCCACAGTGGTTGTGGCACAGCAGCAGTGTTTTGGTATTTGCTCTATACTGCTCTTGCCACAAAGCAGTACGTCGAAGACAAGCACTCAGACGTCCTTGCCAACATGATTACCTCCTGGATTCTCGTCACCATGTTTTGCTTCATTCTGGGAGGTGCTTATCCCACATTTCGAGTTCGATATCATGATACCTTTGAAGCCTTCCACCGTTTCTCCGGCTGGATTGCTCTTTGCACATTTTGGGTTCACAATATCTTTTCCGCTCATATTACGGCACGTCACAGAGACAGCACTATCGGCAGGGTCCTCGTGGGCTCTGCGAATTTCTGGTGCATCATTGTTTCAACTGCCTGTACACTTCTCTCATGGTCTCGTCTGCGTCTCCGCAAAGTCTACCCCGAGGTTCTCTCGGACCATGCAACCCGCCTGCACTTCCGCTACAAGGCTATGGCGCCTTTCTATGGCGTAAAGCTCTCTGACAAGCCACTGACTGAATGGCATGCCTTTGCTACTATTCCAGACGATGACGGCAAGGGCTTTTCAGTTGTGGTCAGTAATGCAGGTGACTGGACGAAGCATCACATCCTCAATCCACCGGAGAAACTCTGGATCCGTGGTTACCCCCTGCACGGCCTCCTCTACACTTCCAAACTGTTCAAGCAAATAGTGGTGGTGGCCACTGGCTCCGGCATCGGCCCTACCCTGTCTCTGATGTTTGCTGACATCACCCCGCGAAGGGTGCTTTGGTCGACTCCCAACCCAGAGACGACGTATGGCGAGGGCATCATCAAGACCGTGCGCAAGGCCGATCCCAACGCTATCATCTGGAACACAAGGAAGCAGGGCCGCCCGGACATGGTCCAGATGACGTACAGCCTCGTGCGTGAATGCAACGCCGAAGCTGTCTTTATCATTTCCAACCCCAAAGTCACCAGGAAGGTGGTGTACGGCATGGAAACTAGAGGCATCCCTGCCTATGGAGCCATTTTCGATTCTTAAAGGAGCAGATTGGAGCGAATTAGAGCAATTAGAACAATTGGGGAAAATTGAAAGAGCCATAGACAGCTGCAGGCTAGGCATCGGCACGGGTATTGCCCGACGGCAGACTCGGTTCGATGCAAAGGCCAGGGTAGCTTTGGATGGAGTTGTTAGAGTTGAACTTGTCAAACGATTGCCACACGCCACCACGCGGGCCGATTGAGGTGGCATCGATAGCTTGGTGAGATCAGTTAGTCGCTCGCTTAACCATGAAGATATGAATATCGGCCTTTGCTCTGCGAGATCTTAACCTATAAGCAAAGCGCGTCGTTGAGATAATTCTATCCTACGGTTTCGACCTTGCCGCACAAATTCCCTGCATAAATCTAGCTCCTTGTGTATACCTCTCTGTCGCAGGTCCCGGTTCTCATCACATCCGACAAGCCGGGTTCTCGAACCAATTGCCTTTCGGGCGACCCGCGGGTGCCTGCACGTTCCTGAAATCCTAGATCCCACATCCCATGCAACAGGCAGGCAGCCAGCAACCACATGTGAATCTGTAAGCTTTGAAGCATCAAGAAAACAACCCCACCCCACCCCACCCCCCTCGGCCATATTCTGCATATTCTACTGTAGGTATGTATGCATTGCATAGTTTATCAGATACACTTCCGAGACCAACCCAACTAACCTATACCGACCAACTTACGGCTTATATATACATAGAATGGGTAATAATACCAAGTATAAACTTTACGTGCACTTAGAGTTTTGGATCGACTACACAATATTACTACTCTGGATGACGAGATTCTTTTTTTTTGGCCCTCGTCTGAAATCCGTCGCTTGCCTACTAATGCAAGCATAGCGTAGCGGACGGCCCGTTTTTATACGTCCCCCCGAGGAGGGAACTAAAAGCAGGCTTTTAATCGGTTAATCGGTTAATCGGCCCAACTCCCAAAGTAACAGTGTGCGCCCGCCAAGAAAAAAGACGAATGGAATGAGTCGGAGAATTAAGCGATGTGTATGGCAGGGAGGAGAATGATAACATTGACAAGTCATTGATTAAGGAGTGGTGGTGGTGGCCTGAGTGTGTACGTGATGTACTGGTGAAGCACCCTGTACCCTGGGAAATGCCATGGAACTACAGGCCACTGTACCAGAGGGGCGGTTGTGTGCTCAAGGACAGGGACTCTGAGGGCTAGGGGCCACTGATTGCTGGGCCTCTACAGTAGAGGCGCCAGGACAGTTATCCTAAGCAGGAGAGGAAGGATCAACTATCCCTAGGGCCAGGGCTGTTGGCTACTGGGTCCCTGCAGCAGGGATACCGGGGCAGCAGCCTAGGGTATAGGGACTAGAAGACAACCCTCCCTGGCTGGCAGAGGAGCTCAAAGGAGTGCTTCTGT
>QQSL01000095.1:0-69770 GCA_003693665.1 Chaetothyriales sp. CBS 134920
TTGCCACACTGACAAATACAGTTTAGTACTGGTATGGATCATCGTTTATCATCCCTGCTTTTGGTTAGCTCTGGCGCCGTGCTAACAATTAAAACCACGTTGGAGGTGTAGTACGCAGAATGCACCCTCCACCAATACGAGCTGAGGGGTGGGCATTGTGGGCATTGTGGCTTGCAGGCGGGTCAGGATGCCCGCCCGCGTGTGGAGAAAGGTGCAAACGGGGATCCCAGTGTCAAGCCCTGGGCCGGAATCAAGGATGTCCTGTACCGCCCGTGAGTTAGGGGCTTGGAAGACCAGAGGCCAGGCCCTATACACGCACCGTATCACGCTGTGTCAGCCATGCCTTCTGCCTTCTTCGCCTTCAGCTTCAGGGTATATTACTCCCTCCAGGCCTTGCTTGTCGCCATCGCCCATCATGCCACATCTCGCTTGCTCTCCACCCTGGGCAATATCTGTACACGGTATCTTAACTCGGGCGACAACACCATCCCTCTGGTCAGCCAAATGCTCAAGCTATTAATGCTACAGGTGTAAGGACATGGAAGTAAGGAGCAGAACAGTGCACCCTTGCTCCACACTCTTGACATTCCGTACCCTCCGTTTGGACTTGGGTCAAGAGAGCCAATCCTCGAGCGCCCTGGCGTGCTTCGCATTCTCTATCCGGGGCTATCTAAAGGCGTGATCGGCGTAAGCTTCCAGACTGTTGGGGCTAAACTATTAGCTCACTCTCTTCAGGCGGTCAGCCAATTGCTGTTCTACAATCATTGCTCCACCACATCCTTCCACACCCAATCCCAAAGCTAACTACCACAGTAGATACGGATAAGTAGGAGACAATTGACATTGCAGGGAAAACGGTCAGAGACCAGGCCAGAGACGAGCTCAGAGACTAGCCATGTGGCCAGCCTAGCCCATCGGTAAGGATCCAGGTGGAGGTGGTGTCGTTAGGCAGTGCCTTGCGCCAGTGCGACTGCACGACCGCGGAGTCCTTACCATGGTCCTTCAGAACTGAACCCAGACTGATCCTGTCCATATTTCTGCATCATTTCTTCTGCATGAAGGCCAATCTTGGAGTGTTGCTCTTGCCCTTCAGCTTTTGCGTCGTATGGCGGGGGCTCGTCCTCGTCTGACAAGTGCCGACTGCCTAAAGATTTCTTGCCTGCCTCTCCTTGCGGGCTGTTGATTGTCATGGGAGCCAGTTGATGGGCTAGTCGTTGGCTAGCCGGACTATCTTCAAGTGTAGGGTCTGCCCAAGTGCCCGCTTCAGAAGTCTCTGGTGTTCCTACCCGTCCGGCATCGAATTCGTCTCTCAACTCCCTGGCAAAGTCCTGGTTGTCTTCACCCACAAAGTTGGCTAGTGCTTTTGGCAGTGTGGTGGCCTCCCGTTCAACTGCATTCTCACTCGCGTACACCAAGACGACAGCATGATGCTCTGACCGTACAGCTTCCATGACCTCGGCCTCGCTGACCTTTGTGACAGTATGTGGAGTGCTAGGACTGCCATATTCCTGACTCTGATCTGATCCAACAGCTTCACTGGGCGATGGACCTATCACGGTTGAGGCATTCGCTTCATATGACCACACGGTCCGCCACCATTGCCATTCAGCTGCACCGGCGTCATCCTCTGCCTCGATCCCAACAAGGTCTGAGCTTCTGCGACGCAAGTAGGTAATCCATGGCTTAGTGGAGACACCCATAAGCATATATTTATGAACGGGCGGCTTGCCATCATCCATAGGCACCGTCAGCTGTTGTATGGCTTGATTCATCTGAACGCGCAATTCATATTTGGCCTTTTCAATCATCCTGAGCTTTTCTTCGATCCGCTCCATGACTGCCAAGACGTCCAATCTGAGGTGGCCAAGTTCTTGGTCGTTGAGCCCACTTGTTGTGTTGTCATCGATGTATCGATCAGTCACCGCCACGGTTGTGGCTTCAGGTACCGCTTTCAGGATTTCTTTAATTCTGGTCGAGTTACGCCCGGGGACGCTGGCAAACTCACATCGATTCTGGAGATTGGATAATGACCGGATCTGTTTCCTGATTGCTTGTACCTTTGTACGGATCGCGCGGCTCTCGGCTTTCCGTTCTTCAAGATATCTGTCAGAGTACCAAATGGGGGTGGCCGTGACCTCCAACGGTTCTTCGCGGTTCTGTGCATCCCACATTCTGATGGTAAATACCTCAGCACACTGATGAAACCAGATATCGTCAAGACTTTCAAGGCTGTCGTTCCACACTGTCTTGTCCAGTAAGTCGACAATACTCCGGTCGTGATTTCGATCGACGACTGGCTCAAGGCAAACCATGGCTTTGCTTATCGCGCTCTTGTCATCAGCCTTCATAGCCGTTGAGCTAAAGACATGCGTTAGCTGATCGGACCCGCACTGGCCCACTGCAGCATCACTCCATGCTTCCAATAGCTGGGAAAAGGACGAGTCGGATCGATAACGCTTCAGGCCTGGTAGGTGTGCGAGCACATCCACACTTCCGTATGATCGATCGGAGTTGTCAAGAAAAGCCATGAGACATTGGATCTCTGCAAGAAGGGCCAGCCGGGCCCTATCGACACGTCCTTCAACTGCCGGCGTGACTGGTGCATGATTATGTTTGCCCTGCCCGGCCCACCACCGTGGGTTGTATGAGTATTTCTCAACTTGCATTGATGAGAGAAGCAGGGCTTCTCGCGCCAAAGGAATGCCGTGGTAAATTGTCAAGAGGGGGGCCAAGTACCCTGTTTCTTTGGAACCGTAGAGGAACGCAGGTTCTCCTTCAAGTCTTCGCCTCTTTGATGGAGGAGGGTGTTCAACTGTTTTGGAGTGGCTAGACACCGGCACTGTCAATGCCCACTGATCTGCCTCGTAATAACTTCTGGTCGCCGGTCCGAATTGTTGGCCTGCACCAGTGACACCATCTTCTTGACCCGAATTTACGCTTGGTTGGAGGGATAGCTCGATTGCGCGCTTGAGATCGGCATTGCCTTGGCTGAGATTTGCAGCAGCGTGTGTATGATCTTGTGATAAGTCTTGTATTTCGGCTCGGTGATTGTCAGCACGCGAGTTGGGGCGCGACATCGAGGGCCGGGCATCGGTACTTGTGTCGTCAACATCTGCAAGGTTTAGGTCAGCATCAGTCAATGCAATGGCAAAGGTGGACAAAGAAGAGGGTAAACTCGCATGGTACATTGTCCATAGGTGTGTCCCACTGGGTTGAGGAGAACTGCTGTCATCAGTCCAGAACTGTCTGTCAAGCCTGAGGCAACCCACATTCTCTTCGGCTGCAGTGACAGGATCATTGAAGTATGCTTCGACTGCCCTCTGCAGATCATACTGGTTCTTCCTCAACAAGATTGCAGCCTCCCTCTCAGAGACCGAGGTGAAGTCTACAACCTCCCGGATTTGCTCTGGAGTTGGCTGGGAAGCCATATTTCTGGACTGAACTTGATTGATTTGCTCGTTTATCAGCCTGGGTGAGGATTGAAGCTGACAGACATGTCAGCCAGAGAAGCAGATTATTAAAAGAGGAGGAGGGGTCAGAATCTCCATTGTTGCCATAGGTAGACAGTAACAGATGAATAGAAGGAGAGTGGGTCAGCATACCCATTCAAGTTAGAGTTATACAAAATGCTTTATTTCCATCAAAAAAGTGCTGAATAATGGTATCACATGGCAACTCCATCAGTTAATTGTCTGTTTAATCTGCCAAAGTACATGCGATTGTTCGCTCTTGTTGTCATTGTTGTATTAGTAACTCCCCATGATCTCATCCCCACCAACTCCAGTCAATTCAGTGCCCTCGTATAATTAACCATCATTTTCTTCAAAAATCCCTGAAAGCATCTTCCCACTCTTCGCGCAGTTCGTCTGTGTAAAAGCCTCTTCCGCCTTCGCTCTCCTCACCTTCTACTGGGTCAGGATACTCGTCAAAATTCCCGGCGTCTCCGGCCCATTCAACTCGTGGTATGATAGGCCCTCGCCTTCTCCTGTAGTAGATCTCATCCCAATCCACTCCATCGAAGAACCAGTGCTCCATGACCCGCTTACTCCCACCAGCAATATGACCAAGCCTCTGGGTCGGATCAGTTTTGCAAAGTGCAAGAATAAAGTCTCGTGCCGCGCGGGGAACATGGATACCGTGTCGATGCCCATGTGATGGATGCGGGGTGGGAAAGCGGATGTGACCAGCCACAATCTGCTCATAGATTCGCATGGGGTTCTGGTCCCAGAAGGGCGGCTGTCCGATGAGCATTTCATAAACCAGAATGCCCAGCGCCCACCAGTCAACAGCCGTACCATGGCCAGAATTGCGGATGACTTCTGGCGCAAGGTACTCGGGTGTACCGCACAGCGTATAGGTGACGCCGGCGCCATGCGCGGGTGGTTCAGAATGGTCGCCAGACGCCGTTGGCGAAGACGAGAACGCATGATGTTCAGAGTCATTGGATTGATCGACGGCCGGAGGCAAGTGTTTCGCAAAGCCAAAGTCGACAAGCTTCAGATGGCCTTCAGCATCAAGCAGGATATTTTCAGGCTTTAGGTCTCGATAGGCGACATGCTGTACATCGTGGAGATAGCTTAATATCAGGGTTATCTCAGCAGCATAAAACTGGACCGTGGCCAGAGGGAAAAATCGAGCGCGCCGCAGGTACGAAAAAATCTCCCCACCGGGCGTATATTCTAGCAGCATGTACAGTGAGGTCGCATCTGAGAACGAGGCAAGGAGGGTCGTGATGAAAGGATGGCCAGCCACGGCAGCCAGAACGTTGCGCTCGTTGCGGACGTGCTCGACCTGTTTCAGCTTGATAACATCCACCTTCTTAAGCACCTTGAGCGCAAAAACTTTATTCTTGTCCTCTGGGTGTGGATTGGCGAACCGACAGAGCCATACTCGCGCGAAGGTTCCTGGAGCAGTGTCAGTTTGAGGCAGCGGTCAAAGTCAGAGTCCATTACCAGTGCCCAGTGTTCTCATAAGCTCAAAGTCTGTCACTTTGAGATCGCTTGAAGCCAGGCCGGACTGGTTCCTCTCCTGATCCTGACTGATCACCCCAGGAGGCTGCACATCTTTGTTGGAAGTCGGCTCGCCATGCTTCTTGAACACTATCTCACGCTCCTGCGTCCGGCTTGCATGTGGGTGAGAGGCACTCCGAGTCGAGTAGGTGGGGCTGCTTTGCGAGCGCAGATACTGTCTATGACCCTGTGCAGAGGCAGCTCGGGGCGGTCGCTGTTGCTCTGGGGTTTGGAGAGTCGCTGTGCTCATTGGTGGATGTCATGAGCAATCGCCGCAGGCTGTGCGCTATTGCTGTCTCAGGCGCATCCCTCACCTTGCAACACACTAGTGGTAGGTGGTAGAGACGATATGAATTTGTAGACAGTTCAGCGCAGTGAGTTGGTGGAAGCCAAATCGTCGAGAACCATAGCATCATAAGAGACAAGACAGCCTGTTGGTATTAAAAAAAAAAAGGGACTGGCGCAGCGGGGCTGAGCAAGAATAGGCGACAACGACTAATTTCATAAAGCCAGTCAACATTCACGTGGGCGTAGTTCGAAGCAGGTTGGTGTTGTAAGTGTGTCGATCTGCTGTAATCAGAGAGCATGGTGGATATTAAGAGAAGCGATCTACCTTACTGTGCCATCGCTTTTCATTCCCAAGGTCCCGTTGCAACCGTTGTCGCTTAGATCCGCCCAGAAAACATGAAGCACCCAAAAGCCAAAAGTGCCAAGACATGAGTGGGCCTCAATGAAGAAGACGCACAAAAGCACAGAATACGACTCTTATCAACTGTCTTTTGATCTTTTGCCCATAAGTGGTTTCTTAACTCGCCGCCGCCGTGCTAGGGCGCTAGGGGATCCGCCCGATGGAGTCAATACGGAGTATTTCTATGTACCTATCGATAAGATTTCCTATCCTGAAAACTATCTCCCGAATAACGCCTCACGAAAGTTAAGATCTAGGGCGGCTACATCCTTTCATCTGCAGGTTTCCAGCTCCCTGTTAAACTGGTCAGTCATATCTCAAGTAGGTGTGTTGTATCTCTTACCATCGAATTCGTGCTTTACAAAAGCCAGTGGATGGTCGAGATCACCGGCGCCCATCTGACCAACGCCAGGGCTGAAACTGGTGATTGGAAGGATAATTACATCGCCGACTCTCTTGGGGGTCTCGAGGTTGAAGAAATCTCCATACCAAATGTTTGGTTGCCCTTGACTGAAGTCGAAATAGTCAGGGTTGTTGAAATAGTCGAATATGGCATCAGTCCAGACCCCGGGTCCGGTGAAGTCCATGATACTCTTGATCAGAGCTTTGCCTTTTTTGAAACTCTTTTGTCTCTTCATTTTCAGGGTCGCCTCCGTGATCTTAGCAACGATGTCGAGCAGAACGGGGTGGCCCGGTTTGGATTGTATAGTCCACTGACAAAATTGGATTCGTCGCGCGTACCAGTCAGCCCAGTCTGGTCTGTCCGGGTCGGCTTCGATTCCAACCACCAAGCCAACCTGGCTCTGGTCAAATTCCTCTGGCAGCCAGTCGCCTGCGGACTTGAGCGCCGTAGTATCAATGTCCGAGTAGATACCTCCTCTGGCTAGTAGAATTAGATATCGGAAGAAATCAGCCTTTAATACCGGCAGTGGCATCGCGTTGTAAGCCTCCACAATTTCAGGTATAGGGGCGAACAGATAGTTTATGAGATGGACGGCAGTATCGTCTGTGATGACTTCGTGGACAAATCCAGGATGCTTTCCTGTCCATGACGCTTCAAATGGACTTAGTCGCTCATCGAAATCACCTGTGGCTGGCGAGTTTTTCCAGGTCTGCCATATATAGGCAGGGAATTTCTGACTAACGTCATAAGGGAAGTAATATGCTAGTCTTTCTCGCACGGGTCGCAGGGAGAGGTTGGGGATGGGTTGCTGTTTATTCTGTGGAGGCGGATACGACCTGGCCGATGTTTCTTGCATCGCGTCCTCCTCGTTCACGGCCGCGTCCGTGGCCGGATCCGGAGCAGCTGGACCAACACTTGTTGATGGCCGAAGCAGTATGTATAGGACGAGAAGGATAGCCAGAGCGACCAAGCCCCGTCGGGCTACTTGAGGCAGGGCCATTTTGCGATGCGACAGTCACATGTATTGTCAACTCTGTCGCAGCGCAGGAGGCAAATTCTGGAAGAATATCGTCGAAGGGGGGTTAGGGGGTCATCGCAGGGGCAGTCAGGTGCAAAGACTGCAGAGATATTGCATCGAGGGGGCTACCAGAGGCTTCATGAAGCGACTGGGAAAGGAAAAGGAGATTATAAGCCCAACAAAAAATAACTTAACTACAGTCACAGGGAAGGTCCCTGTGTGCACATCGCTTACGTGGCCAATTTTCCTTAGGTTTATACTGTAGTTAGTCCAACTTTAATTTTTTCCTACTCCATAGTAGTGCATCCATACAAGGCCAATTCTCGTCCTTTTGTCTGCAGACGGTGCACCAACTTCTCTTTGGACCAGCTCGAAACCCGCTCGACAGTACCAGAGGCCTTGGTGTACAAAGAAGAGCTCGGATAAGTCTGAACACCCACCATCTAACTTTATCGAAAGGCAGTATAGTTGAATTTTGCCGCTCGCACCATCTACATCGACGTTAGACGTTATTTCAGGTAGCCACGACAACACGACGTTGCAACTAGTCACTCACGTGACGCTTCTCATGAGTTCTAGATGGTAGGTGAGCCGACTCAGCCGAAGCACCTTACCAGATTCAACTCCTCTAGCCATATCGCCATCTTGACAGGTAGAACTCCGCTGGTATACGAGTATGAAAAAGCAATGAGGCCTATGATATGGAGAATTGATTGATTATGAGGCTACACTTGTGGCGCTTGCAGAAAGTGCGATCGATGAATTACATGCAGTTGATAGTACACGTGTATACTGTTAAGGAGAAGAAGTAATGCCAGCAGGAACTTATTTTGGACGAGATATCTGCAGGTCTCAGTCGGGTCAAGAGGCAACTCCTAGCTCAAGCCACATTCGGCATTTTTTTTCCCAGCTCCATGACACCGCATGTACGTAGGCTCACAGGAGAAAAGCGTGGAACATGTTTTGCATGGTCGAATCGCCCTTCAGGCTATCACCATCGAGGGTCTAACACCCAGGAGCAGTGAGTATAGTCTGACAGCAAATCCACTCGCTTGGGCTGAGTTAATGGTTGATTGGGCTCAGTATACCTGATGGGCACTACGGCTGGGACCGAAGTACACAGAGCTGGATAATGGCATTGTGATGGACGCCGATCTCGTGGTTTGTGTGGGTGTTGACAATTGACTGGCGATGTGGCAGACTCGGCATAATGAATGGCGGGCGACAACTTTATTATTGGCCCTAACCCTAATACTTGCAGCTTCACAACACAGCATTGCACATATGGAGCAATCAATCAAACTGCCAATCCCCAATGTGTTCCCACTGGGGATTGATATGTGTGTGTGCTGAACTGGTTGAGGAAAAGTTCCTTGCATTGGAGTGGATGGTTTCTGCCTTGTGCAGGACTGGAAGGTATGGGGTAGTTGACATCGATCGACTCAACTTAGTTCAGAAGCACTTGGTCATGCTATCCCGTGACCGAGTCGTGCTCATGCATAGACTTTGGTAAGTTAAAGGAAGGCATTTGAAAGACATTGGTACCTTGGGGGAATTACTATTTTTGAGGCTGAAGAGGGTCAAAAGAGGTTAAGCTCAGTAAAGTTGTATCAAAACCTCGTTAAATCATTAGTAATGTCCAGCCGAGCAATCTATGACACACAAAAGATGATGCGGATGGCTAAACGGGTCGAGGTTGTTTCCAGGTGGCTGAGCAGGGAGTATAAGTATGTGGAATGCCGAAATCGTCTACAAGGCAGGGTTGTGCCCCTATCATCACAGCCCCTGTGTCGGCCGACTTCATGGTCTGGACGGTCTATCTCTACCAAGCCTCCCCAACGCTCACCAGCTACGGCCGTTTCTGTCGAGTGTACCATAAACCAGCTCGGTTCCAGCAACCCGGCGATGTCATTCCCATGTCTTGATGCGCAAGAACAGAAGACAGCAACCCTCCAAAACAGGTCGCTTGAGACCGGACCGGAGCCCTCATACACCACAGGTAAGCACCTGCTCTTTCAGTCAAAAGAACCCTTTCTCCTCGACTGGGGGGGTGTGTTGCCCGAGTTCGCCATCGCCTACGAAACATGGGGTACGGCCAATGCCAACAAAACCAACGCTATCCTTCTTCATACCGGCCTGTCAGCCTCGAGTCATGCACACAGTACTGATATCAACCCACAACCTGGCTGGTGGGAGAAATTTATCGGCCCTGGGAGGGCAATCGACACGAATAAATTTTTCGTCATTTGCACCAATGTGCTCGGGGGGTGCTACGGCTCAACAGGACCGTCGTCAACAGACCCAGCTGACGGTCAGCGATATGCAACACGCTTCCCCATCCTGACACTGGACGATATGGTGCGCGCCCAGGCGCGCCTACTCGATAGCCTAGGCATCGAAAGACTAAATGCCAGCGTTGGTGCCAGCATGGGTGGAATGCTCAGCCTCGCCTTCGGTGTCCACTTCCCCGATCGTGTGGGAAAAATTGTCACCATCTCAGGGTGTGCACGTAGCCACCCCTATAGCATAGCCATGCGCCACACCCAGCGACAGGTGCTGATGATGGACCCAAAGTGGAAGCGTGGTTTCTACTATGACTCCATACCCCCTCATTCTGGCATGAAGCTGGCCCGCGAAATTGCCACAGTAACGTACAGAAGCGGTCCGGAATGGGAGAAGCGCTTTGGCCGTCAACGTGCTGATCCAAGCAAGCAGCCTGCGCTTTGCCCAGATTTCCTCATCGAGACCTACTTGGATCATGCAGGCGAGAAATTCTCGCTCGAGTATGATGCCAATTCGCTGCTGTACGTTTCCAAGGCCATGGATCTGTTTGATTTGGGCCAGGCCCACCAGGAGGCGACTCAGGCGCACCGCAAAGCAAACCTGGACCGTTTGAAGGACTTCCAAAGTCGATCCGTGCAGAATGATGCAACCTGCGGCCTCACACTACCCGCGCAGAACTATGAAGAAAAGGTGAGCACTCCAGCAGTGGATGAAGCATCGGACGGGAAGCGGGGCGCTGGACCACCAAAAGATCTTGTGCGTGGCATGCAAATGCTGAAGAATCATCCGGTGCTTGTCATGGGAGTCTCTAGCGATATCCTGTTTCCAGCATGGCAGCAGCGAGAGATTGCAGATACCTTGCGGGCAACAGGAAATGAACAAGTGACCCATGTGGAACTAGGCGAGGATCTAAGCTTGTTTGGACACGACACCTTTTTGCTGGACGTCGAGCATATAGGCGGTAACGTAGCGAGGTTTCTGAGCTGAAGCATTTGCCAGAGAAGATTGAAAAGTTGAAGCATTTGCCAGAGAAGATTGAAAAGGTGAAGCATTTGCCAGAGAAGATTGAAAAGTTGAAGCATTTGCCAGAGAAGATTGAAAAGTTGAAGATCCCAGGCAATTTCAGCGAGGCGTGGGTAGATGCTTTACAAAATTCTTGATATTTGAAGCAAAATGAGCCACTTTCTACATCCTTGCCACTAGCTGTACACGGAGCAGTGGTAGCCACTTAACATGTCTCTGGCTTGCTCAGTCTTTCATCTGCTCCGAAGAGACGGCTTGTGTGTCCTTCTCATGACTTCGAGTTCAGTATCAGGCCCACGATTAAGCCATACAGTCCCAAGACCTCGCCGAAGATCAAAATCAGCACCATTCCCACGAAGATCCGGCTCTGTTGCATGTAGCTTCGTACACCCATATCCCCCACGATTCCTATTGCATAGCCTGCTGCCAGGCCAGCAAGGCCCACAGACAGACCACTTGCGAGGTGCATGAAGCCGGTAAAGAGGGAGTAGTTTTGCTGAGGAGGCGGACCCATGTCACCGGCGATGAGGACGGCAATGACAAGGGCATAGACGGCAATGATACCGGACATGACGACAGGGATGAGAGACTGTGGCTGTTAGCATGTTCCATTGGTCTCCTCACACGTTGGTCGCGGTAGTGACCGGGTCACCCTGTCTACGCTGTGCAACCTGCTCACCTTCATAATGAGGTCTGGACGGTATGTCCCGACACCTGCGATGCCAATACCCGACTTAGCGGTGCCATATGCAGCTCCTAGGCATCCAAACACCATCTGTGCATGGTTAATTCAAGATTCGCAGGCCTGTATCGGAAAGTATGAACATACGGCAGATGCAATGCCAGCCTACTTGGGCAATTAGCTCAATAGTCTCTGGAGGAGGTATCGCAGACTGACCATGCCGAAGAAGGGAGCAAACTTGGGAGTGAATGGATTCTCATGGCTGTCTGCAAATGTTGATGCCATGGTGACGGAGGCCTTGAGGGGCGAGGACAGGCTCGAGAAGAAAGCTGGTGGTGGGTAAAGCTACCCTGTCTCTTCGCTCTCCTTCTTTTCACTAACTCTGGTTTTGACACAGTGGGACGCACCTGATGCTTCCACCTTGCTGTGCGTGCGCAGACTCAAATGAGAAGGTAGCAGCTACCAACGTTATACCAGCGCGCGCAGTTGCTTAGTAGCATGTCAGAATTATGTGGCCAATCAGCGTTGAGCGCAGGTAAAGTTGGCCAGTGAGAAGATGGCAGCTGCGATCTTTGAGAAAGTGAAGGACGAAGTCAAGTAATTAAAAGCTGTCTCACTGATCATTCTCCTCTCCATTACAACCACGAGTATATATCTGCATTTGCTCCCTTGGCACCTACCTTTCTTGTAGGCGGTGAAATGGGACTATGATCTTGCGCAAGACTATCAGTAATTTTGATTTGACACTACAGCCACCACCTCCCCGTCCTCCGGTCCTACCCTTGGCCTCGAGAGTCCGCCACGCCCCAAAAGTCGGCCTCAGCAGTTGACAAGCACGGATCCGTTGACTTGGATCAAGACCGCCCCTTCCAAATCGACTGCTATCAAGCTCATCTGATCCCGACCGCGTTGGTTGGCTCCAGCCGCACCCCTCCCCTCTGCCTTGGCACCACCTAGCCAACCTCCAATCCACCATCGCAGACGGGCCGGGTGATGTGGTAGCTGCTACCTCTTGACTGAGCATGGCAGACTACGGACCACCACATGACCGATACTATGGTGCTCCCACCGCCAGTCACGGTGCCCCCCCAGCACAACCAAGCTACCGGCGTGATGCTGCCTTCAACCAGATTTTTGGCGGCGCGCCGCCATCAGGCCGATCACAGACGATGACATCTGACACCCAGTCGATGATACAAGATCGTACATACAGCATGCGTTCTCAGACCGGCCTGCCAGCGCGACCTGCCCCTCACCGCTATCCTGGCCCGGGTTATGATCGAAGCAGCGGTACCGCTCCAGGACCGCCATATCTTAACGGCGTTAATGGACAGAGATCACCTCCGCCGAGTCTGGGTGCACCCACTTTCTCAGAGAGGAGACCATACAACCCTCCCCAGAGAATTGATCCTCGAACAGGAGAGCCTGTATCTCCATACCAGAACAAGCCGGTGCCGAACAGAATGCCTCCTCCGGCTCTGAATAATGATGCCTACCGGTCGCGATCGATGGTGAGACCTGGCGAGGCGCCAATGTACAGACCGCCCCCGAGTAGTTTCCAACAAGGCACCGCGGGTGCATTTCGACAGCAACCATATGCAGGGATAGGCTCCAGAACAACATCGCAGGGAAGACAAATCCCCGAGAGACCGGATGAGAGAGCGATGACATTGGGATCATACTCTTCAGATCGCGACCACACGCAACTCACAAGCGGAAGAGTTGTCCCAGGTCGGAGACGTGAAACTGCATCTGACCCTTTTGCTGACCATTCTGCCTCTTCCTTTACGTCTGCCACTTTCACTTCATCAACTATCGTGCCAAATTTTGTGTCACAGCAGCCGAGGGCCCGTCGACCCAGTGAAGGTCATGCAACCACACCAAGTCGCGCCGTTTCTGCCGCATCTGCAATCTCCTCAACCTCTGCTATGAGCGATTCAACCACCCTGGTCAGCAGCAATCGAAGTGACAGCATGACCTCGCGAGCCAACCAGCTCTCCCATGCCTCTAGCAGTTCCACTACTGTTGTTCAAAGACGCTCACCCCTCGTTTACCCTGCTCTCCTGTCACGCGTCGCCAACGCCTTTCAAGAGCGAATCGGCGTTGGTGATCGAAGCAAGAACGATCTTTCCTACAAGAACGCCTTCACTGGGGCCGAAGCCGTCGATCTGATCGCCTACATCATCAAAACGACCGATCGTAACCTAGCACTTCTGCTCGGTCGTGCGCTTGATGCGCAGAAGTTCTTTCATGATGTCACTTATGAACACCGTCTCCGTGATGCACCAGGTGAGGTGTACCAATTCAAGGAGACCATGGGCGAAGAAGCATCATCAAAGGACGTCAACGGCGTTTTCACCCTGCTGACAGAGTGCTACTCGCCAACTTGTACAAAGGACCATCTTTGCTACTCAATTGCTTGTCCTCGAAGATTGGAGCAACAGGCTCGGCTCAATTTGCGCCCCCAACCAGGCTTACGGCACTCGGCGTCCAGAAGCAGTCTCCACGACGATGATCAAGAGCAGAAGCTTTGGATCAATAGTGTTCCCAAAGAGATCGCCGATAAGATTGATGACAGGGAGAAAAAGAGACAAGAGGTCATCTCTGAGATTATGTATACCGAACGAGACTTTGTCAAGGACCTGGAGTATCTTCGCGACTTCTGGATACGACCACTACGTGGTGTTGGCAACATGATGTCTCCAATCCGTGAAGAAAAACGTGAGAAATTCGTTCGCACTGTCTTTGGCAACTGTCAAGAAGTGCTTGCAGTGAATTCGAAATTTGCGGATGAGCTTTCCAAGAGACAGAAAGAGCAGCACGTTGTTCACAATATCGGAGACGTCTTCTTGAAATGGGTTCCGCAATTTGATCCGTTCATCAAGTACGGTGCAAACCAGATGTATGGCAAGTACGAGTTTGAGAAAGAAAAGGGCGCCAACCCAGCCTTCTCTCGGTTTGTGGACGAGACTGAAAGACTGAAAGAAAGTAGGAAGCTTGAACTGAATGGCTACCTAACCAAACCGACAACGCGCCTGGCTCGATACCCTCTTTTGTTGGACAATGTGTTGAAGTACACCAAGGATGATAATCCGGACAAGAAGGATATTCCAAAAGCTATCGGCCTCATCAAAGACATTCTGGCCAGGGTGAATGCAGAAAGCGGCAAGGCAGAGAATCACTTCAACCTCCTTCAGCTGAGCCAACAACTGAAGTGGAATGCGGGCGAGTACACGGACCTGAAACTGACGGAAGAGAATCGGGTGATCTTGACGAAAATGAGTTTTAAGAAGTCGCCGACCGATACCGCAGAAGTGCAAGTCTACCTTTTTGACCACGCAGTCCTGATGTGTCGTGTCAAGAGCGTCAGCAAGCGAGAGGAGCTTCGCGTGTACAGAAAGCCCATTCCACTCGAGCTCCTTGTGATTGCTGAGATGAGCGAGGTCATTCCCCGGATCGGCATTGCTAAGCGAACATCGTCTAGTTTGATATCTTCGACGAAGTCTTCGGTGACAAGCACCCCCGGAGGCGCAAAGGAAGTCTATCCGATCACCTTCCGACATCTAGGCAAGGGCGCATACGAGCTTCAGCTGTATGCAACCTCCATTACCCAGCGCAAGAAGTTTATTGAATTGGTTGAGGAGCAGCAAAGCAAGCTTCGTGAGCGGAGCAGCAACTTCTACACCAAGACGGTGCTGTGTGAGAACTTTTTCAACGCTCAGAATCGAGTCAACTGCCTGGTGCCGACTGATGGAGGCCGAAAACTGGTGTATGGCACCGACAATGGCATCTACATTGCAGATCGGTGGCCAAAAGACAAGAGTGTGCGACCGAGACGAATACTGGACGCGACACAAGTCTCGCAGATCGACACTTTGGAAGAGTATCGACTGCTGCTTGTGTTGTCGAACAAGACACTGACCTCGTATCCATTCGAGGCGCTCAGCCCGGACAACCAGAACCCGCTGGCGATTCGCCCTCGCAAGATCCAAGGTCATGCAAATTTCTTCAAGGCTGGCATTGGACTTGGACGGCATCTGGTGTGCTCAGTAAAGACATCCGCTCTGTCCACAACAATCAAGGTGTATGAACCAGTCAACAACCTAGATCCGGGCAAGAAAAAGGGGCCGATGAGCAAAATGTTTGCCGGTGGCCAGGACGCCCTCAAGCCATTCAAGGTACGTGCACTCACTGTGGTAATATGATGTGCTGACTCTGGGGTTAGGAATTCTACATACCTGCCGAATCCTCATCTGTGCATTATCTTCGCTCGACACTCTGTGTTGGCTGTGCTCGGGGCTTCGAGGTTGTATCACTTGAAACGACTGAGCGGCAGTCGTTGCTAGACCAAGCTGACACATCGCTCGACTTTGTGACACGGAAAGAGAACGTGAAACCGATCCACATCGAGCGACTCAACGGCGAGTTCCTTCTTAACTATTCCGACTTCAGCTTCTTTGTCAATAGGAATGGCTGGCGAGCACGGCAAGATTGGAAGATTGTGTGGGAAGGAACACCACAAGCATTCGCGCTCAACTACCCCTACATTCTTGCCTTTGAACCCTCCTTCATTGAAATCCGGCATATTGAGACGAGTGAGTTGATTCATGTAATGACGGGCAAGAATATCAGGATGTTACATTCCAGCACTAGAGAGGTGAGTATGACGGGAGCCTTGCTTGCGCCAGAGGCTGAGACCTTGGACTAACTGTCATATCTAGATTCTGTACGCATACGAAGATGAGAATGGTGAGGATGTTATTGCCAGCCTGGATTTCTGGACTCATGCACAGGGCCACCATCAACACCACCACCATCATCAATGATTTCCCTTCAGACTTTGTAGGTTGGCTGGACGAACGGCGTGGGCAGTAGAAAGGGTCAGGTTATCTCTTGGATTGGTGATCAGGCGGGTTGGGGTATCATCAGACAAATGTCAATCGGGCGGGTTTGATTGTGTGTGCACGTGATATGGGTTCTATGTTACTGGCATGAATGGGGTAGCCTGCTGAGTAGAATGGAGAGATGAGGAGGAGGAGGAGGAGGGGGCCATGCCCGTCTTTTTCTCTTTGAGCGAGTTTTTCCAGATATGTTTGAGAATGAGAGATGGACAATGATATCGTCGCTACTCTCGTTGTGGGAACTTTCTCCTATTCGTCAGCCGATATTCAGCCGATGTTCAACCGGCCCAACTCTTGTTTTTGCAGCTTTTTCTGTCCCATATTTTCCACCTCGCACCAACTTCATCTCTCCTTGTAGAACAGCATTTCTCTCCCTCTTTAGCCCTCTGCACTGTGGCTGGGGTGTTTGCTTTCTCTGGTGCCTGACTCTGTTGCGAGGCCCGACACAGTCGCTCACTATGCCTCCCCGACTCTCTTCACTGCCATCCTTCTCCTCAAAGTCTGCACAGACCCTATGCAGCTCCTGTCTATCCCAAGTGCGGTCGATCTCGATCCAGCAGCGCCTCAAGCTTGGCCTCCGACCACAACCACGAAGAACACGGCTACGACGCCAAATGAGACTGTGGCTTGAGACAACAGGAGCTTTGTTGAAGGATCCGCTACTGGGAAAGACCAACTATTTGAGTGGCATCAATGCAGCTGGCCAGCGCATTGCCGATGCGCCAGCCGATGACGCGGACCGACCCGGTGCCAGCCAGGAGCAAAACGGAGACAATGCGACACCAGGTGGAGAGGACACGGAGGACGCGAGAAAGTTAGAGCAGTATGCTGTCGAAGACTCTCAAATAGCCGAGTCCAAGACCAGTCGGGCGAGAACGAAGATGAATGCCAACACCAAGGCACTCATGCCATTCCCACTCAACCCACACTTTATCTCACAGAGCATCCCCAGTGAGGCACTACGGGCTGAAGTCTGGAAACGTGTCCAGGAAGAGAAGAAGTCTGTTCGCCAAGTCTCAGTTGAACTGGGTGTCGAGATGAGGAGAGTGGGTGCGATTGTGAGGCTCATGGAGCTTGAGAAGAGCATGGTACGACAAGTAAGTGAACCCTGTTTTCGACTTGCGTCCGACATGAATGGTCTCGAAGATGAACAAAAAAAATCGATTAGTCTTGCAGACTCCCCCATGGTGTTTCCAATTAAACAAATTACAACTCTCTGAGCAGCAATGGCCAGCACAAACCTCCTTTCCAGCATCAGAAGTCATTGTGTCTTTAACTGACCCATTTCCTTGCAGGGCCAGCAACTGGCGCTTCCTTACCAGAAGGCCATTCATTCGATTGTCCCGACTACTCCTTTCAAACCTGACAACATTACTCCCCACGAGCCCATCAATGACCTGCCCCATCACAGCCTCACTGGCCAGCAACTCTTCTATCCTACATCCGAATCTCGGCAGTTTAATCGTGTCGATGCTGGTCGGGTCTTTTCTGCTGCACCGCGTCTGCCCGATTCACAGGATGTCGGCCAAGGCGGCAGACCTGCTCGCGAAGCCTGGCAGGACAGCCAACTGGAGTGGGTGGGCAAAGAAGGACAGGAAATGCCGGTGCTCAAGCCCGCGGACGCCCGCATCCCGCATCCCCATCTCATTGCATTTGAGAAAGACAAACTGGATCCAGCGCTCAAGGGAGATGCTGAGACCAGGAGAGCGCGGTATTTCCAAAGGCTGACGGATGAGGAGGAAAGGAGAATCCAAAAACGGGAGGCGATTTATAGGGCAGAGGAGGCACAGAAGACCAAGGTCGACACCCAGCGATGGATGTATGTGGTGAAAGACGTGGTGAGCAGCCGAGAGGGCACTGGCCTGGATGGACGAGGCACCAAGAGTGTCGGTTTCAGATATGGAGTGCCCCATCGTGACAGGCGGCGTGGTGAACACAAGATCCCTCGGAAGGTGGAAACTTAAGGTCGGCCAGCAGACCTTCTGGTGGGTGTGTGGATGCAATCATCTGTAAATTAGCGAACTTATCCCTGTTGTGGAAACGTGTTTTTGTAGCTGTGCTAGGAATGCCTGTACATGGATTAGCCATTCAGTGTCAGGGAGAGGCGGTCAATTTGGTGGAGTCTGACGAGGTATTCTTGAAGGGAAAAGAATACAAGTAAAGCAAGCTATATACACAAGTTCGTTGTAGGACGTAAAACCTCCTAAGGCGCGTCTTTATTCAATAAGCCTCAACATCCTCTTAATCGAGGGGATATCGCCTTACACTCTTCTTAAATCTTCAGGGGATTCAAGGGGGTGGGAATCACGTGATTTTACACCTCCCGGGTTTAGGACATTAGAGATTATTATATTCTTGAAACAGGATTACTGTGGTGTTACTGTGGTACTTGGGCTCGCGCGAGATGGACAGTGACAGCATTGGCCTTCTCCAAACTAGGCTTCGACGATTAGAGTTCCTGCTGACAGGACATAATGGCGTGGAATCGAAGAGCCCAAGATCGGTAAATGAGAGACTATCTGCTCTTGAGCAAGACCTGGACAGATTGAGGAGGGATCCAGGACCTACAGGCGGTCTCATACGCAACATTGAATCTCTTCATGCCAGACTTCCAGATGGTGCAAGCACACAGCCAACAATAGCTGGTGATGCCCTAGCAACAAAGGCTTCTATTGTCCTGTCGCATGCTACGCAGTACCCGGAGACCGCCTCTCGGTTCTCTTCACTCCAAACTCTGCCTGTACCGCCAGCGGAACAGAGTGCAAAGCTATCCAGCTTGCGGGCTCAGATCCAGACAATCCAGGACATCCAAGACTCTCTGGAACTTGAAATCCAAGCCCTGCAACAACGAAGCGCCCGGTGTCTTGAGTGGTGGGTCAGGGTTGGTATTGCAGGCACAGGCGATCTTTGGGATGAGTGGCAAGATCAAATTACAGATATCGAGAACTATGTCAGCCGTCTAGAAAGATGGAAGAAGGAACACGAAGGCTACCTGTAGCAGGACAGTCAGCTGGAAACATCCTACGATGCCGCAACTCAACCGCACCCACACTCGAACCGAACCAGGAGGCTGTACTGTCCCTGGAATGCTTGAAAGAGCATTAATTTAGTCTGGCTAGAGTGACGCGGATGTACAAGGAGGGGCGATCTGCTGTACTATTCAGATATGATGGAAGCTAGAGTACAACACAGTACGAGTAATCATACCTTCAACACGCTGCTCTGATCTGTAAATAAAGGGTTCGACAATGCGGCGGCGGCGGCAATGTTGATGGACTGGGCCGAAGGTACAGACGGCCTGCAAGGGTCTCTCTGGCAGTGGAGTCTGGGGACTGGTCTAGAACACTTAACGTCGATCTCGGGGGTAGTGTTTCATTTTCCGGGAGATGAGGGTCACGGAACTTGCTGATCCGGAAGCCAATCTACTCTGAGTACGTCGTCCGAAGATGACAGTGTCATGGACTGATGGACTCATGGCTGAACGAACGTTAATCGAGGAGAAGTGCACTGAGAGGCTGTGGATACGGAGACAGGCTTCGAGCGGCCTGGTTGAACAAAATGCCTGTCTGCATGTCTGGGTAAGCCAAGGAGTTAATAGGATGATGGAGTGATTGTGTTTGGCAATGAGGCTTCGAGGAACTGCGGCTCAGGCACTAGGCAGTCAAACCGTTGGTTAATGCATGGTCTTGCAGCTGGGTGGTGGCGATCTGCCAGGAACAGTCTCCCTTTTTTCTCTCCCTCGCTCAGTCAGACTTTTTTTCGATATGCACGCTACCGAGCGTGTCGCGTGGAACTGGAAGCTGTGTGGGTGGGAGGCGTGGCGTTTGAGGGCGGCAGCCAAGGCCAATTAGTTAGCGCCTGGGCCAAATTGCTGGCCAGGGCCTTGGCCTAATGAAACAGCTGGAGCGCCCTGGCCGCCTTAGTGCGGCGAAAAATAGCGGTGCCTGGCCAATGGTGGGCGGGCCTAAGTGGTCCTGCTGAAGCGCGCCACTGCACCTCAAGTTTGGAGTTCGTCCCATTCCAAGCCATTCTCGCTCCTTCCTCTTTTCTCGCAACCGACCCCAGTCCCTCATTGTTGTCACCCACCCAGCCCATTCGCATTGCCGTACTTCCTGACCCTCCTCTTCCTTTGAGCGCACTACCTCTTTGTTTGCTCGTCCTCTATTGTCAATCCGAAACAGCCGGCACGGTTTCTGTTGCAGCAGAGACACTTGCGCCCACCCGCCGTCTCGCCATCCTCAACCCGCGCCCTCCTCTCTTCTGCGCGTGGAAGGCCTCGAGCACGAGGACGGTCGGTCTACATCAGCTTCCCGCCGCCACAACTTAAACGCGACTGGTACTGCTCTTCATGCGCACTTTCCCTGCTCAACACTCTCCCTCTCTCAAGAAATACGACTTGAACATGATGGATTCACGGCGGGGGAAGTTCAACTTCGGCCACATTGTTGGCGACCCGTTTGCTTTGGCCTCAGTCTCAATCTCGGTGGTCAGTCGCACACCCAGTCCGGGCCTGTGTTGGACGCTGCTAATGTCGAGTGTAGCTGGCCTGGATCATCACATTTGTGGCCTCGGTCATAGCCAACATTCAGAACCCCTACCCCAAGTATGCTTGGTGGACGATTGCCTACATGCTGTGCTGCATCGTCGGCATCTTCATTGTCTTCGCCACAGATTCCGCATCCCACTATAGCCTGGCCGTGAGCAAACCTGTGCAGAGCTCGATGTGGACGGAGCACTAACTGGACCAGATTGTCGGATACTTGGCCGCCGGCTTGGTGATGACAACATCTGCCGTGAACTCACTCGTCTACCAGCCCGAGAGCACTGACGAGGCCGCGGCTGCCGGCTTCATTCTCCTCTCGATGATCAACGTAAGTCATGCACGCCCTTGATCCAGGCCGCCTCCCGCTGACCACCCTGACAGATTATCTGGATCTTCTACTTCGGATCCGCGCCCGGCGCTTCCAGTCGTGACTATGTTGACCAATTCGCGCTTCACAAGGACCGGACCTCGTATCGGACCCCAAATACCAACATGAACCAGCCAGAAACTTCGATTTCGCAACCACAGATGTACACATCTGCCCAGTTGAACGGGTTCGAAACCTCATCGCCCGTCGCAGGCTACTCTACTGGCCCGATCGGCAACCAGCCTCGTGCATCGGCGCTTCCCGACGCGACTCTCGCAGCCCCGGGGATGACAAGCGCAGCCCTCGATCCGGTCGCCCAACCGACCGAGTATCCGTACAAGGCCAAGGCCATCTATAGCTACGAAGCGAATCCTGACGATGCCAATGAGATCAGCTTCAGCAAGCACGAAATTCTCGAGGTCTCCGATGTGAGCGGGAGATGGTGGCAGGCAAAGAAGGAAAATGGCGAGACCGGTATCGCACCCAGCAACTACCTGATCTTGTTATAAGAGCGGCTTGCGAATATGGAGTTCCCGCGAGGGGGCCTGCCTTCATCTCTACGCCTTTTTAATGAAGAAACGACCGATCATTTGGATTCTTGAATCAAGATAAGAAAGACATGATGCAGCATTCTCAACACCCGTATCGATCACAGCACACCGACAATACTGGAAGGACACCTAGAAGAGCTTTTGCCTTGAAACCACTCCCGCTTTGTACAATGCTTATTGCCATCGCTGAACCTCAGTTTTAAGGGGAGCAGCATCAAAGGAATGACTGCATGACTGCTGGGCCACTTTGACTAGACAGCCACCTTTTTCTTCTTTGTATTGAAGTACTGGAGTTTGAGGCGCAGGGGAAATTGCATGGATGGACAGAGGCCATGTGTGTACATTGGGCATGGGAACTTTGAAAAGAGTCATCAATCTTGATTCCTGCTTTGATGAATTGCGGCATACCCAGATTCTTTGGACCATATTTCTGTGCTAATTCCCGATTGCAGGTGTGTTATCCTGAATATGATCTGCTTTCATCTGATACCTTGCAAATCCATCTTGTCTTGACTGCTCGATGCATTGTTTATCCAGCATGAGGCCAAAGAGAATGCTGTTTTCCAGGTTTCCCATCCAAGCTTACTCTGGTACTTTCATGGGGCTCTTGTGCTTACTGGTACTCTCATGGGTTTCCTCTAGGTTCAAAATAACAATTATGCTCGTGGGTTTGGTATGCTGTATGCTGCCATGAATGCCAATACATAAACCAACACTCGATCTCTCTACTTGACCATCGCTCACAGGAACTAGACGAGTCCAAGTAACTTACCCCTCCGCCAACTGAATGGCCGAGTCGACAGCTTATCCATTGAGTCTGACTTGGATCTGAATCCACGATTGAATCTATGATTGAATCCACTTCTCACCGATTCTTGTCAGTTTATACCATAAAGTCAAGGCGCAATCCCTTCAATCAACAACTCTATCATCGACAAGCCATCGACAGCTGTACACGTAAAGGACTAACTTACGGAACACTCGGCACACTGGATCGGCAACCGAAGGCCGCCGCGATCCCCTGTCACCCACATGGCTGAACTCATCCACTCATTTGTGGGCAGGGCCGCGGCTACTCCCGCTTTCAGCTTAGTCTATTGGTGATTGGATATACCCCTGCTTCAGGTGGCCCACTAGTCAGCACTACGTGGCTAAGTAAGCACCTTCCAGGGAACTAAACACAGGCTTACAATATGCTCCTTCCTCGTAATTAAAATTGAGGCAGAAGAAAGCGCATGTCAAGCTATCTCGAGAAATGGAATCGATCACTTGAGATCAGGTACTTGGACAATACACGTGGATAGTTAGAATCGTGACAGAGAGCGCCGGAATGGCGATCGGCGTTGCGTGGCGCCTTCCAATTTGTTGTGGTCACATGACACGACCCCGCATTTTGAGATTTCTGGGCACAGAACTCTCTCCGCATAAGGTATTGAAATTGTTCAGTCCCGCAAATGAGACTTCTATTTGGGCCGCAGTAAGTTACCGAGGAATTTGCTGGCTGGTCCATGGGCCAGCCTCTCCATGCCTTCCAGTGAATTTTTGTACCTGAGGATAATGCCTCCATCATGAAACGATTCTCCCGTTCAATCTCGCAGCGGCAGGCCTGTCTCTACCTCTCTTGCCGGGCCCCTCGCCGCACCCTTCTCACTCAAGCACGGACGAGCGGCCCCAATGCACCCCCACTCCTCAAAGAGACAATCGGCGAGAATTTTGCTCGCATTGTTGCGCACCATGGCGACCGCCCAGCAGTAATCTCGAGCCACCAAAGGACTCGTCTGACTTACCATCAGCTTGATTTAGATAGCAATGTGCTTGCCAGCGGTCTGCTATCCTTGGGAGTCAAGAAGGGAGACCGAGTGTGTGTCCAGTTGGGAAATAATATCGAGTTTGCCACACTCACATACGCTCTCTTCAAGATTGGTGCCATCCTAGTGCCGTTGAATCCAGCTTTGAACACTGCCCAGGTCACCTCTGCTATCAACCATCTTGCCGCCTCATACTTGGTCATTAGCACTGAGACCAACCTCCCATTCAAGCAGCCGAGAAGCAACGTTGACCTCCTGCAAACTATTGTTCCCGACCTGACGGCCTCCAAACTCGAGTCTCCCACGATTCCATCCCTCAAATCCATCATCTTGATCGACAACTCCCTCGGTCGTGTTGATTCTTCCCCATTCAAAGCCACCACACCGTGGACCACTGTTTCTCTGGATACTTCCACACACCCCCCTGACATCCCAGAACCACTTGCCTACGACGAGATTATTAACATTCAGTTTACAAGCGGCACAACTTCCACCCCCAAAGCCGCATGCTTGCGCCATTACGCAATCCTCAGCAATGGCAGAGACATCGGAGATCGCATGCTTCTCACACCAGACGACGTTGTTGTCTGCCCGCCACCTCTCTTCCACTGTTTTGGCTCGATACTGGGCTACATGGCGACTGCAACCCATGGGAGTTCCATTGTCTTTCCCTCCGAAGCATTCAACCCACTGCTGTCGCTCCGATCTGTGCAGGAAGAGCACGGGACCGCACTTTATGGAGTGCCAACCATGTTTCTGGCAGAGCTTGAACTTATTGCCAATGGCACTGTACAAAACGAGGGATTTGGCAACCTTCGCACCGGGATCGTTGCAGGCAGCGGTGTGCCTGAGGAGATGATGAAGAAACTACACGAAGTTTTGAATCTGACAGAACTGGTAATCTGCTATGGGATGACGGAGACGAGTCCTGTGTCTTGTATGACAAATACTGATGACCCAATCAAGAAACGGATCAGCACGGTTGGGAGACTGCTGCCACATGTTCAAGCCAAAATTGTCGATCCCCATGACCGTAGCCAGATATTGAAGGTGGGAGAACGCGGAGAACTGGTCACAGGTGGATATCTCGTGATGAAAGAATACTGGGGTCAGCCAGAGAAGACCGCCGAAGTCGTTGTTACTGATGAGGATGGGACAAGATGGATGCATACAGAAGATGAGGCAAGCATGGATGAAGAAGGCTACATCACGATTACTGGGAGAATCAAAGATTTGATCATTCGCGGAGGAGAAAACATTCACCCTCTAGAAATAGAGAATTGTCTCTTCACCAACCCGCGAGTGAGAGAGGTGAGCGTTGTGGGCCTTCCTGACAAGCACTATGGCGAGGTGGTGGCTGCGTTCGTCATCACACATGATGGAGTCAATGACATGACTACAAAAGAAGTCAGGGATTGGGTACGGGAGAAGTTGTCGCACCACCTCGTTCCCAAGTATGTCTTTTTTGTTGATGACTACCCCAAGACAGCCAGCGGCAAGATCCAGAAGTTCGTGCTGAAAAATACTGGAGTTGATCTCCTGAAGCAAGGCCATGGTGTGTGATCGTGGTGGTGGAGATAGGTCCACTATCTCAATCGTCTAACCGATCAACCTGAATTTACGATGAGAGGAATACAAAAGAGACAATTCTGGCAGACTGATACATGGCAGCCACTGGAGTTTTTGTGGACTACAGCGTCTGATATAACAATAGGCTGATGTAGGATATTGACAATTGCAAGTTCGTCATCCTCATAGCTGTCCTTGGCAATATGCTCAAGCCCGTCATTGCCGGTGTACAGAAGGGTTTCCGACTTGGCTGTGCCTTCTATAATACTATCATACCATACGGCCGTCAGAGGCTCGGATAAAACTACGCCGAATGCTGGGACATTCAGCTTCACATGACTATCTCGAAGAGATAGAATGTTACAAGTCAAAAGTCTTGAAAACCAGTCTCGCCCTGTAGCTGTTGTGGTTTGGATCCCCCTGGACCAGCGTCACTGAGCACAAACTCGGGCTCTTGTTCATCAAAATACCTATCCTGCGCTTCTTGTTCCTCAAGGGCACGATCATCATATTGGTCATTGTTGTCGACAGCATCGTAGTCAAAGTCATCGTCGTCGCCTCGAATAAAGCGGGCCTCCATCTCCCACCTCCACCTCGCAAATCCCTCATCCTTGTTCGCTGGTCCTTCACTCTCGGCGGCCAGAATCTCGCCGTTCGGCCCACGCCTGTAGGTGAAGAGCGTGCCAGTATAGGGATATCTTAACGCCGCCAGCTTGGCTTCCGAACGGTACAGATCTGCTTCAAGGACACCAGTATATCCTTTGAGGCGACCCTCTGCTTCTCGCTCTTCGGCACTCTGAAATCGCCGGATTAGCCGGTCGTAAAGAAGAGGATCTGTGGATCTGTTAGAGGCTGGAGGTTAGCAGCGGGCGCGAGTCACTCGATAGTACCAGCAAGCTCAAGGTGAGGTCCAAAGTAGGTATCTGCATTCAGATCAAGGTACCTCTTTCTGCGATTTCGGACGCGGGTCGCTCGAGGCACTACCGGCTCAGCTGCATTGGAGTCACGCTTATTGGCGTGCTCCGCTGACTTCTCGTGTGGTATGCTAGGCATGATACGTGTTTGAAGACGTAGTTGCTGGGGCGCCGGTATGCTGTCACCAGAAGAAAAAACTGCTTCATGCATAGGCTATTAATAATAAAACTGATTGAAGTTACCACCCGGAACACAAGTTTGCATTGCGCCTTCCCTTGATGCAATGGAAAGATCAGCTAGCTTACAAGTTAACATGCTTCTTCTCAGAAGAAACGGTAAAAACTTCTGTATCACCTCAGCACCCCAGCAATAGGCGTAGCGGGGCTCGACTCACTGTTTCGACCAGTATGGTGCGTTAAGCATTTACCTTCCTCATTCCCAAGCCCTGACAATCTTTCATACCAGAACAAGCAAGCAGCAAAGATTTGAGCTAACTTAGAAACTAACACAGGGCAAAAGGAAGCAGAAAGTCGCCGACTATATCGATAACCTCGACGCATGGAGTATGACGGGCAACTGGAACCCCGTTGGGCAGTGGCACGATATCCACGGCGACTGCAAGTCTGGCACTCGCGGGAAGTGGACCATGCGGACCATGAGAACATCGGAATACAAATACAAGGTTCAGGTCCTCGAGAATGGAAACATCATCAAGGAGCTGGAGTACCCAAGCGAGCCCTCGTTTGAGGATGTCGTCGGACATCTTAAGGCTGCCCTTGGGTCCTGAAGGACACTTCAAAGCCAAGTCATGTTCATTTTTAAACAAACCCCCAGAGAATATGGACAGTCCAAGCTCATGCTGCACCACTCTGCGGCGCCAGTGAGTAAAGTGTCACGCCTGGCCGTAACTCTGTCTTGACGGCGTGCTCAGGAAATACATCCACTGTATCGGCCCACTGTATGTACCTTAAAGAATCCTCATAGCGCAACTGAAACCCGTAGTCCTCAAACAGCTTCTTCTTCAGACGTAACGCGACAGCCCCTTCCTCATCCTTGGTGTGCTTAGCCCGTCCCCAGTCAAGGTCTGATTCATCCTTCCCCCGAAACCTGCAGAGTGCAAAGTCGACCATAAAAACATGATATTGTTGCTGCTGCTCATGGCCGTCTGCCGCAGTAAAAACTATGAAGTTCTCCGGACGTACGTCTTTGTTCAGGATGTTGTGATCGCCTAGAACACGGACTATTGAGACCGCTTGATCAACAATATCCTGCCAACTTGACTGGGGAACGTGATGGGGCATGTTCCATAGGTTGAATCCATTTATGTATTGGAGCAGGATCCCTTTAATTTGGAAGGGTTCAAAGTTCCCTCTGCCGCTAGCGTCTAGGTCGTTATTCGGCGGTGTAAGGTCGAAATCAACTGCTGCAAGAAGGCGGGGTATCAGGTGGCCCTGGTGATGACGCAGAGCATTGTAAGTAGCGATCTCAGTCTTGTAAAGGCCGAGGAGTTCGTCAGCCAGAAAAGCTTCATTCTGAGCATCATCCCAATCCTCTTCTGTATTCTCCTGGAAATCCTTGGTGTAGTGCAGCTCGTGGAGAAATTGGTGGATTGAGCCACTTTTAACAAACCGAATGTAGGCTTGCTCCATGTCTTTCGTCCACGGGTCGATTCCATTGTCCTGCCGGAGTTGATCAGAGAAGCGACGGTCGAAGAGCTTTAGGAACGCAGCTGAACTTGTCGTAAATAATTGGCCGTCATCTAGAATGTCGACGACCATTGTACAGGAAAGCGTCCGTGTGTGGATTTCGCCAACGCGCGCATGAATGACACAGGGAAATAGGTGATCGTTATTGTGCTCTGGGCGGACGTTCAAAGTCAAGATTTGATCAACATGGTACTCCTCAAAAGGAGAGCACCGAGGGACGTCCGAGAGCGCCATTTCAGAAGGGTGGTCGGAACAAGCAAGTTGTGTGAGGACATCGCAGATGGCGTTGCTGCCCTTGAAGGCGAACCAACCCCCATCGGGCCTAGCGCAGTACCAAGCACTGTCCTCCGCGCACTAGTACAGAAGTGGCACCCGCCGGCAAAACTCCGGCCCACGGAAAAACGTCGGTCAGAACGATTTGTGGGTCACGTGATGTTGGATCACGTAATCGGGGGAAATTGGTGGATGCCACTTTCAACAGATATTAATGATTAAACCTGATTCAAGTTACCACCATGAACACAAGTTTGCATTGCACCTTCCTTTGATGCAGATCAGCTAACTTACAAGTTTATATGCTTCTTCTCAGAAGAAATGGTAAAAACTTGCCTATCTATCCGATGGTATTTGATCAAAGTAGTGGTTGATAATAAAATCCCTTGGCACTGATTCAGTCACGGTTTGGATTATTTCTGTAACTTAACTGATTATTCTAACCTGTCGGTATCATGCTACCAGCCCGCATCACAGCGCAAGACGAAGATGCGAGTCCAGAAGATATCTTCTTCTCAGCCCTAACAACGATCTTTCCTGATGACACGACTAATTTGCACGGGACGCCTGGATCATATGTCACATATAGGTCTCCCAACCTTGGCGACTTCAAGCTTCATATTCCACAACACCCCGACGACGAGCGAGGTAGACAACTGTTTGCTCATCATTTGTGGAATGGAGGAGTCGTTGCCGCAGAAGCAATCGAGAGGGCGAGTTTAGATACGAACCCGGTCATCCTCAATGGAAGAAGTACAAAGGAGCAAATCACCGGTTCGGAGTTGACATGGAACCAGCGTTTTTGGGATGTCAGGGGTAAAAGTATCCTTGAGCTGGGTGCAGGTGAGTAGAAGCCCAAACCTGGATGTATCAGACAGATTTCTGCCGCTGTTACCAACATAAACTATAGGCACCGCTCTTCCATCAATAGTCTGCGCTCGTTGCAATGCGACATCAGTTACCATCACCGACCATCCCTCTAGCCCTGCCTTAACAAGAGGAATCATCCAGGAAAACGTCCAAGCGAATATCAGTAACCCAACCGCCTCACCAATTAGGATTTACAGCTATAGTTGGGGCTCAACAGCATTTTACGAACCTGGAGGATCCATTATCACCATGCCCTCTTCTCCAGCCACAAGGTTCGACAGAATCATCCTAGCTGATTGTCTGTGGATGCCAAGCCAGCACATCAACTTGATCAAGTCCGTGCTTCGGTTTTTGCCTTGCCGCTTGACTTCCCAAACCAATATTGCTAGTGGACAGACGGAGGATAGTTGTACAAACGTGGCTGCGTCTTCACAGGCCTGTGCCCTTGTTGTAGCAGGATTTCATACCGGCCGACGTATTGTTGCTAACTTCATCTCTCTCGCAACAAATCCTGATGAAGCTGCTGCCACAGAAAGGCCAGAAGATCCCCAATGGCAGTATCCCATGGCCGACTCAAACCAGCCGCAAGTTGATCGCGCCCCAGAATTATTGAGGGAACACACGGTCACTCCCAAGCTTGGGATACCTGTCACTGCTGACAACTTATCGGAAGATGAGCACGATTATATTGGCAAGCTTAAACTTATGGAGATTTTCGAGGTAGATGTCAACCTGAAGACGCGGCCTTGGTCCACCGAAAGAAAAGGCGAAACGAAATGGGATGCAAAAAGGTGGTGCATGGTTGCTGTGCTGGCGCGGCGATGACCAAAAGAAAAGCAACGAAGTAGATGCGAGACAAGACAGAATGAGCAGGGCATTGACTGGAAGACAATTTACCCAGTCATGCCAACCACGATAATGACAGCTCTAACGACGGCTAGACACTTGGATTCACAACAGTCTGATTTTGAAGATTGGTTAATAGCTGTGAGCAATTTTCTACATGGCCTCGATGTGGTGCGAGAACTGACCTGTCTCCTTCCATGTGAGACCTCTCTGTGAAAACCATATGCTCTTAATGCAAAAGCCATGTATCGTCACCTTCTAAAAACACGCATGCGAACTCGGTCTCGCTAAAGATCTTATCCCAAACGCCCTGCTCAAAGACTGATCACTGCACGGACAACGTTCACTGGCCATGTAATCCCTTCAGAACGCGTAACAGCATCTCACTTCATTACTTGGCCCCATCGAGGTTGGTGACCACGCACCCATAGAACTCCTGGGGAACTAGTATGAGCTTCCATATCTGCTGCCGAAATTCAAAGTAGCCGTGGTTGAATGATTTGCATGTTGGTGAGACGGCGTGGAAGAAGATGTTGAAGGCATGGTGAAAGAAAACCCACCCCCAGTTGATGTTCCTACATTGCTAACAGAAAGGTCTGGCGGTCGTGGATGGAAAGAAGTTGAACCAGATGACAACGATGGTCGTTGGCGCTTCAAAGGGGCTCCATCATCATCATCATCATTGTCGCTGATTGTGAGATCAATGAAATCAGCAGCTGGTCTTTTGTTAGAGCGGGAATGTGAGGCAGGAGTTATCGAGACTGCCTGTGAGATGCTTTGGGAGCTAATCGGTGGTGATCTCATGCTCTTGGGTGTCAGAGCTATGGCTGTGAGGTCTCTGTGGATTGCTTGTGTGTTGGTACTGGTGTCATCGACAATTTCGACTGCATCATCACTGTCGTCACTGTTGGAAGTTGTCGGAGTGGGGTTTCTGTTGCCATTCATGCCTGAGTGATCATCCGCTTTACCAAGATGCCATGTACCATCAGGCTCTATGGTGACCTCCTCGGTGCTCTCTGACGTGGATTGCAAAATGTCTTGCATGTACCGATCCAGGACAAGGTGCTCCCAGGCGGCGGTCTTATTGCAGATTGGGCAAGTCCAAGTTGGCGCCTGTTCCTGCAACTGTAAGTAGGATGATGCATCGAAGCATTGGTTATGTTTGCACCCAGTCCCTCGACATGGTGTCTTAATTCTCATATAGCTAAGAGGACATTTCAATGACATAACAGAAGAAGTCGCGATGATATCGGGGTCGGCGGCCTGACGTTGAACTGGGCAGGTCAGTGTCATGGACCTGGTCACAGGAGAAATGGACCTACAGTCGTGTATAACCTGCTCTTTCGAGATTGAGAGTCCTTGTCGGAGTTCTTGGACAAGACTATCGACAGACTTCCTTTGGACAAGATTGACAACAAGGTGAAATTTCTGTGACGCATTTTTATCCTGTAAGCATGCGAATCCTGATTTAGAACTCGAATACAAAGCATAGAAAAGAGGAAAACAAATTACCTTCGTCGTAAGAGCATAGGTCATTTCCACGGTATTGCTGAGCCCTGGGGTCTTTCTGCGCATGTATTTCGTAATGTCAGCGGGCCTGGTTGATCCTGGCTTGTTCTTCAAGCCACGCAAGTTGGTCTTGACTTCGTTTCCGTTGACTTTCAACTCAACTTGATGAGGGAAGGTGATCTCGGATGGTCTGCCTTCAGCTGCACAAAAGACCATGACGCCAGCATTTGACCGCTCAATTTCTTCGAGAGTGTTTTGGAGCAAGGTGATATTGAGTGATGCCGTGTCTCGTGTGGCTTCCCGCACTGTATGGAATGAGTCTCAAGCTTGACACATGCATCAAGCGGTTGTACCTTTACATTCGTGTACATGAGAGAGTGGATATCGGATAGTATAGAATGGAGAATCCGGAAAGCTCACTCGCACTGATTCATCGTCAGCAAACAGCTATCTCCCTCTTACTTGTATAATCTCACCAGCAGGTGTGGAGTTTCTTTGCGCTGACGTATTATAGCCACTGGCTGAGGGTGGCAGACGAGAAGGTGTGGGTGCATACTGAGGTGAAAGAGAGGAAGTCGGGGTGCGGTTCGAGAAGGGCGAAGGATAGGAGTTCGGATATGCAGCATGGCGGGCTGGATTCAGGTTCATGCGACCCCGAATTCTTTCAACCGCTTTTCTGTCATTACGTGAAATTTCAATTTCTGAATGCACGATCAGTAATGGACTGAGTTGGAGTGGGTAGTTGGAGAGGGTGAACTAATCCTGCAGTGACAACTGGGACAGCATACTTGTAATAATGCGGATTTGCAATTCAGATTTGACCCCTGAGACTGGTAAACCTTCCTGGCGTAGCACATTCTTGAGCTCGGCGACAGTCAATGACTTTGCGAACGCTTTGGTCTCGCTGACGAAATCAGCCAGAGAGTGGTCGGGGCCTTGACAGGACATTGCCCCTGGTATCTCCTTCTCTAGAAGAAAGAGGAGAGCCACGCACGCACCGATAGAGAAACGTATGACAGCCAGGGTGGGCGTGGGCAACTGGATCGCAGGAAGCAACGCAAGTGTTGGAGACGGCGAGGTGCCACGTGACCACAAGGCCGAGAGAGAGCCTTGCGCATGCCAGACCACGAGTTTGGAAAATTTTGATATAATAGCCACAGCAACATTTCCCTAATCAAGCCACAGATAAAGACGCCTGATTTCTCTTCCCACAAGTGACAAGGCTTTCTTCTCGCCTCCATAAAGATGGCGAAAGGATTACGAGCCTCCTCTCGCAAAAAGAACAACCAGGCACTGCGACAGAAGGTCTTTGCTCCAGTGGTAGATGCCCGAACTGAGAGGCTATCCGCGAAACTGCAGGAGCTTGCCGCAAAGCCACAGCCAGATCGAGAACCTCTAAGGGACTTGGGGACGGACAAACGGGACCAGCCTCAATCTGCAGAGCCGATTGGTGATGGCACGCAATTCTCACTTGGGCTCCAGCGAACTTGTGCTAACACTGATTCAGAAATGGACCTTGACACCCCGAGAGTAAGGGTGAAGCGAGTCAAAAGACAGAATATTCGCACCGGTGGCCATGGTGAGACGGAGAAGAAAATCACGAAAAGAAAAGCCAAGAATTCAATTGTTTTTGCCCAACTACGAGCCAAACGTGCCAGGATAACGAAGAGCAAGCGGAAATGATTCAGTTCCCCATGCTACGAGGCGACATCTTCCAGACAACCCACGCGCTGAGCGTTTGCGTACCCCTTCAATGACGCAGAAGAAACACCAACAATAAGGCAATCCATTAAGCGCATCCGGACTGTTGTCGCTGCCAACATTGACCTGTTTCCCAAGTCCACACTGTGTTCCCAGATCCGAATTGCCCAAGGAATGTCTCCCACTAGTGGTCGTTCGGCATGCAGGCAACATGTCCTCCTGCCCTAAGCAGTAATATCTGCAGCAATATCAGAAATGCCTGTTTTTGAAGCGGCCGGACGGGGGTTATGACTTTATGGGAAATTTCAAGAGCAAATCTCCTGTACCTGTGCTTGTGTTGATAAACTGCAAACATGGCCTGAGTTGTTATATATTGCAACCAGAATCCTCGCTTGCTAACGCGTCCTTATTAGCTTCAGTTGCATGGTGCTTTGTCCATCTCCACAAGATGTCGATTTGGCTTCTTGCACTTTGGGAATTCAAGTCCAATTTTGCTTGTGTACACTGACTTCGCGCGACTGTAAGGGTGATTGTCACGTAGCAAGGCGAGGAACGAAGGAGGTACTGCTACATCGACTTGGACTTGGGGAACCTAATCAATTAAGGAGTGTCTCAAGGATGAGAGCAGATGAGAAAAGGGCAGGGGGCTGGCCCGAACTGTCTGTTTGCTCTGTTTGCTTGTTTGTTGTTTTGCCAAGTCTGCCAAGTCCACCAGATTATGATCTGGTGTAACAGGACATTGCACTATTGGATCATTGGGCCACCGAAGGCACTATTGGGATGTCCTGGCCACCGAAGGCAGGACGGAGCTTGTCGGAGTCACGTGTTGGACTAACTCTCAACGGCAACTCCCGATGTACACAGAACATACGCGGATACTCAGTAGTACACCAGCGCTACACATGAGGTTCCCACTGTGAACCAGGATCAGGAAGATTGGAATACCCGCCACCTGGATTAGGTGCGGAAGACAGTCCCAAGACTGTATGTGTACATTAGTATAAGTAGGGACCGGGAAGAGCATCCCTTGGAGGATCTTCATGGTCTGATAGAAGTCAGATAGTATCTACACTGTTATGGTACATCCCTGCTGCACGCCAAGTAACTCGCATGCCCTTCGCACCCAAGCCTACACTCCCAACTACTGTATGATCTCAGAGAACCCCAACAGCCCTCCCATACCAGCAGCCAAGAAGGGAACCCGTTACATCCAGGCTGGAACTATATTGTGATTGAGAGATAATGTTTAAAAAATGGCCTCAAACAAGCTTCAAATTCTGCCCTATAGGCTCTTAAGGGACTCGTTCGCAAAGGGCAGCTGCCTTGACGGTGCCTTGGTAGGGCATGCAATCCATGATAACGCGGTTGTACTCTAAGAAATGGCCCAGGTCGATGGGACAGCCGTGAGCCTCTCCGCGAGGCGGAACGACACGGTAGCGCATGCCTAGAGCCTCGTACGCATCGTTGGCTGGCATCGGCGGGTTGTCTTGTGGCCAGGCCCGGATAATCGCAGAACCGGTGTAGTTTACCTGACCAAGCAGGAGAAGCGACTGGGTCCTGATATTTGAGGGTCAAAATGTTAGCTGACTATCAAGAAGATGGCAGAGTAGACAACAAAGAGATAGAAAGAGTAGGATGAGATATGAGCTGTGGGTACGTACATCCAGTCACGGCAACCATAGTATCTATCGTTTATGTTGACGAAGCTGAACTCATGGAGTCTGTTATTCATGAGGTGGAAGGTCACATAACCCAGGAGAAGGCCTGTGGCGCAGGGGATCTCGATCGTACGAGCCGAGCTGGTTGACCTCTCCGTATACATGACCGGCTTGACCATCATGCCACCTGGCTTGAAGGACGCTCCACTCTCAGAGGGCGAGCTAGCGATATCAAAGTTGACGTCCATCGACAGGCGGGCACCGCGATAGTCGCCGTATGGGGTTGTGAAGTCGAACTTCCAGATGGCGTGATTCTTGACCCTCGACGCCTCGTTCAATGTCATGCCTTCCGTGCTCACGCTGAAAAACTCAATGTAGGCCCTGTGGATGACCTTTTCGAAGAACGGCTGTGGGATCTGATCCCCTTCCGTCAGGTTATAGCTGTCCGGCCCGAAGATGAGCGGCGGCGGCGTCGGTGTGGCAGCTTTTCCGGACTTAGAGTGATGGCCCCCGTCGCGTTTACTGTGTTTGGACGACATGGTGGAGAGACTGGGGATGGTGGCTTTCCTATCAAGAGACAGAAGGATTAGCTTTGGAGGTTCTAGCTGGTGGTAATGGCGAAGGTGTGCTGCCCTGGAGCATACCTCCAAGACTCTTTGGTTGTGGAGATCTTGTAGCATTTTTATACCAAGTTACGACCATTCTTCCTTCACGAGAATGCTTCATACGGCATCGCCCAGTACTGCCCGGGTGCACCATAGATGCACCATAGGTACATTATAGTGAGCCAACATGAAAATGTTGGGCAGATTTTGTCGAACCAACTCCAAATTGTGACCATAAATAAGCATTGGCGACAAAGCTGACTTGTTAGGAGACCACACAAAGCCTTGGGTCCACGGCCCCGGCCTCAAGTGGCCGGGGCCATGGGCTTGAAACACGGTCGCTGGAATGATGTCCTCTCGCAAACCGCGCGCGTAATTTTGGAAATGGCGGCTTCCTATCTACGCTTAGGCGGGCCCGAGACTTCGGGCCTCAAATCAAGCACGCAGCGATCAGCGAGTTGTTGGTTTCATTGACTCATAGCCGCCAGGTCCGGGCTGCACTCCTGGTGCTACACACTTTCAGGCGTCGTTGGCATTTCAGGCCAAATTACGAGCCTTCACTACCCAAAAATCTATCGACAGTATAACGTCAACGATTATGCAATGATCTTACGAGTCGAATTTCAGTACCTCGAAGTCTAATTTCGCTGACGTTCAGGCGCTGTATCAATTAAAAAGGGTTATCAGAGCGTGCAAAAGCGGTGATGTGTTGACGCGGTTTTCATGGTGGAAAGCGTGAGTGGAATAGTTCACCCCACCAAATAGACTATCTGCGCTAAGGCTGCCTATCTAGGCACCTGGCAGCGCCAACTGGCACCAGGTGGCAATAAGAGCCTCAGGCCCGAACTGCTCTCCATGATGCAACTCATCTCACATCTTAACGTTCAGTACGCCCACAACTACAGACCTAGATGTCGCAGCAAACGCCTTACTGGTTCTACAACGAGAATGCGCCACCGGGCTTGCCAGATTGCGACGATGTTGTCTCGAAAATAGACTTTAACTCCCCACGAGGCGGGTTCGCCTACCCGTCAGAGGTCTCGCCTGTGTGCTGGGTCAAGTATGGGTGCACTGTCTACTGGAACGAGGTGCTCTCCCAGAACATGGCGAACGTCGGGCTCGCAGCGATCAGGTCCGATGTACGGGCCCCCGCCGTCTACTTCGCCTTCCAGTGCGAGTCTACAACCATCATCGTCATGGAGTACATCGAGGGACGGACAGTGGAGGACGCCTGGGCGGGTGCGGACGACACCGAGCGCGCCAAGATCGTGGACGGAGTGGCTCGCGCACTCAGAGCCCTCATACAAATCCCCATCGGCGCGTCACGCGTACCGTCAGCCATCGACGGAAGCCGCATTAGGCACAGGATGTTCTCCGACCAGATCGCCCCCAGACACTACGAGAACGTCGAGCAGCTGCAGGAGCATATCAACTTGGTGAGCACGTGCGCGCAGCCTCATCCGTTACAATCTCGAGAGCTGATCAATCCGTAGTTTCTCCAGCGTTCGACACCGCGGAAATCGTCAGCGCTCCAGTGCAGCAACCTCTCCGACGAGCCCATGCTTTACTGCTTCTCCGACGTGCACCCCGCCAATTTCATGATCGACATCAACGGTGGAATCGTCGTTATCGATTTCGCCGAAACCAGCTTCCTCCCGGCCAGCTTCGTCCTATGTAGAATTCATGGAAACAGGCTTGACTTTGACGTCACCCAGCTAGTCACCATCCCCGGAGCAAGTGCTAACAATGTGTGCGCTTTGGGCACTGCCGGCCGGTGGATTACGTTGGGACCTAGCAGTTTCGCTTCGATGGGCCGGAGAGTCAAGGGGGGTGATGACACGACACAGCAGAGACTCGAGTCTTGTATTCAAACGGGTGGTAGGAAAAGACCTCATAGGATGGCCGATGTCGAGGGTATCGGAGAGGGCTGGGATATGATGTGCGTCAAGGATTTCTGGAGTTTGACGTCTAAGGCCATGAGGAGCCGTAGACTGGAAGGACGGATGGTGTATTAGATACCTAGCGAGTTGCTTTCACCCCTCTGGCTATCTTCCTAGTGTCGAACAGGATCTTGTTGGCCATAGTTTGTGTGTAAGTCTTGAAAGTGTTCTCCAACCTCGGGGCCTTAGCGACATATATGCTATGACTATCCATGTTTAGTGTCATTGTTTTCAGGTATACTTCTTTTTGAACTTCACAAGGGTATCAAGTGTATTGAGTAGGTGCTGTGTGGGCTTGTAGATGTTGTACTTAGAAGGCTAATCTGTCTATTTAACCAGGTAGTGGGTGTCACAACGCGGCAAAGACAAGACAAGGAGGAGCACTGCAGCACGACAAGACTTGATCGATTAGAGAGCACTACGAACAACAGAACGTTGGCTAAAGAGTCTAAGAGCTGTGGCACGCGAGCAGAGATTTATAAGGGCGAGCGTGCCAAGCGTGCCAAGGCGGAGTTCCTCCAATTTCCCACACAATGTCGCTTCTGATTGGCTCAGAGGTCATGAGTGATGATTTCTGGGACCCGGGCCGGGAATTGATCACTTGGGTGGGTCTGCTGAAGATTATCTGTGGCTGAAGATTGCCTGTGGCTCTGGATAGCCTGTGAGTCTGTGACAGTACCCCCCCCCTTAAGGGCGAGCTCTGCAAGCCAACTGGCTAGCCAGAGCCTTAAGCAGGGAGCGCAGGTGTGAGACATGAGCAAAGGGTTCCCAGGTTGGCTTATTATAGCCCTTCCACTTGACAAGATACTGCATGGTCTATCCATGGCAGCGCTAGTCCAGGAGGTCCTTGACCTCATATTCCTCATGGTCATCCACCTCCACTGGCAGGGGTGGGGCCTAGTGCTGGAGGGGCATTGGGTCATTGGCAGCAGGTTGGAGGAGATTCATATAGAACACATTGTGGATATGTATTGACTCAGGCAGCTGGAGGCAGTAGGCATGGCCACTGACTCTCTCTAGGACTTCGAAGGGGCCAAAGTTTTTCTAATCAAGCTTCTTGTGAGGGTGGATTGTGTGGATATTCTTGGAATTGAGATAAACCAGGTCTCCAGGCTTGTAGTGTGGGACAGGGGAATGGGAGGCATCAGCAGCGTCAGTATACTGGGCTTAGGCAGCAGTTATCTTGGCTTACAGGTGGTCATGGATCTTTGTCATTTTCTCAACAAATCCTTCAGTAATTGATGATGGGGTGTCACCTGGGGCAGTGGCTAGGGTTGAGTCAAGGCGGGGAAGGAAACTATAGTTAGCCAGGAATGGGGGTACTGTGGTTGTCTCAGAGGCATGGTTATTAGTAGCAAACTCCATAGTTGCCAGTCACTCCTTCTAGTTGTCCTGGAGATAGGAGTAGTAGGAGCATAGGTATTGCTTAGCAATTGTATTGACCCTCTCTATCTGCCTATCTGTTTCTGGATAGTAGGACATTGAGAGGAGGGCTTTGGAACCAAGGTGGTGGCAGAGGTGCTTCTAGAAGTGAGATATGAATTGGGGGCCGCAGTTAGAGATTACAGAGGCTGGGAGACCATGGAGTTTCTACACATGGTCACAGAAGAGTCAGGCAGTCTTGGCAGCTGAACATTTAGTTTAGCAAGTAATGAGGTGGTGTATCTTGGTGAGTTGGTTGACTACCACTATGATCACGTTAGAGCTGTTGGAGAGGGGGAGGCTGGAGATGAAGTCCACAGAGATGTTAGTCCAGGGGTGTTGGGGCATAGGCAGAGGCTTGAGGATGCTGTGGTAGTGTTCCTGGGAGGGCTTGGCATGGTGACAGAGGTGACAGTTATGGACATAACACTTAATATCCAAGATCATGTGTGGCCAATAGAACTGGTGCTATAGTAGCTCATAGGTCTTTGCGCTACCTGGGTGGCCTGCTATCAGGGCATTGTGGTGGTTGTGGAGCAGTTGGGCACAGAGGGCATTGTCTTCAGGGACCCAGAGTTGATCTTAGTAGTACAGCCTACTGGTGCATTCCTCACAGTCCCCTAGGGAGACCTACTGGTGTCAGGGGGCACCCTCAGCCAGGGCCTAGAGGATGTCAGTGGGCAGGGCGTCATTCTGGTAGGCTTCAGTGATCAGGTCTTCTAAGGGCTTGTTAGTCTTGTCGGTATTGGTATCTATGTCATCATCCTCCTTGCCCTGCACAGCTATCATGTTGTTCTCTAGCACAATTGTTCGAGAGATTGATTCTAGAGGTGGGTTAGGGAGATTATGGGCCTTGAGGATAACTTGGCTCTGGTGCAGGAGGTGTGGGTTACCTTCCTTAGGGAGATCCTGGGAGTGATAGGTTAGGGTATTGGGTTTACTGCCTAGCTTGCTAGGGTGGTACTGGATCTTGAAATTGAACTGGGAGAGGAACTTGGACCACTGGGCCTGTTAGTGATTCAGGAGCTTGGTTAACATGAAATATTCCAGGTTATGATAATCAGAGACAACTTGGACTGTTTGGGCTGCACCTTCAAGCTTGGGGTGCCATTCTTCAAGATAGTGGACAATTGCCAGGAGTTCCTTATTATATATCTCATAGTTGCATTCTGTTGGGGTGAGCTTCTTTGAGAAGTAGGCAACAGGATAGAGGAGGCCTTGATCATCATACTGAGAGAGGACACTGGCAGAGACAAAGTCAGAACTATCTATTTCCAGTATAGTCTGCTTCTTGTGGTCAAAGTGGGCAAGGATTAGGGCCGAGATGAAGGCCTTCTTTATGGCTTGGAATGCCTCTTCCTAGGCTGGGCCCCAATGAAACTTGACCTCCTTCTTCACAAGGGTATAGAGGGGTGCCACTAGGGTAGAGAAATCCTTGATGAAGTGCCAGTAGAAATTCATGAAACTAATAAAGGCTTGGACATCCTTTAGGTTAGAGGGAGTTGTCCATGACTAGATAGCCTTGACCTTCTTGGGATCCATGCAAATACCCTTGGATGTGACAATGAGACCTAGGAACTCGGTTTCAGTAATGTGGAACTCAGACTTGTTGATGTCTAGCTGGAGGCCTGCGCCCTGCAGCTGCTTAAATACCTATCAGATATACTTGTGATACTCCTTTTGGGTTTCGCTGAAGACCAAGATATTGTCTAGATAGGCCATAACAAACTTGTCTAGATGGACTCAGAGGGTGTTGTTGATGAACATTTAGAAGGAACCAGGGGTGCCGCTGAGACTGAAAGGCATGACAAGTGTTTTATAGAGACCAAGACATATACAAAAGGCTGTCTTCCACTCCTCCCCTTCTGTAATTCAGAGGTGGTTAAAGGCAGAGATCATATCAAACCTAGAGAAGAACTGGGCCTTGGCTAACTTAGCCAAGGTTTCGCTGATCAGAGGGATGGGATACTGATTTTTGATAGTTATGGTGTTTAAGCCATGATAGTTAACACAGAGCTGGAGAGACCCATTCTTCTTCTTCATGAAGAGGATGGGCAAGGTAGTAGGCAAGGTGCTTACTCAGATAAAACCCTTTTTTAGATTCTTATCCAGCCAAGCATAGAGGGCCTTGAGCTCCTTGTGGGTTATACTATAGAGGGGACCAAAGGGGGGTTGCTTGCCTTTGACCAGCGGGATCTTGTGGTCATAAGGCCAATGAGGGGGCAGTGTGTCTGCCTCTTTGCGCGAGAATAGGTCAAGGAAATCATGGTACTCCGCGGGCATGCGGGAGACAAGGTCAGGAGTTTCCTCTTCTTTGATGGCTGAGAGTTGCAAGCTGGCTTCCATGGATATCAGTGTGCAGTCCAGGTCTCTGACTAAGAAGTGTCTAGCTTCCTCCTTGCTAGAGTGTTGCAAGGTAGTGGCAAAGGCAGCTCTCCTGATCAGGGCGATGTCCAGTTAGGGTTCCAGATTGTCTGTATTCTCTGCACAATTGTGTGGAGAGACAGGGTAGGCAGGATGTAAGTCATTGGTGGTGGCTGTCATAGCACAGGGGGTCAGGGCTCTTTCAGCACAAATATACTGGGAAATAGACTTAGGCTGGTGAGACACATCTCCTTGGAGGACAAGTGGGATAGATAGGGAAAGGCAACACATGAGGCAATGGGAGCCTTGGAAGGTCAGGGTACTCTAGGCCTAATCAATCACAGGGTTGTGGAGTTAGAGCCAAGGGAGGCCAAGGATGATGGGCTGCTGCCCTAGGTAGGTCACCTAGGTGTGGATTGTTTCCCTGTAGGGGCCAAAGGCAATGGAGAACACAGTGGTATGGGTGATGAGGCTGTGGCAGAGGACCTCACTGTCAAAGGTAGTGAGGGTACAAGGGTGGGGAAGCTTTTTGAGTTGGAGCGCGTGCTTTTGCGCGAAGAAGGTGTTGATGAAAGCAAAGCCAGCAGCTCCGCTGTCAATCATTACAGAGGTCTCGAGTTGTTTTCCATTACTATCTACAGTATATAGAGTGGCGAAATGACAGGACTTGGATCTAGTCAGATACAGAGACAGCCTGTCAACATCTTCTTCTAGGGGTCTCCAGGCGTGACAGTGCCTGGAGACCTTTAGTTTTCTAACTCAGAGTTAGAGGTGTCATTGTCAAAGGGAGCCACTCTGGCAGCAGGCAGGGCAGTGGGGTGAGGAGAGCGACAGGCAGGGCAGTGCAGACAGTTCACCTGTAGATGCTTAGGAGAGCCACAGTAGTTATATAGATGATTGTTGCAGTGATGTTTCTTCTCTGCCTTGGTGAGGTGGCCATCAGTTGTTTGGGTGACAGCAACAATACTGAGGTCTATGGGGTCCCTAATGGCGGGGGCCAGAGCCAGGGCAAGGGCAGGAGCAGAGACAGAGGCAGGAGCTGGAGCAGGGGCAGGAGCAGAAGCGTAAGGGCCGGGAGCAAAGGGACATGAGGCATCGGTGTGGCTGCGAGTAAAAGGAGACAGGGAAGCCTTGGTGGCATGTTGACAGCTATCTAGACACTGGCAGCACTTGACCAGGCTGTTGAAGTTAGCCAGGTTAGATTCTGGGGCAAAGACAAGGGCAGACTTCAGCTTGTCACTGAGTCCTTTGAGCAGCACAGAGATCTTGGCAGTGTCATTGAAATCAGAATCAGCCATGAGACACTGAAAGTCAGCTAGGAATTCATAGAATAGCCAGTTCTTTTGGTGGAGGCGCCAGAGGCTACGCTGAGCAGTTCTATGGCAGTCTAGATTACTGTAGGTGTATTCCAAGACATCGGTGAACTCTTGGTAGGTCTTGAGTGTGAAACCAGTGGCAGTGACACACAGGATGACCTAGGCCTGGGGAGCTAGGCCAAGACAACTGATGCTGTACACAATCTTCTTCTCTTCCGAGGTGAAATGGTTGGAATTGATGGTTAATTTGAGCTGTATTTACATGAGCTATCCCTAGAGGGCAGCATGGGTGCTGTTGAACTGCTCGGGGTCTAGATGGCTGGGTGACAGGCGGGGCCGGGGGGAGACAGAGGGCACATTGGCCAGGGCAAGGGATAAGGATAGGGGCACAGGCATGGAGGCTATAGTAGCTGCTTCTGCAGCTGCCTGCGCCTGGGTCTGGGTGTCAGTAAGGGATAAGTGGAGTGAGGAGTTCTCCTCCTGCAGGGTTTAAATGGCAGCAGCTGATTGCTGCCCAGCCTCCTAGAGCTGCTGTATCTGCTGCTGTATTTCCTGGAGGATGTGGGCAGTGTCATTGATGTCTATCCTGCTGGATAGGCTTAGGGGCTGGGTTAGTTAGGGGCAATGATCATAAGCAAGGGTGTGGACTGGCTGTAGTGTGTTGAATAGCCAATGTAATGTCATAACACGGCAAAGACAAGACAAGGAGGAGCACTGCAGCACAACAAGACTTGATTAATTAGAGAGCACTACGAACAACAGAACGTTGGCTAAAGAGTCTAAGAGCTGTGGCATGTGAGTAGAGATTTATAAGGGCGAGTGTGCCAAGTGTGCCAAGGTGGAGTTCCTCCAATTTCCCACACAATGTCGCTTCTGATTGGCTCAGAGGTTATGAGTGATGATTTCCGGGACCCGGGCCAGGAATTGATCACTTGGGTGGGTCTGCCGAAGATTATCCGTGGCCGAAGATTGCCTGTGGCTCTGGATAGCCTGTGAGTCTGTGACAGTGGGTAACCCTATCAATGGTCTTTCAGTCATGAATCTCCTTAACCTCTCATTTATCCTGGAGATCCTTGAGATTAGGTATCTTTATCAGCTCTATATCATTAGTATACATGCAGTAGGGTTTGAGTAGCTGGATCAAGAATATATCATGGAGGTGTGTATATTTCTTGGGAAGTACTAGGTAATACATCTATAAGCTAATATATTCAAGTACATAGAAGGATCTAACCTATCAGGGTGTGAGCTTTCAGTCCTTGAGCTTGAGATTGTGTATAGATAGCTTAACTAAATCACCTGTCTTGAACTTCCTTGGTATTGTACTGGTGAAGCACCCTGTACCCTGGGAAATGCCATGGAACTACAGGCCACTATACCAGAGGGGTGGTAGTGTGCTCAAGGACAAGGACTCTAAGGGCTAGGGGCCACTGATTACTGGGCCTCTATAGTAGAGGCGCCAGGACAGCTATCCTAAGCAGGAGAGGAAGGATCAACTATCCCTGGGGCCAGGGCTGTTAGCTACTGGGTCCCTGCAGCAAGGATACCAAGGCAGCAGCCTAGGGTATAGAGACTAGAAGACAACCCTCTCTAGCTGGCAGAGGAGCTTAAAGGAGTGCTTCTGTTAGCAAAACCCCTCAGGAAGAGTGAGGTCCTAACCTGGATATATGTTGGAGCAGCCTGGTGTAAGGGGGCGGCGGCAGACAGAGCAGGTTGGGTTGCAGAACAGTGTACTCAAGATACAGGAGGTGGTACGAAGGACCACAAAAGCTATGGACGGAAAAGCCAGATCATAATCTGGTGGACTTGGTAGACTTGGCAAAACAACAATCAAGCAAACAGAGCAAACAGACAGTTTGGGTCCAGCCCCATAACAGTATCCCCCCCCTTTAGGTCATACTCTGTATGACAGTCAGGGGCCAGGGTAAACAGGGATCGCGATCATAGATCTCCCCTCCCTCAGGGAGCAGGCTTATCAGGGTATCAGTTATGGAAGATTTGGACAGCTTCCGCAGCTCCTTCCAGGTACTCAGCAGGTTCCTCGGTGACATCAGGGTATCCTCGCCACTTCACAGTGTACTTCAGATAGGGTTGGCCACAGCCACAGCGCTCCTATCAGGAGTCAACGACTTCTTCGACCTCCCACTCCTCAACACCATTAACTTCAATTGGCAGGGGAGGGGGCTGGTATTGTCTAGGCAGGGGTGAGCTAGCAGCAGGTTGGAGCAGGGAGACATGAAACACAGGATGGATCCTCATTGAAGTAGGCAGGGCAAGCTTGTAAGTGTACAGGCTGATGATCCTCTTGATTTCAAACAGGCCTAGGTTCTTCTAGTCTAGTTTCTTCTAGGGGCACAGGGTCTTGATATTGCGCACATCCAGCCAGACCTTCTGGCCAACACAGAATCGGCGGGCAGGGGTTCAGTGTCTGTTAGTAGATCTCTTGTGGCTTGCTTGGGCAGCAACCATCTTAGCTCAGCAGAAGTCCCAGATTTACTTCATTGTATGGGCAAACTTGCTGGCATCTTAGGTAGTAGGTCAGGCATCGGGATAGACAGGCTCATGTCTAATTCGTGGGTTGAACCCATATAGGGCGAAGAACAGAGATAGGTTTGTGGTCTTGGAGTGGGTGGTGTTTCCAGTAAACTCAGCAGAAGCCAGCCATTCAGTCCAGTCATCTTACAGATATAACATATAGGCTCGTAGGTATTGCTCCAGGGACACATTCACACACTCAGTCTGCCCATCAGTTTGTGGGTGGTAGGCAGTTAACAGCAGGGCTCAGGTCTTCAGGATACAGTATAGATAGGTCTAGAAAGCAGAGACAAACTAGGGGCCTCAGTTAGACACAACAGTCTCAGGGAATCTATGGTAACACTAGACATGGTCACAGAATAGATAGGCAATAGTCTTGGCATCACAGGTGCTCTTGCAGGGTATGAAGTATCAAAACTTTGTCAGGCAGTCTACAACAACAAGCACAGTGTCACAGCCATTGCTCACTGGTAACTGGGTAATGAAGTCCATTGATATATCCTTCCAGGCACAGTCTAGAGCAGTCAGGGGATACAGGAGTCCTTGGTAACCTTCTCAGGAGGGCGTGACTTGGCAGTAGACATCACAATTCCTCACCCAGTTACGGACATACTTGTACATCCTAGGCCAGTAGTACTTGTAGGTCAGGAGCTCATATGTCTTGGAGTGGCTAGGGTATCCGGTAATCAGGGTCTTATAGATCTCACACAGGATCTTAGCCTTGAGCTCATCTAGGTCAGGTATATATAGACAGTGGCAGTAGTACAACCTCCCATGGCAGCAGAAGCAATCAGCCAGGTTGATCTCAGGGTGGCGGTCATTATCTTGATCCAGGGCTTCCAGGACAGAACTAGGCAGGGGGTCTTTCTTGTAGCTCTCAGTAAGCAGGTCTTCTAGCCAGGCAGGGCGCTTAGGGGCAGGGTCAGCAGAGTTCATGGGCTGAATCAGGTTAGTAACAGGTAGAGCAAAACAGACTTGGCATCTCAATGATCTCAGGGGGCGCAGCTTGACAGGCTTGTTTAGCAGTCTCTCAGACTCTGGGGTATGCAGTCTAGTAGACTCATTCAGGGTATTCAGGTAATCAGGCAGGAATTCAGTCAGGTACTCTCTTTTCAGGACAGTCTGGCTCTAGTGCAGCAGGCATTCATCCCCCTCCCACAGCAGGTCCTGTGACCTCCAGGTCAGGGTATCAGGCTTTCCTCCCTTGTGGCTAGGATAGTAAACAATCTGGAAATTGAATTAGGACAGGAATTCAGACCAACAGGCTTGTCTTCAGTTCAGGGTCTTGGTTGTCATGAAATATTCCAGGTTCTTGTGATCCATGATGATCCTTATCAGGTGCTGGCAGCCCTCCAGCTTAGGGCGCCATTCTTCCAGGCAGCAGACAATTGCCATCAGTTCCTTGTCATAGATCTTGTAGTTGCATTCTGTCAGGGTGTGCTTTTTTATGTAGAATACAACAGGACACAGGACATTCTGGTCATCAGCTTAGGACAAGATTCCCGCGCTCACAAAGTCAGATATATTGGTCTCTAGGACAGCAGGCTTATCCCAATCAAATAGGGTCAGGATTAGTTGTTCCAGGAAGGCAGCCTTGATCTCATCAAAGGCTCTCTAACAGGCTTCAGACTAAACAAACAGGACTCCCTTCTTATCCAGGGCAGTGATCAGGGCCAGGATACCAGAGAAGTTTCGGATGAAGTGGTGATAGAACCCCATGAATCCCAAGAACAACTTGATGTCTGTGATGTTTCGGGGTGCTTCCCACTCAGTAACAGCATTCACCTTGGTGACATCTATCTTGATGCCCTCATCAGAGATGATCAGGCCAAGGTATTTGACCTCCTTCTGAAAGAAGCGACACTTTGGGAGCTTCGCGTGCAGACCAGTGTCTTGCAGCTTCCCCAGGACCAGTTGTAGGTGACAGGCATGTTCAGCTTAGGTTCGACTGTAGATCAGGATATCATCTAGGTAGACCGCATAGAAGATGTCTAGGTACTCTCGCAGGGTGTCATTCATGAACTGTTGGAATGTTGCAGGCACTCCAGTGAGCCCAAACAGCATGACCAGGGATTTGTATAGGCCAAAACAGGTACAGAAGGCAGTTAGATATTCCATGCCTTTAGCCATGCAAATATTGTTGAATGCAGACATGATGTCAATTGTCAAGAAGAACTTCATTCCCTTTAGGTGGTTCAGGGTCTCCTTGACCAGGGGCAGTAGGTAACAGTCCTTGACAGAGACAACATTCAGGCCATGATAGTCTATACAGATATAGATACCTCTATCAGGCTTCTTGATGAACAGGATCAGGGCAGTAGCAGATGACAAGCTTGGGTATATAAACCCCTTCTTCAGGTTCTCTTCTAGCTATTCCTTCAGGTAAGCTAGCTAGTCTTGGGATATAAGGTATAGGGGGCTAAACAGGGGTTGCTTCCCTTCTACAAGCTTAATCTTGTGGTTATAAGGGCGGTGAGGTAGCAGCTTCTCAGCTTCTTGGGGACTAAACACATTGGATAGGTAATGGATCTCTTTAGGTAACTAGGACTATAACTTGTTGGGGGGCGGGTTCAGGTTTAGGTTGAGCTGTTCTAGGCTGGTTTGGTATACACTGTATCCTCTCTGGGTATAGGCAGAGCAGGCTTGCAGAGATACTTGATGGATATCAAGTGATAGAGCAGCAGAGACAGGGGTATCTACAGTAGGGCTGGCAGGAACAGGGATAGGCAGGACTTCCAACTCTTCTGGGCGGGATCTCTTTGGGATATTATTCAAGGCCTTGACCTGTTACAGGTAGGACAGTATATTGCAGGACTGGTGGCAGTACTTACTCTGGAACTGAATGGTGTGGCTTGCCTAGCCAACCAGGGGATCATGGGCCTTCAGCCATGGTAACCCTATGATAATTAGGAATCAGGATAGGCGGGTGACAAAGAAGACCATGTCCTTCTCTAGGTGGTCTCTAATCTTCAGGTCAACCACTATATATTGGGTAGCAGTGCCCTCCACTGAGATAGCTTTATCAAACCCTGATATTGGTATAGGGTTGGTGAGCTTGTGGGTCTGCAGGCGGTGTTAGGCGGCCTAGCGGTGGTCAATGCAGGTGATAAATTGGTTTCCAGAGTCAACTATTAGGTATATTAGGATAGTGGCAGGGCCTTGGATTAGTTGTGCAGCCAGGACCATTGTATCTATGATGTAGTGTTGTGGCTTGGGCAAGGATAGTGAGCAGGGGGTTTGACAGCCTTAATCGTTATGGTGATCTAGATTACCATTGTGCCTATAGGGGACTAGGGGAGCAGGGATAGGGACTAGGGACAGTAGACAAGGAACTATAGCTCCTAGGTGAACAGGGGCAGGGATAGGGATAGCAGCAGGGATAGGAACAAGGTAGGCAGGCTGTTGGGATAGGGCAGGCAGGACAGTGCTTATAGGGGCCCTCTGCCTGTATCTTATGGCAGGGGTACTCTGTTTTCTGATAAGCTTAAGATAGAATCAGGGGAGTCAGGGTGGACAGAATGGATAGGGTGGGTAGGTAGCGAGGCCACAGGACATAGGCTTGGGAATTGTGTCCCCCGGGTATCAGGCTTAGGATAGTTATTGACAAGATACTTGTTACTACCATAGCGGAAGTACTCTCCATGCTCACGGTGTGTGGTGCTGATAAGGCGATTCATACACAACAGGTCTATTGAGCCGGGGGTATATAGGGAGACAGGGATAGATACCAGGGTTAACAGGGCAGGCGAAATGGGCTGGTGCGGGGTGGCAGGAGCAGGAGGCACCTGTGTAGGCAGTGCCAGTCGGCCAGCAGGAATAGATGAGGATAGACAGGAGGCAGCAGTGGGAGCAACATGGCTATATTGCTGACAGTGATGGTCCAGGGTCAGCAGGTGTTGGATGTAGTCCTTGTATTCCATGCTGGGTACAGGGTTGTGGATCAACATGCCCTCTATCTTGCGCGAGAGAGAGCCTTCTAGGAGAGAGACCAGAGAGTCAGGGTTGACTTCACCTACAGCAGCCAATAACTAGAATTCAGCCAGGAAGGCAGGGAATTCCTTATTGGTTTGCTTGAAACCGCTGTACAGGGTCATGCGGGCAGTGTATTTCTGGTTAGGGTCACCATATGTGTTATCCAGGAGATGCAGGACATCCTTGTAGTCATTGAACTGTGGGAGGCGGAGAGAACCAGGGACAGTGGTGTGGATGTTCAGTTAGGGCAGGACAGTGGTATACATAGGGTTATCTAGTAGATTGTAGACATACACAATCTGAGCGCGAGGAGAGGGGTATTGGTCAGTATTGGCCTCTAGCTTGAGGTATACTTAGGATAGGAATTGAGGCAGGCCAGAACAGTCACCATTGAAGCAGGTAGGGTCAGGCAGGTGGTTGGATTTAAGAGGAGTAGTATCAGTGGATGAGGCGGGGATCAGGATAGGTGGAGCTGGATTCTCAGGCGGGGCGGGCGGGGCGACAGGGCTAGCAGCAGCAGAGGTAGAGGTGGACTAGAATAGGGTAGTGATCTAGGTAGACTGGTGTTTGATCACAGCCTCCTTACTGACAAGCTTGGAGTGCAGTAATTCAACCTAGGAGCACAGGGTGGCCAGCTATTGACAGGAGGAGGCAGCTTCTTGTTCAGCTGTCTCTTGGACCTAGCTCACATGGATATCCAGGTCCCACAGGAACTAGGCCCAATCAGTGGTGTGTTCCTGTATGTGGGCAACCACTACATCATGGTTGGAGGAGTCCAGGGGGGCAGAGGGGCGAGGCATCGTGACAGGAGGATTAGGCAGGTAGAGTGACAGGGGGTGGGTAGGTACCACCTAGTGTAAGGGGGCGGCGGTAGATAGAGTAGGTTGGGTTGCAGAACAGTGTACTCAAGATACAGGAGGTGGTATGAAGGACCACAAAAGCTATGGACGGAAAAGCCAGATCATAATCTGGCGGACTTGGCAGACTTGGCAAAACAACAATCAAGCAAACAGAGCAAACAGACAGTTCGGGTCCAGCCCCGTAACACCTGGTTAAGTACACAACATAAATCTGCTCCTCCAACCCTGGAAAACCAGTAGGCCATCAGTAAACAGGAGACTAAGTCAGTAAGGCTGAGTATATAGGGATCTCTTGGTAAGGCTAGACAGGAGGATGGGAAGAAACAGGGATGCAGGTAGACAAGACAGATAGATACACACCCAGACAATATCAGCCCAATGTTACGGGACATACCCAAGCCCCCCCGGGCTGGGGATGGACCCTCTGGAGGAGGGCGATTAATGAGTTGGATCGTTAGCAGCAATAACAATGCCAATTGTTAATCACCCTAGCGCAAAGCTTGGTGTGTGGGCGGAGTTAAGGCAAACTCTGATTCCCACGCCCAGCGTGGAAATATAGACCAATGGGAAACGGATAACTTATCCGGAGTATCCCACGGCAGTTCCCGAGGACACAGCCTCCTCAACAGGGAAGCACAGGCACTACACACAACAAGTGCAAGACATACCCAGGCAACAGGGCAGGAAGATACCCACCACCCTGATTGATTGCGGAAGACATTCCCAGCCGAATGTATATACAATAGTATAAGTAGGGACTAGGAAGGGCCTCCCCTCTGAGGACCTTCACAGTCTGATAGAAGTCAGGTTGTACCTACATTATACCAGAACAATCCCACTACTCCCCAGTGACTCGCCCTTGACCCGCACTCTTGCCTATCTACCCAACTGACCCAGTGCCCCCAAGAAGTCCTGCAACAATCCTCCCTCACCCGCAGCATTAGGGACCCTGTTACAATTATCAGACTATGTTAAAGGGACTGTTGTTACTCACTGAGTTATACCCGCGAGAAATCTCTCATATCCCCAACCACAACAAAACAAACACACCAACCTCACATGTTTCTTGCAAAAGCCTCCCGCTACCATGTCACACCCTAGCAACACCAGCTCTAACTCCTCTTTATCTCAACCAGGACCCGCAGCAAACCCCCCTACTGCCCCTGCCACCTTTGAATTGGCTTGTATTAGCACTTACACAAACTGACAGCTTCTGAACTTCCAGCTCACGGGAGCAACCCTGCATGTAGACCTAGTGGACTTCCACAAGGCCCTTAGGGAATGAAAGACCACCTTTGAGGCCCTTGGTTTTGACAGAAACACCCCCCCTGGATCTCCTACCTTGATATCAACCCCTCAACCTTGCCTAGTCAAACCAGTAATACATAATACTAGAGACTCACCTATACCTAGCCTGCACCCTGTCATCTCAACACAATCTCTCAGACAGTATCACCTTAACCAGGAATCTGACTCTGACTGCCCTACTGTGGCAAACAACTTCAAGGGGATTAAGTTCAATCCCTTAGATATGCCAAAGCTGAAGTTAGACTCCACCCTTCCAGAGTACCAGGACTAGCTGTCTTCTCTGAAGTCTACTTTTAATGTGGACCCCACCAAATTCCCCACTAATAAGCATAAGGTTGTGTTTGCCAAGGCAATGTTAGAGGCAACGCTGCAAATGACCTTCATAAGTGTGGCATAAGCGCAACCCTTGCTCCACTCTCACTAGAGAAAGTTCTGTTGTTGGACACAAGACACTGTTCTGCGTGGGGATGCCAGCCACCTAAAAATGGCTGAAGAGTTCTCTTATACCTAGTAACACACTGATGAGGACCCCAACTAATTTTACCTAAGGCTCCTGAACTTAGGCCTCCAGTCAGGTAAGACATTGGACTTGGATAACATGAGGTCTCGCCTACTACCCCTACTCAGAGAGAAAATCTATGAGCAGGACCACCAGTACACCAATATCCAAGAGCTTATGGGTCATGCTAGACATCTTTAGTACACAATGACCCCAGCGAAAATAAAGTGTGAGATACACATATTCCACAACAATCTCCTGCAGGAACGAAATTTACGAAGGGCAGGTGCAGAGAAACCAAACCAATTGACTCCAGTGAAAAACACAGGCAACTCGCTGAATCCCTGTATATAACCCACCCATAGATCCTCCAACTAGTCACCAATGAGCCCTAAAGAGAAGCAACACTGCATAGACAACAATGACTGTTTCAAGTGTGGACTCTCAGGATATCTTGCTAGTGACTGCCTAAATCCATTCAATCTAAACCCACTGTCTAAGGCTCACACTCCCACCAGTAGCAGCGCACCCAAGCCACAGGGCTACTACTCACATAGCTACAGAGGGAAACCTCAAGCCAAAGTGTAGGCTGTGGAGGTTGAAGATACCCAGGATAACCACCTGGAGGATGACTACTATACCTCAAAGGACTCTGACAACAAGCCCCCGCACAAGAAGTCAAAAAATGAGTAGGGCTCCCTATGAAAGTCTCCTAGGGACCCAAGCCTCTAAGTGAACCAGTCAGCACACACCAGACTAGTCACTTCCATATAGAGTCAACTGTGAATACTTGGGCAGAAGTCGCCCCCTCTTTGCAGTGGACTCTCAGGAGACACACTCTTGTTGGCATGGACACCTACTCCATGGTTAACCTCGTTTCTATTTCCTTTGTTAAGTCCCTAGGCCTTGAACCTTGCACAAAGCCAAAACATAACCATGTTGTCCCTAAGATCGAAGGCATTGGGGAAACCCATCCTAAGACCTATAGATTCTATTATCTATAGATGACCCTTATAGACAGGTTCAACTGCAAGATGTATATAAAGCGCCTGTTCCTTGCAGTTGACAGAGCCGAGATAGACAGCCAAATCCTCTTGGGAAGGCCAGCGCTAAAAGACTTGAGGATCAATATCCGAAATGATATTGATAACTGGGAATTCATACACAAGCCCCATGTTACAGTGCTTACACTAGACAAGTTTACTGCAGAAATACATAGGTCTAGCACATAGATTCTGCAAGTGCAGCTCTATCACGACATCAATGACAATGATAACAACAAGATGAAACCAATCCCCAAGGATCTCATAAGTGTCCCATACCACTTGCGCAAGCGATTCAGCAGCTTCTTTGACCTCACCAAGGCCGCAGAACTACCACCCCACTAAGCAACCAACCATACAATTAACCTAAAGCTAGGGACTGAGCCCCTGTGGATGAAAATCTACAATATATCCCCTGCAGAGCTCAAGGTGCTTAAGGAATACCTGGATGATACCCTGGAGAAAGGCTGGATTCGAGAATCAAACAGCCCTGTGGGCGCCCTGATACTGTTTGTTCCGCGCAAGAGCGGCGAGCTATGCTTATATGTCGACTTTCACAAGCTAAACAATCTGACAGTTAAGAATAGGTATCCCCTACCCCTTATTAACAAGCTTCTAGATTGTTTGAACAGCTCCTTCATGTTCTCCAAGGTTGACTTACACAATGTATATCACTGGATATACATCCGCAAAGGCAATGAGTGGAAGACCATATTCCAGATGCACTATAGACATTTCAAATGGCTTGTCCTACCCTTTGGCCTCATCAACACTCCCATCTCTTTCTAATCCTATATCCAACAAGCGCTCTGAGGATATCTGGATGATTTCTGTGTTGTTTACCTAGACAACATCCTCATCTTTTCTTGCACACCAGAAGAACATGCAAGACACCTGGAACTTGTCATTGAACAACTCACCAACGCCAAACTCTACGCTAACCCCACCAAATGCAAATTTTACAAATTGTAGATGGAATATCTTGGGTTCATCATCGATGCTCAAGGCATCCATATGGATCCTAAACGAGTCGAAATGATCTCGCAGTGGCCTTGTCTGCGAAGCTACCGCGATATCCAAGTGTTTCTAGGCTTTTGCAATTTCTACCGCTGTTTCATATTCAACTTTGTAGACATCGCAAAGCCACTACAGGACCTATTGCAGGGCCTAAAGCAAGGTAAGAAGCCCAGCAATATTGCTGACAGAGAATGGCAGGAACCCCAGGATACAGCCTTCAATAGTTTGATTAGGGTGTTCATCACTGCACTGGTTCTTTGTCATTACAATCCAGAGTGTCCTATACACCTGGAAATGGATGTGTCTAGTATGGCCGCTGCAGGTATACTATCCCTAAAATGGGAGGACAGATGGCATCCTATTGCTTTCTATTCGAAGAAGTTCATCATTACCAAGTCTCACTATCCTATCTACAACAAGGAACTCATGGCTATTGTCCTAGGCTTCCAGCAATAGTGACACTATCTGGAAGGCATCCCCAACATTGAGGTTTGGTCAGACTATGAGAACTTGAAACAGTTCATGAACTAACCTCGCCTGAATGGATGACAAGCACACTGGCTACTCACACTCACCCCCTATGACTTTACCATCCACTACTAAAAGGGATTACTGAACCCAGCTAATAGGCTATCCTGGTGACCAGACTACATGGAAGAGGACAAACCCCTGGAGACTGTTGTTTCGAAGCTTATGCCTACACTGAGAAACAAGCTTGTGACTGTGGCACCCAGAGTGTGTGTGCAGTCAGGTCAAGATGACCTAGAGACATAAGCGCTGTCAAACCAGACAATAACTTGTGCGCAAGCCAGAGATGTGGTTTCGCGCTTCAACCCCGAAGGCGATTCACATAGCAGTAGTAGTGTAGACACAAGTTTGGCTGTGGACTGCTAAGTAGATTCTTATCAGGTCACCCCTGCGCCAGCTTATACTAAGGAGATGCCATGTTCAGTTAAGTAGAGTTCTAATGAAGAAGTACAGAAGGTCAATAGCAGAAGGCTGCCAGAGATAGGGAGCTCTTCCCTAGAGGACTCAGATGTGTTGTTATACAATCTGATCAAAAGTGCTCAAGACACTGATCCACAGTGCAGATGGATAGTCAATCAGCTCCACACCCCTACTCAGTCAAGAGAAAGCCCCTGGCCTGCTGCATAGAAGCCACTATTGGTGTGGTACCAGAGGCAACAAGGAGATAAGCCTAACTTATGAGACACAGGCGACTTGAATTGGTGTCTGATTGGCCGCGGTCTGAAAGGTTTAGAAGGCTTACTAGGTAGTAATGGTAGTGTATATATACCACAGCAAGAGAGCCTTCAAGCTGAGCTGTTAAAGATGTTTCATGACTGTCTATCTAGAGGCCACTGGGGCCGGGAAAAGACCCTGGACCTTATTCAGCAACATTTCCACTGGCCTGGACTCTCCAAGGATATACAGGAGTATATCAACACTTGCCTAGTCTATCAAGGAAAGGCTATACACTGTCACAAGCCCTATAGACAGCTGTAACCCTTGCTAATACCCAAGGATCTGGCACTGTTTTCTGAGATAAGCCTAGACTAGATCATAGGCTTCCCACTTACACAGAGCATAGGAGAAAGCTACAACACAGTCTTGACTGTTGTTGACTATGTCACAAAATACACGCTGTTTGTTCCCACCAGGGAAGACACAACTGCTGTGGATTTCGCAGAGTTGTTTTTCAGGCACATTGAGTGTAGATTTGGAATGCCTAAAGGCATTATTAGTGACCGCGACTCACGCATTACTTCTGAGTTCTGGAAGGAGATTTGCGAGATCAAATTAATCAAACGTTGTATGTCAACTGCTTTTCACCCCTAGACTGACAGCCAGAGCAAGGCCTTGAACAGGATTGTCGAAGACTACCTCTGTGCATTCACCTCGCAGGAGAGTAGCTTGTGGGTCAAGTTGCTACCACTCGCAGAGTTTACATACAACAACAGCAGGAATTCCTCCACTGGAATAAGCCCTAACTGAGCCCTCTTTAGTACTAACTGCGAAATCTAAATCAATATCATGGATGATATCGCTGAGAGAAGAGTGCCTGCCGCACAAACCCACATTGAAAAGCTTCATGAGCTTAGGGAGCAACTAAGGAGCAACCTCATTGTATCCCAGGAACATATAACCCACTACTATAATACTAATCATGTGCCAAGGAAGTTCAAGACAGGCAATTTAGTCAAGCTATCTACGCGCAACCTCAAGCTCAAGGACCGAAAGCTCACACCCTGATGGGTTAGACCCTTCCATGTACTCAAACACATTAGCTTACAGGTGTATCACCTAGCACTCCCTGAGAAATACACACACCTCCACAATATATTCCTGATCCAGCTACTTAAACCCTACTACATATGCACTGATGATACAGAGCTGATGAAGATACCTAACCTTGAGGACCCCCAGGACAAATGGGAGGTTGAGGAGATTCATGACTGAAAGACCATTGATGGGGTTACCCACTACCTGATCAAATGGACAGGTTGGCCTTCTGAGTACAACATATACAAGCCTACACAGTACCTACTCAATGCACCTGACACCCTTATGAAGTTCAAAAAGAAGCATGCCTGAAAACAACGACACCAGGCTAAGCCTGAAGACCCTTGAAGGAAAGGGATGGGGTAACATGGACATCACCCCTTAGAGAGAGGATAGTTGTTACAGGACATACCCAAGCCCCCCTGGGCTGGGGATGGACCCTCTGGAGGAGGGCAATTAATGAGTTAGATCATTAGCAGCAATAACAATGCTAATCATTAATCACCCTAGCGCAAAGCTTGGCGTGTAGGTGGAGTTAAGGCAAACTCCGATTCCCACGCCCAGCGTGGAAATACGGACCAATGGGAAACGGATAACTTATCCAGAGTATCCCACAGCAGTTCCCGAGGACACAGCCTCCTCAACAGGGAAGCACAGGCGCTATGCACAACAAGCGCAAGACATGCCCAGGCAACAGGGCAGGAAGATACCCGCCACCCTGATTGATTGCGGAAGATATTCCCAGCCGAATGTATGTACAATAGTATAAGTAGGGACTGGGAAGGGCCTCCCCTCTGAGGACCTTCACAGTCTGATAGAAGTCAGGTTGTACCTACATTGTACCAGAACAATCCCGCTGCTCCCCAGTGACTCGCCCTTGACCCGCGCTCTTGCCCATCTGCCCAACTGACCCAGTGCCCCCGAGAAGTCCTGCAACAATCCTCCCTCACCCGCAGCATTAGGGACCCTGTTACACCCAATTGAAAAACCCATGAATTTTACTAAACCTAAGACAGAGGGGTTGGCCCTACTAACCCCCTCTATATTCCCCCCCTAACTACTAACCTACTCTACTTAAAACTCTCCTCAAAGCACAGGAGGGATAGGACCCTGAGACCATCCCTAAGGTAAGCCTGTTACCCTGGATAGAGACCCTGACTTAGACTATTCTACACTCACTTTGCTGGGTAAACCCCTAGGACTCATTCATATTGGTGCCTCCAACAAGAAAGAAAATTATGTGATTATGGACTGTGCTGGCCAGAGCAGAAGGAAAGTCAGTGGCAATGTCTAGGTGTAGGAGCACCTAGAGAGAAATAGGTAGACAGCCACCTACAGTAAATATAGGAAATCCCCAGAACCCTGAAAAACAACAATAGGAAGATGAAACCAATCTTGGAGTCCTACTTACTAGATCTAGTTAAGAAATTCAACAATGACAGCACAATTGTTCAGCCTATATATAATAGAAAGCACATAGGAGAGGAGTTCAGCCACACCCCTGAGTCCTCTAAGTATACATGACAGAAAGTGTAAGCTTAGACTCCCATCTAGAGACAGCTCCTGGGGGGTATACATGATAGAAAGTGTATAGCAGCCATAGATATATGTGTGACAGAAAGTTGTCACGAAGGCGAAGGCGAGACAGAAGGGAACACCACAGCACGGGGGGCTTGGACTTGGATTCGATTAGAGAGCTACCTGTTCAACAGAACGTTAGCTAAAGATCTAAGAGCTGTGGCACGCGAGCAGAGACTTATAAGGGGCAAGTGTGCCAAGGTGCAGTTCCACATAAGTGATGATTTCTGGGACCCAGGCTAGGAAATGATCACTTGGGTGGGTCTGCTGAAGATTATCTGTGGTCAAAGATTACCTGTGGCTCTGGATAGCCTGTGAGTCTGTGATAGTACCCCCCCCCTTAAGGGTGAGCTCTACAAGCCAACTAGCTAGCCAGAGCCTCAAGTAGGGGGCGCAGATACAAGACATGAGCAAAGGGTTCCTAGGTTAGCTTATCATACCCTTTCCACTTGACAAGGTATTATATACTCCTTCCACAGCAGCATCAGTCTAGGAGATCTTCAACTTCATACTCTTCATGATTGTTGACTTCAACTGGAGGGGGAGGGGCCTGGTGTTGCAGGGGCATTAAGTCATTGGCAGCAGGTTGCAGGAGGTTGATATAGAAGACATTATGGATATACATAGAGTCTAGGAGCTAGAGATAATAAGTATGTCTACTCACTTTCTTAGTGATCACAAAGGGGCCAAAGTTCTTCTAGTCAAGCTTCTTGCGGGGGCGGATTGTCTAGATATTCTTGGAGTTCAGGTAAACCAGGTCTCTAGGCTTGTAGTGTGGAGCAGGGGATTAGGAGGTGTCAGTAGCATCAGTATAGTGGGCTTGGGCAGCAGTCATCTTGGTTTAGAGGTGGTTGTGGATCTTTATCATTTTCTTGACAAACAACTCAGCAATTGTTAATAGGGTATTACTTAGGATAATAGCTGGGGTTAAGTCAAGGCAGGGAAGGAAGCTGTAATTAGCCAGGAATAGAGGGACTGTAGTTATCTCAGAGGCATGGTTATTAGCAGCAAACTCTGTAGTTGCCAACCACTCCTTCTAGTTATCCTGGAGGTAGGAGTAGTAGGAGTATAGGTATTACTTAACAATTGCATTAACCCTCTCTGTCTGCCTATCTATTTCTGGATAGTAGGATATTGAGAGAAGGATATTAGAACCAAGGCAGTGATAAAGATACTTCTAGAAGTAGGACATGAACTAGGGGCTACAGTTAGAGATCACAGAGGCTGGGAGACCATAGAGTTTCCATATATAGTCATAGAACAGCCTAGCAGTATTGATAGTAGAACACTTGGTTTGATAAGTAATGAGATGACACATCTTGGTGAGTTGGTTGACTACCACCATGATTATGTCAGAGCCATTAGAGAGGGGGAGGCCAGAGATGAAGTCTATAGAGATATCAGTCTAGGGGTGTTAGGGCATCAGCAAAGGCTTGAGGACCCTATGATAACACTCCTATGAGGGTTTGGCTCAGTGATAGAGGTGATAGTTTTAGATATAGTGCTTGATATCTAAGAGTATATGGGGCTAGTAGAACTGGTGTTACAGTAGCTTATAAGTCTTCACACTACCTAGGTAGCCTGCCATTAGGGCATTGTGGTGATCATGGAGTAGCTGGGTATAGAAGACATTGTCTTTAGGGATCCAGAGTTAGTTGTGGTAGTACAGCCTGTCTATACACTCTTCACAGTCTCCAAGGGAGACACACTGGTGCCTTAGGCTTCCTTAGGCAAGGGCTTGGAGGATCTCTGAGGGCAGGGGGTTATTCTAGTAGACTTAGGTGATCAGGTCTTCTAGGGGTAGGGCAGGGTCTTTGTCTGGGGTGTCTAAGCTATTGACAGGGTCTCTTAGGGTAGTCAGGGGCAGTGGTTCAGGGGCTTCTGCTGTAGCTACACTAGAGCTCTCTTCCTTAATTTCCTGTATATTTATGCTGTAAATTGGGTTAGGGAGATTGTGGGCCTTGAGTACTACTTGGCTCTAGTACAGGAGGTGTGGGTCACCCTCCTTAGGTAGGTGTCACAGACTCACAGGCTATCCAGAGCCACAGGTAATCTTCGACCACGGGTAATCTTCGGCAGACCCACCCAAGTGATCATTTCCCGGCCCGGGTCCCGGAAATCATCACTCATGTGGAACTGCGCCTTGGCACGCTCGCCCCTTATAAGTCCCTGCTCACGTGCCACAGCTCTTAGACTCTTTAGCCAACGTCCTGTTGGACTCGTAGCTCCTTAATTGATCAAGTTCAAGACTCCAAGCTGCGGTGTTCTCCCTGTCCTGCCCTCGCCATATGACATTACATTGGCTCTACACCACATCACAGCCGCGCCCTCGCCCTTGCCCTCGCCCTTGCCCCTGATCCCCCCCAACAGCCAAGTCCCCACCTCAGCCCAGGTCATCTGCCAGGATGGACCCCCCAACCTACCCAACTGGCCGGGCAGTGCTCCGCGAGCTACAGTAACAGCTGCAGCAGCTCCAGGAAGCCAGCTAGTAGTCAGCTGCTGCCATTGCCTCTCTTCAAGAAGAGAATGTGTCCCTCCAATTGAACCTTGAAGCCCAGGCATAGGCAGCTGCTAATGCAGCTGCTGCAGCCTCCACACCCTTATCCTTGTCCCCTGCCCCTGTCCCAGCCCCTGCTGATGTGTCCCCTGCTGCTTCTTGTCCTTGTCTGTCCCTAAGCCACCCTGACCCTGACAAGTTCAAGGGATCCAGGGCCGCCCTCCCTGGCTGGATCATATAGATAAGGTTGAAGATCACCATCAACACTAACCATTTTCCCTCCAAGGAGAGGAAAATTGTGTATAGCATCAGCCGTTTAGGCCCTGCCCCGCAGGCCCAAGTCCTCCCCTATGTCACCAATGAGGGTTTCTCCCTCAAGACCTATAGTGTCTTTATCAATGTCCTGAAGGGTGCTTATGATAACCCTGACTCTAAGGGAACCACCTAATACAGTCTCTATCGTCTACGGCAGAAGAACCGCCCCTTTCATGAGTTCTTCGCCGATTTCCAACGCCTTGCCGCTGATTCTGGCTTCAACAACAAGGCTAAGGCCTCAGCCCTGATGGAAGGGCTGAGTAATGAGCTCAAGTCTACCCTGGTCTTTACCTAGGAATCAGACCTAGCTAGCTTTGAGGCGCTGACAAGGTATTGTCAACACCTTGACAGCTGCCAACACACAGTGAAGGCAACCCTATCTCCCTTTGCCCGCAATCATGCCAATGTCCCTTGCCCTCTTGTCCCTGGTCCCCGCCCTCTGGTCCTTGCCCCTATTCCTGCTGCTACCCCTGCTCCTATCCTGGCCCCTGCCATAGGGGACCCTATAGACCTCAGCACTATCGCTATCACCTGGATAGCTGATGGCCGCCTCACTGAGGTAGAGAAGAAACACTGTTGCAACAACCACTTGTGCAACTACTGTGGTTCACCTAAGCATCTCCAAGGTAACTACCCCCATTACCCTGCCTATTGTTCCCCCTATCCTGCTGCTCCGCCCGCCACCAAGGTGGCTGCCTATGATAATGGCTCTTCTGACTCTGAGTTGGAAAACTGAGTGTCTCTAGGCACTATTGTGCCTAGAGACCCCTGGAAGAAGATGTTGGCAGGTTGTCTCTGTACCTGACAGGATCCAAGTCCTGTCATTTCGCTACTCCATATACTGTAGATAGTAATGGAAAACAACTCAAGACCTCTGCAATGATCAATAGTGGAGCCGCTGGCTTTGCTTTTGTCGACACCTTCTTCGCGCAAGAGCACGCACTCTAACTCGAAAAGCTCCCCCGCCCTCACACCCTCACTACCTTTGACAGTGAGATCCCCTGTCATGGCCTTGTCACCTATGCTGCTGTGTTCCCCATTGCCTTTGGCCCCCACAAGGAAATGATCTATGTCTGGGTGACCCACTTGAGGTGACAGCCTGTTATCCTCAGTCTTCCCTGGCTCCAGCTCCACAACCCTGCAATCAATTGGGCCTAAAGCACCTTGACCTTCCAAGACCCCCATTGCCTCATATATTGCCTCTCCCCGCCTGTCCCGCTTGTCCTCCAGGGAACTATGCCTCATCAGCCTAAGTCCATTTCCCAGCACATTTACACAGAGAAAGCCTTAACACCCAACAGGGGAGGGGAGATTTATAATGGCAATTGTAGATCCTCCCCCAGCCCTGCAACACCTACTGCCCATGACCCACACCCTGCCTGCCCTGTTTCTCCGCACAAATATACAGAGAATACAGATAACCTGGAAACCTAACTGGATATTACCCTGATTAGGGGAGCTGCCTTTGCCACTGCCTTGCAATATTCAAGCAAGGAGGAGGCCAACTGCTTCTTGATCAGGGACCTAGACTGTGCTCTGGTATCCATGGAAGCCAGCTTGCAACTCTCAGCTATCAAGGAGGAGGAAACTCCTGACCTTGCCTCCTGAGTGCCCCTGGAGTACCATGACTTCCTTGACCTATTCTTGCGTAAGGAGGCAGACACACTCCTACCCCACTGGCTCTATGACCACAAGATCCTGTTGATTGAGGGCAAGCAACCCCCCTTTGGCCCTCTGTATGGTATAACCCACAAGGAACTCAAGACTCTCCATGCCTAGCTGGATGACAACCTGAAAAAGGGTTTCATCTATGCAAGCACCTTGCCTGCTGCCTCGCCCATCCTCTTCGTGAAGAAGAAGAATGGATCTCTCTGGCTCTGTGTTGACTACTGTGGCTTAAATGCCATAACAGTCAAAAATTGGTATCCTATCCCCTTGATCAGTGAAACCTTGGCTAAATTAGCCAAGGCCAGGTTCTTCTCTAGGTTTGATATGATCTCTGCCTTCAATTACCTCTGAATTACAGAAGGGGAGGAGTGGAAGACAGTATTCTGCATATGTCTTGGTCTGTATGAAACACTTGTTATGCCCTTTGGCCTTAGTGGCGCCCCTGGTTCCTTCTAGATATTCATCAATGACACCCTCCGAGCCCACTTGGATGAATTTGTTACAGCCTACCTAGATGATATCTTGGTCTTCAGCGAAACCTAGAAGGAATATTGCAAGCATGTCTGATGGATGTTTGAGCAGCTGTGAGGTGTAGGCCTCTAGCTGGATATCAACAAGTCTGAGTTCCATGTCACTGAAACCGAGTTCCTAGGCCTCATTGTCATGTCCCAAGGTATCTGTATGGACCCTAAGAAGGTTGAGGTTGTCTAGTCATGGGCAACCCCCTCTAACCTAAAGGATGTCTAGGCCTTCATTAGCTTCACGAACTTCTACCAATGGTTCATCAAGGACTTCTCTGCCTTGTCAGCACCCCTCCATGCCCTTGCCAAGAAGGAGGTTAAGTTCTACTGGGGCCCTGCCTAAGAAGATGTATTCCAGGCCATAAAGAAGGCCTTCATCTTGGCCCCTATCCTTGCCCACTTTGACCATGAGAAGCAGACTATACTGGAAACTGATAGCTCTGACTTCGTCTCTGCTGGTGTTCTCTCCTAGTATGATAACCAAGGTCTCCTCCACCCTGTTGCCTATTTCTTGAAGAAGCTTACCCTAACTGAATGCAACTACAAGATATATGACAAGGAACTCCTGGTAATTGTCCGCTGTCTTGAAGAATGGCGCCCCAAGCTCGAAGGTGCGGCCCAAACTGTCCAAGTTGTCTCTGATCACTGCAACCTGGAGTATTTCATGTCAACCAAGCTCTTGAATCGCTGCTAAGCCTGATGGTCTGAGTTCCTCTCCTGGTTTAACTTCAAGATCCAGTACTGCCCTGGCAAGCTAGGCAGTAAGCCCGATGCCCTGACCTGTCACTCCCAGGACCTGCCCAAGGAGGGTGATCCACACCTCCTGCACTAGAGCCAAGTAGTACTCAAGGCCTACAATCTCCCTGACCCAATTTACAGCACAAATATGCAGGAAATTGAAGAAGAGAACCCTGGCGCAGCTGCAGCAGAAGCCCCTGAACCACTGCCCCTAACTGCCCCAAGAGACCCTGCTGACAGCCTGGACACCCTAGACAAAGACCCTGCCCCGCCCCTGGAAGACCTGATTGCCTAAGCCTACCGGAATGACCCCCTACCCTTGGAGATCCTCCAAGCCCTCACCTAAGGAAGCCTAAGGTACCAGTATGTCTCCCTGGGAGACTGTGAAGAGTGTGCAGGCAGGCTGTACTACTATGACCGACTCTGGATTCCTGAAGACAATGCCCTCTATACCCAGTTGTTCCATGATCACCATGATGCCCTGATAGTAGGCTACCCAGGTAGTACAAAGACCTATGAGCTACTACAGTGCCAGTTCTACTGGCCCCATATACTCTCAGATATTAAGCGCTATATCTGAAACTATCACCTCTGTCACTGAGCCAAGCCCTCGCAAGAGTGTTATCATGGGGTCCTCAAGCCTCTGCCAGTGCCCCAACACCCCTGGACTGACATCTCTATGGACTTCATCTCTGGCCTCCCCCTCTCTGATGGCTCTGATACAATCATGGTGATAGTTGATTAACTCACCAAGATGCGCCATCTCATTGCTTACTAAACCAAGTGTTCTGCTGCCAATACTACTAGGCTGTTCTGTGACCATGTGTGGAAACTCCATGGTCTCCCAGCCTCTGTGATCTCTAACCGCAGCCCCCAGTTTGTGTCCCGCTTCTAGAAGCATCTCTGCTGCTGCCTTGGTTCCAACGCCCTCCTCTCAATGTCCTACCATCCAGAAATGGATGGGCAGACAGAGAGGGTCAATGCAATTGTGGAGTAATACCTGTGCTCCTACTACTCCTACCTCCAGGATGACTAGAAGGAGTGGTTGGCAACTGCAGAGTTTGCTGCTAACAACCATGCCTCTGAGATAACCACAGTCCCTCCATTCCTGGCTAATTATGGCTTCCTTCCCCACCTTGACTCAACCCCAGCCATTGTCTCAAGTGATACCCCATCAACAATTGCTGAGTTGTTTGTTGAGAAAATGATGAAGATCCATAACCACCTCCAAGCTGAGATGACTGCTGCCCAAGCCTGCTATGCTGATGCTGCTGACGCCTCCTGATCCTCTACCCCGCGCTACAAGCCTAGAGACCTGGTCTACCTGAACTCCAAGAATATCCAGACAATCCACCCCCGTAAGAAGCTTGACTGGAAGAACTTTGGCCCCTTTGTGATCACTGAGAAAGTGAGTGGACATGCTTATCGCCTCCAGCTCCCGGACTCTATGCATATCCACAATGTCTTCCATGTCAACCTCCTGCGACCTGCTGCCAATGACCCAATGCCCCTGCAACACCAGGCCCCTCCCCCTCCAGTTGAAGTCAATGATCATGAAGAGTATGAAGTTGAAGATCTCCTGGACCAACACTGCTGTGGAAGGAGCACACAATACCTTGTCAAGTGGAAAGGGTATGACAAGCCAACCTGGGAACCCTTTGCTCATGTCTCGCACCTGCGCCCCTTACTTGAGGCTCTGGCTAGCCAATTGGCTCGCAGAGCTTGCCCTTAAGGGGGGGGGTACTGTCACAGACTCACAGGCTATCCAGAGCCACAGGTAATCTTCAACCACAGGTAATCTTCGGCAGACCCACCCAAGTGATCATTTCCTGGCCCGGGTCCCGGAAATCATCACTTATGTGGAACTGTGCCTTGGCACACTCGCCCCTTATAAGTCCCTGCTCGCGTGCCACAGCTCTTAGACTCTTTAGCCAACGTCCTGTCGGACTCGTAGCTCCTTAATCGATCAAGTTCAAGACTCCAAGCTGCGGTGTTCTCCCTGTCCTGCCCTCGCCACGTGACAGTAGGTCCTAGGAGTGATGGGTTAGGGCATTAGGCTTACTATCTAGCTTGCCTAGGTGGTACTAGATCTTGAAGTTGAACTAGGAGAGGAATTCAGACTATCAGGCTTGGTAGCGATTTAGGAGCTTGGTTAACATGAAATATTCCAGGTTGTGGTGATCCAAGATAACTTGGATAGTCTGGGCCGCGCCTTCAAGCTTGGGGTGCCATTCTTTGAGACAGTGGATAATTACTAGGAGCTCCTTGTTGTATATCTTGTAGTTACACTTGGTTGGGGTGAGCTTCTTTAAGAAATAGGCAACAGGGTGGAGGAGACCTTAGTCATTATACTGGGAGAGAACACCAGCAGAGATGAAGTCAGAGCTATTAGTTTCCAGTATAGTCTGCTTCTCATGGTTGAAGTGAGTAAGAATTAGAGCTGAGATAAAGGCCTTCTTCATAGCCTGGAATATATCTTCTTAGACAGGGCCCTAGTAGAACTTAACCTCCTTCTTAGCAAGGGTATGGAGAGGTGCTGACAGGGTAGAGAAATCCTTGATGAACTATTGGTAGAAATTTACAAAGCTAATAAAGGCCTAGATATCCTTTAGATTAGAGGGGGTTACCCATGACTAGATAGCCTCAACCTTCTTAGGGTCTATATGGATACCTTAGGATATAACAATGAGGCCTAGGAACTTGGTTTTGGTAACATGGAACTTAGACTTGTTGATATCTAGCTAGAGGTCTATACCTTGCAGCTACTTAAACACCCATTAGACATGCTTATGATATTCCTTCTAGGTTTCACTGAAGACCAAGATATCATCTAGGTAGGCTATAACAAATTCATCCAAGTGAGCTCAGAGGGTGTTGTTGATGAATATCTAGAAGGAACTAAGGGTATTACTAAGGCTAAAGGGCATGACAAGTGTTTTGTAGAGACCAAGATATATACAGAATACTGTCTTCCACTCCTTTCCTTCTGTAATTCAGAGATAGTTAAAGGCAGAGATCATGTCAAACCTAGAGAAAAACCTGGCCTTGGCTAATTTAGCCAAGGTTTCACTGATCAAGGGGATAGGATACTGATTTTTGACTGTTATAGCATTTAAGCCATAGTAGTTAATACAGAGCTGGAGAGATCCATTCTTCTTCTTCACAAAGAGGATAGGCAAGACAGCAGGCAAGGTACTTATGTAGATAAACCCTTTTTTCAGGTTTTCATCTAGCTAGGCATAGAGAGTCTTGAGTTCCTCATAGGTTATACTATAGAGGGGGCTGAAAGGGGATTGCTTACCCTTGATTAACAGGATCTTGTGGTTATAGGGCTGGTGGGGCAGGAGTGTGTCTGTCTCCTTGTGTAAGAATAGGTTGAGGAAGTCATGGTACTCCAGGGGTACTCAGGAGGTAAGGTTAGGAGTTTCCTCCTCCTTGATAGCTGAGAGTTGCAAGCTGGCTTCTATAGATACCAGAGTATAGTCTAGATCCCTGACTAAGAAGTGGCTAGCCTCCTCCTTGCTTGAATATTGCAAGGCAGTGGTGAAGGCAGCTCCCCTAATCAGGGTGATGTCTAGTTAGGTTTCCAGGTTATCTATATTCTCTGCATATTTATACAGAGAAACAGGGCAGGCAGAGTATAGGTTGTGGGCAGTGGGCGCTACAGGGCTGGGAGAAGATCTATGATTGCCATTGTAAATCCCTCTATGATCACTATTGTAAATCTCCCCTCCCCTGTTAGGTGTTAAGGCTTTCTCTGCACAAATATGCTGAGAAATAGACTTGGGCTGATGAGGCATAGTTCCCTGGAGGACAAGCGGGATAGGTGGAGAGAGGTAACACATGAGGTAATGGGAGTCTTGGAAGGTCAGGGTGCTTTAGGCCCAATTGATTGTAGGGTTGTGAAGCTGAAGCCAAGGAAGGCTAAGGATAATAGGCTGTCACCCTAAGTGGGTCACCTAGGCATGGATTGTTTCCTTATAGGGGCTAAAGACAATGGGGAACACAGCAGTGTAGGTGACAAGGCTATGGCAGGGGACCTCACTGTCAAAGGCAGTGAGGGTGTAGGGGCAGGGAAGCTTTTCAAGTTGGAGTGTATGCTCTTGTGTGAAGAAGGTATTGATGAAAGTGAAGCCAGCAGCTCCACTATTGATCATTACAGAGGTCTTGAGTTATTTTCCATTACTGTCTACAGTATATAGAGCAGCAAAGTGACAAGACTTGGATCTTGTCAGGTATAGAGACAACCTGCCAATATCTTCTTCTAGGGGTCTCTAGGTGTAACAGTGCCTAGAGACACTCAGTTTTCTGACTCAGAGTCAGAGGTATCATTGTCAAAGGGTGTCACCCTGGCAGGGGGCAGTACAGTAGGATAGGGGGAGTGATAGGCGGGGTGGTGTGGGCAATTGGCCTAGAGATGCTCAGGTGAGCCACAGTAGTTGCATAGGTGGTTGTCATGACAGTGTTTCTTTTCTGCCTCAGTGAGATGGCTGTCAGCTGTCTAGGTGACCACAACAACACTGAGGTCTATGAGGTCCCCTAGGAAGGGGGCCAGGGCTAGGGCAGGGGCAGCAATAGGGACAGGAGTAGGGGCAGGAGCAGGAGAGTGGGAGCTGGGGGCAAGCGGACAGGGGGCATCAGTGTGGCTGCGGGTAAAGGGAGACAAGATGGCCTTTGCTGTGTGTTGGCAGCTGTCAAGGCACTAGCAGCATTTCACCAGTGAGTCAAAGCTAGCCAGGTTGGATTCTTAGGCATAGATAAGGGTGGACTTCAGCTCATTGCTCAGCCCTTCTATGAAGGCTGAGGCTTTGGCTTTGTCATTGAAACCAGAATTAGCAGCAAGGCATTGAAAATCAGCAAGAAACTTATGGAAGGGATGATTCTTTTGTCTTAGGCACTGAAGGCCACACTGGGTAGTTCCGCGGGGGTCAGGGTTGCTGTAAGCACTCTACAGGACAGCAATAAACTCTTTATAGGTCTTGAGGGAGAAACTGGTCAAGGTGACATAGGGGAGGATCTAGGCCTATAGAGCAGGACCTAAACAACTGATGCTATACATAATTTTCCGCTCCTCAGAGGGAAAATAGTCAGTATTAATGGTAATCTTCAACCTTATCTACATAATCTAGCCAGGGAGGGTGGCCCTGGATCCCTTGAACTTGTTGGGGTTGGGGTAGCTTAGAGATAGATAAGGGTGGACAGGAGCAAGGGATATATTGGTGGGGGCTGGGGTAGAGGACAGGGGCAAGGACATGGGTGTGGAGGCCACAGCAGCTGCTTAGGCAGCTGCCTGCGCCTAGGTTTCAAGATCCAATTGGAGGGAGGCATTCTTCTCTTGGAGAGAGATAATGGTGGTGGCTGACTTCTAGCCAGCTTCCTGGAGTTGCTGCAGCTGTTACTGTAACTCCCGAAGTATCTAGCTAGTTAGGAGAACTAGGGGATCTATCCTGATGGATGACCTAGACTTGGGCTTGGTCAATGGGGGTCTAGGGCAAGGGCAAGGGCGCGGCTGCTGTGAGGAATAGGCAGGGGAGGAGAGCGATAAGGCAGGAGGGTTGTTGAAAGTGACCTTAATATTTCTAAAGGAAGGACAGAACTATGAGCAGTATATATAGACAATCTCCCTCCCTTCTAGAAAGTTCCAGTGTGATCCAGCCGATCACGTGACTCATGACGTCATATCACGTGACATCACGTGACATTCTGGAACGTTCCAACGATTACGTAAGCCATCACGTGACCACTCACGTGACCAGTCATGTGACTCTTCTTGGCTTTGTAATCTCCAACTTGTCAACCTTATATTTAGAGACATTTCACACAGAAATTCTCACAGCTGCAATGTGGGAAGAGCCAACATAATGTCATGAAGGCAAAGGCGAGACAGAAGGGAACACTATAGTATAGAGGGCTTGGACTTGGATTTGATTAGAGAGCTACCTGTTCAACAGAATGTTGGCTAAAGATCTAAGAGCTGTGGCACGCGAGCAGAGACTTATAAGGGGCGAGTATGCCAAGGTGCAGTTCCACATGAGTGATGATTTCTGGGACCCGGGCCGGGAAATGATCACTTGGGTGGGTCTGCTGAAGATTATCTGTGGTCGAAGATTACCTGTGGCTCTGGATAGCCTGTGAGTCTGTGACAAAAGTGTGTAACAATAGCAAGGGAGCTGATTACCCTAATCTAGATTAACCATAACAAAAAGTGGTTACTAGGTTTAGGAGTAGCTTATAGGATAGATATCCCCCTGTGTTATATTTATATCACCCTATCTAGGCTCTCTATTCTGGGAAGAGTAGGAGGGAATCTATAGAGAGACTAATAGGAAATACCAAAGCCAAAAGACAAACATGGATAGGGCTAGAGCTGAACAGGAGATATTGTGATCTCACTGATATCTATATTGATAAGTGTGCTAACTAATCAGATAAGGAGATCCACTGTCTCTAGTGTGAAAAGCTGAGGATACTAATCCTAGGATAGATAGCTGAAGAAGACCTCAGTATAAGAGAGGAGTTAATCTATCCTAAGCCAGGAAGAAGAAGAAAAGAGCACACCCACCAAGGATTACTAAACACAGGTACTACTCAGATAGCTACACTAAAGAAAACAGAGTTAGTAAGTACAGCAGTAACAAGATATCATTGAGTAGGGAAGCAAAGCAGTAGGAGGGGAGTATAGCAGAAGAGTAGGGCTCCCAGGAAAAAGGAGCTGGGTACTACCCTAGAACACCAGGGGAGACTCTAGCAACATTATCTACCTCTATTAAGGGCTCCTAGGTGATTTAGGAGTTCTACTGTCAACCCCTTATAAACCTAGGGACACCTAGTGTACCCTACTTCATAGGTCTAAACATTACTGAGTTTCTTATAGCCTTTTGTGCGAGGGAAAGCAGGTGCTGACTAAGCAATCACGTGACCTGCTTACATAAGCATGCTGGTCTGATGGTCTAAGTCAAGATTGAC
>QQSL01000096.1:0-67147 GCA_003693665.1 Chaetothyriales sp. CBS 134920
CGAGGAAATCGAATTGACCAATGAGATTTGAGTAACAACTTTGGCTTCAAACGGCAGCCGGGCTCATAACTGTCAAATAGTTGTGATTGGTGGAGACGCAATCACGTGTTTGTAAAGGTGGAGATTTGAATTGAGTTGAAACTATCTGTCTATCTGCTGCGTTTTCTGCAGGTCTATATAGCTTTACGCGCGCGCGCTGTTGCCGTTCGGGTTTTGAGAAGGCGACGGCAACTGAGGGGCATTATCTGAACGTTGCAGTCGGCCGTTGAAATCTCTGTGGTTCCAGATTGTATTTCCCTCAGTTACGTTGCGGCGTGGCGATAAAACAGAAGAAGAAGCTGTGCCCGAGTGTGGACTAGCGTGGTGCTAACCTAATCCGGCTAGCGTTGCGTGCAGTAACAATTTGGTAACAATTTGGGAGTCACATGATGTTGGATCACGTAATCAGGAGGAAATTGGCGGATGCCACTTTGACAGGTTCCTGACTACAACTCAGTTGTGGACAGGAGTGGGGAGAGGAAGACTGTTGAGATGAATCCATGACAGACAATTGCTGGTTTCATGTGTCAGTTGTTCAACAGCATTGACTGAGAAAGACTTCATCAGTTATCCCAATGCATGCTAGGCAATTTGGAAGAGGAAGTGCATGATTGTGGCTAAACAAGCAACACTCATGTACAATAGTATAAGTAGAGACCAGGAAGAGGCTCCCCTTGATAGAAGTCAGGAAGTACCTACACTGTGATGGGCAATTCCTTGTGACTCATATACCCTCTGCCTATGAAGCCACTACAACCAACTGTCTTTAACTACCACCAAGTACTGGACAATACCAGCAGCCCTCGCATGTCCTGCAGTGTATAGGGGACCTGTTACACAGAATATGTGCCAGTGGTGCCTATTCTCTAGGGTAATGATATCTCCTGCACCCCTTTAGGGGGTACCCCTCTCCTCTAATGGGGAGTGAGCACAGAAGTTGACTGCCTTGGTGGGTACTGTGTACAAGAGTATGATTCTACAGACCTTCAAGGCATATTCCTATTGGCCCTCTGGACTGGACTTCCAAGGACCAGGAACCCCAAATATAGGCAAACAGCAATACTGGGTAACTATTCTATCAATTACTTGAACTTAAATCACCACAAGTTCTTCCTGTACCAGCTCTTCTGTTGGATCATGATGTCACTCCTTATAGAAAAGCATTCTGACATGCACCTGCTTCTTTGAGCTTCTCTTACTTGTACCTTCCACTCACTTGTACCTTCCACTCACTTGTACCTTCCCACTCACTTGTACCTTCCACTCACTTATACCTTCCAACAACCACCAATAATCTTAGCATGGTCCTTGATCAGATGTCTCTTCCTTTTCTTCTTTTCTTAGGTGAATTACTTCTCCCACAATGGCTTCAGTGAATGAACCTTCAGTGACTGACATCCTTTCTATCATAGCAACATTGATTGCATCTCTGGTGCTAGATTGGGCCCATCGTTTAGCAAGATGGTGTCAGCGAGTCCCCCTACTTGGTGTCGCCTCCAGCCCCGCCCCACCGTCCCCCCACCGTCCAGCAACCCTCGCACCAGTGTTACCCCAATCCACCATAGACACGGAGATAAGAGCTGTTGCAGAAGCTATTGGCCCTATAGTTGCTGAGGCAGTGACAAGACTGGTTGAACCTTTGAGAGAATTGGCAGCATCAGCAGCATCAGCAGCAGCATCAGCAGAATCAGCATTAACAGCACTAGCAACAAGAATGATAGCTGCACTACCAGAGACGCCGGTAGAGACGCCGGCAGAGACGACACCAGCAAATACATCAGTGACTGCATCAGTCGCAAAAGGCCCTTTTTTGTCACTTCTCTAGTACTGTACCATAACGTTGCCTGCCAAGGCAGTCAACTTCCGTAGGCAGTTTCCTCCAACACAATTACTCGACGAAACCTGCGCGGATCTGGATCAAACATTTACAGTAGAGGAAGAACAACTATGTCTACGCGTATGAGCAATTATAAAGCGAACAGAGTCAAAATGGAACTGATACAGGCGAAAAAGAAAGCGAGGTGTCATCACGTGACTGTGGCATGTCGGAGGATGTTCTACTGTATTACTAGATCACGTGACTGTGGAAATCGGCAGAACGTCGGAGGCATGTTCTTTGGTATTTCGGAGGCATGTTCTATTGAATTATTAGACAAAGACAACACTGCCATCATGATATGGAGGCGACTGCACGATTGGGCTTGCGCATACCACTGCAGCGACGCTTTATCTGCGTAGGATGCCTGCAAAAGAGCAAGATGGTACTCGGCGGGCTGCTGGTGCGCACCCCCACCATCAGCATCAGCAGCAACATACCAGCTAGACAATTACATGGGACACGCACGCTGGCGGATGGCCCTGCCTCGCAGTCACAAGCACTGCCTCTGGGAGACTTCTACGCCGATCTCCTGGCGACGCCGATGCCAAAGTCGTCCGAAGCCACCAGTGTTGCCCTCCCGACCTTTGTGCAATCCGGAGATGCAACGAAAGAGGAACGGGCGAGGAAGCTGTTTGGCAGTATCAGGGGATCGGGATATGAGAGACGGACATCGGAGACACCGGACGAGACGTGGCAGACGATCAATGGGGTGCTGGTTCCTCCCCGTCCGCTGGAGCCGGAGAACTGCTGCATGAGCGGATGCGTCAATTGCGTCTGGGATGACTATCGAGTCGACGTTGAGGAGTGGGCGATGAAAGTGCGGGAGGCCCGAGCCAAGGGTAGGGCAGGAGGCCAGGAGGTCACAAGGGCGGCGCCAAAGGTGCAGCCGAAACGGCCAGAAGTGGCGGTGGCGTCGGGCAGCATGGATGACGACGGCGGTGGCAGCGGCTCCCTGTGGACAATGCCGGGTGGTGAGGACGAGGGCGATGCCTTGTTTGGCGATATACCAGTTGGGATTCGGGAGTTTATGGCTACGGAGAAGAAGATCAAGGCGCGGAAGGCGAAGAAGAAACAGAAGCAGAAAGACGAATAGAACATTGCGATTCAGTAATCCACTGGGCTGTCTGCTGTCTGCTGTCTGCTGTCTGCTGTCTGCTGTACATAGGACCAAGTCTCACACCACCATTCCTCACGCTTCTGTGATTAGTGGGCAGTTACACGCCTCTTGGCACTGTGCTCTGCCCTTAAAATCACTTAAAATCACTTGTGATCAGCTCAAATTAAACTTAACCAAGTAACAATCCACGCGATAATGATATCCACCTGTCCTCTGCTGTCTTCTCTCCCTTGAAAAAAAAAACCTAGTGTCTGGCCTATCTTTCACTCACAGGAGCCCTCCTCCATGTCTCTAGAAACTGGTCCTTCCCTTCCACACGCCTGCCTCGCACCTGCCTATTGGGAGGAGGGGAGTGACATGTGATTTGTGCAAATGAGAGAAGACTATCAGTGAATTATTATATTATTACATCCAAGCTGAGCACACAATCCTTTGGTTTCAGCAAGCTCCATCTCCTCTTGCCGCTGCCCCGCGAGGCGTCAGCACCTTTGCTGGCTGCTGTTGCTGTTGCTGTTGCTGTTGCTGCTGCTCCCGCTGCTGCCGCTGCCACTCGCATCTGTCAACTGTCAACACCCTCACCGCCTGTTGCCCTCCCTCTTTACTGACCCGATGTTCCTCCGCGCACTCTCCTCGATCATCTTCCTCCTGCTCATCGTCCTCACAATCCCCTTGACCTTCGATATCGGCGGTCGCGATGCTGGCCTCGCCTACTCGCTGTCGCTCGCGACCTTCTACTTCACTCTCTCCGTCCTCCGAGTCTCCACGCCCGACGGGTCAAGATTCAGACGAACGCTGGTCAATATCCTACGCTTCTTTCAGTGGCCCGTTCTGCTCGGCCTCTGTCTCTGGTCGCTGGCTCGTTTCTCCGTCGATGCTGGCAGTGACGGCGCCTGGGTCGAACGCACATTCGTCTTTGCCAGGGAAGGCCAGGCCTACACCTCAATTCGAGACTACCTCTTTGGTCGCGACGGGCTGGTCGAGGGCCTTACCCTCGGTGTCTGGGACCTGCTGCTGAGATATTCCTCGCCCGTTTTCCAGCTGCTCGAGGGCTTCTGTAGCCTCTTGGTCATCCAGTCCCTCGGTCAAATCGCCCGCTGGCTTGTCAATAGGAGCGAATGGAGCGATTTCTGGATGCTCTTCATCATTGTGGCCTCGGCCATGACAAGTTCCAGTTCGGTCTACTTCCTCTGGCGAGTCTTGCAGTTTCCAGACATCTCCAGCCTGGATGCCATCCTGATTGGAGTCGCCATCGCCACTGCAGTCTTTTTGTGTGCATACGGCATCGTCTCTGGGCGTGGAACAGCAGTCGAATCATCTCTTCTTTTCGCCTACATCGTCCTTTGCATCTACCAGATATTCACTGACTACAAACCCAACGACCCCATCCCGGCAGATCTTGCGTCTTCCGCTCCGGACTTCCCGCCTTTCCCGCCGATCATCATGTCATCATACACAGCGCTAATGACTGCACTATCGGCACTGCCTGGTGCTTTGTGGGACGCCCTTGACTTCACAGCTGCCGCCTTCAAGGCTGTTTCGCCGTCAGTCCTCATCTCGCTAGGCTACCGCTTGTTTGTCTTCTATGCCTCAACCCGAATCGTGCCTGGCATCAGCGAGAACGGTGCTCATGGACTCAGTATCGACCCCTCCCTGGACGATAGCAATGCTGGCAACCAGTTTCTGGCCTTTCTATCCTGGTTTTCGCCCACTATCTTGATTGCTGTCTACACCAGCCTTCTCATGCAGCACTTTGCAACCACAACGGGAGGCTATGCACCCGGCATCACCGAGTTGATCGGTGCATGGTGGCAGGGTAACGGTCAGGCGTCAAACAATGGCAACATTTGGAAATGGGTCAACTTGGTCGCCACCATGGGCCTATATGCCATCGAATTGTACCTGGGACAGGATGACCAGGCGGATGGAGTGCGATGGAAGGTCGATTGACCTTGGTTCAATTTCCCAACAGTCAAGCAGCTACACGTATATGGCAGATCCATGGCGAAAATTGACCCCAAATGGCGCGGCCATCAGCCCTCCCTTGTGTTGCCAAGCAGAGGGACGCGATTTCTCAGGACAGCTAGGAATCCAACCCAGGCAGGATCACTTGGAGATTCAGCAAGATCATGCAAAGCCAATGATCCATTGCTGCCCTTCTGCAGCAGACATCCCAGGCACCACTATTGACAGGGCATCAGCTCAAGGATACATCTAACTGAGTGAACAGTCACTTGAGCAAAATTCAGCAGTCAGAAGATGTTGCCTTTTATTGAAGAAATTGCTGTGGGAATCTGGAAAAGGGAGTTAAATCAAGCAGGACTTCGGGAAGAATAGAGAAGCTGTAGGGATCCATTTGTTCAATTGATCCTGCTGGGGATAGAGACTGCCCATCATTATTATCACTGGACCTCTTGCATGTCCAAACCATCACAACAACACCACCAACCACAACCCTCGCAGCAGCAGAACCCGTCAATCACCTCACCTAATACATGCAACAGCACAGGAATAGTGGAAGTCCAATTGCAAAGCAACACATTTTCACACCCACACCCACATTCACACTCACTCTTCCTTGATCTGACTTTCTTTCCTCTCTTTGCCAAGTACTCGGGGGGAAATCTCTTTTCAACCTTGGTTTTTTTTTTTTCAATTGCATTGTTGTTGCTTCAATTTCAGATAGAATGACACTTATGACCCAAAGAAGAAGAAGAAGAAGAATACAAGAGGATGATGCTACCTGTGGGAATTTCTTCCCACAGATAGGGACATATAGATAGACACAATAATTCACTTCACTTCACACCATTACATCAAAAGGAAAAAAAAACAGAAATATAACAATACAGTAGGGGCAAGTCCTCCAAAACCATGTCTAGACATAAGAAAAGCAAGAAAAGAACAGAAGAATAGCATGTGGCAAGAAGGAAGAAAGATCAAGACACATCAGAAATGAGATAGGCACTGTTCCTTGCTGTTTTTTTCATCTTTCTTTCCCCCTTTTTGGCTCTGCTGGTCTCCTCCATCTCTCCCTTTCTTCTGCACTTAATTCAAGAAGGTGCATTGTAAGAGCACTTGCCCTCTGTGTCCTCTTCTTCTTCTTGGGAATACTCACTCAGCTATGGTTGGTTTCCTGCCTCTGCAGTGTCACTGTCAGCGGATCCTCTGACTTTGTCGCCTTCTTGGCCGATGGTTGCTCAATTGTCGTTCCTTATTGCTACATCCAACCGTTGCCCCCCCTTTTTGGCCGTCTTTTCATTTTTTGTCTTTTTTGCTCGCCAGGAGCTGTTTCTCCTGCAAGCCCGACTGTTTTCAATCGAACCGCCTCCGCAATGGGGCTGCCTTTATCGCCATTTGAATGCTCATGATTCCACCATCTCATAACTTCAGGTACCGACAATCCGCTCGCTTGCTCGCTCGCTCTCTTCTTGTCATCACAAGATTCCTGCTTATTGTCTTATTGGTATGCCTTCGGCCTTCTGTCCTTGATTCTCACCGTTTCCGGCTGCTTTCTCGTCCTCATCTATGCTCGAACTTCTGGCCAAAAAGGAGCTCTCCTTGACTGGACTGTAACTCAGGCCGGTTGAGAGTCCACCACCTGGTCGGCCACTGATGCTCCGACGGTGCAGTCCTGCGCCGGTTTGGATGTGAGGCAGCTCGCCGCTCAGAGGGTGATTCGGGTTGGCAGGGGGCGAGGAAGCCGCCGAGATACTGTCGCTGCGCGAAAGGCTGTGTGTGAGAGGAGACATGTGGGGGATATCGGTCGCACGTGGGTGTTCGGTGCCAATTGATGTTACCCCACTGTCAGATGCTTTGCCCGCTTTGGAGAGCGCATAATCGCCCGAGTCAAAGTATTTGCGTTCCTACAGGGATTGGGTGTTAGTGAGGTGAGGCGAGGCAGGCGAGGAGGAGGGGTGGTGGTGCTGGTGGTTTTCGTTGCAGTCGCTTGTTCTTTACCTTGAGCTTATTTTGCAGGAGGTCCTTCTTGTTGGGGACTTTGCCATAGAGACGGAATAGATTCTGCTCCTCGGGCGAGAGTTTCTGGACAACCTTAGTTCTGCCAACTACCTGGAGCGCGGGAAATCGCAGTACTTACGCTGATATCGATCTTGTTCTTCTGGTGGGGATTCATCATGGTGCTTGTGGTGAGTATGTTGGTACAGGGGGTCTAGGAGCTTGTAGGGGGAGAGGTCCAAGTCTGAAGGTGCGCGTGTGGTGTCTTTAAAAGCACTAGAGATCTCCTAGCTCTAAGAGGAGATAGGTGAGGGAGGCAGATCTCGTGACAATGTTCAAGGCGTCAGTTCCACGTCTGTGGTTGCTCCACAACAACGGACCGTTGCTAGGGTGGAGCAAGAGGCAATTCAAGGGGGACTAGGTCGACGGCTGAAAGGCTATGGGAGAATACCAAAACCCTGGTGTTTCGTCCGGGGTCGAGTCCTGGTCGAGAAACTGGGAGGAAGCGGAACGAAAGAGGTGGAGGAAGTGGGGTAATGTGCTTGATCGATTGTCTGAAACGCCAGACACTGTGTCCGCTTCCATTGGCCAGGCTGGCAGCGCTAGACCCATCCTGTTCACGCTTGGCCTGTCAGCCAGTGACGTCAATTGGACGTGGGCATGGAGCTGGGTGACGTCATGAGATTGAAACCTGGACGCGTTTCCTTTTGAACCAAAACACCAAAACTTCCACGTACATACCACTACATGCCAACTCGGGCCGACCAATGGTACTATTCGCTCAGTTTAGCGGGTGCCATATGATCTCATAAAGGTGAAGTGTTTGTTTCCTTGTCTCAAGGGCTGATGAATTCGCCCATCATCTATCAGAACGCTGGGTGGACAGTGGTACTCCTTGATTTGCCCAGATCGCTGGAAGACGGTCAGGCTCTGGACTTGGCCATTCACTCGACCGCCGGGATCGAGCGACCATGGCCCAGTACGGAACCGAAAGGAGCCAAACTAGAGAGCGCATTAGCTTCTATTGACCCGGATGTATTGGGCCACGACCAAAGATTGCAAGCCGAGATTGGTGCAGCCTTAGACGAGCTCAGGATGGTCGTTAGTAAAGCACAACTTCCATGGCTGCACCCACGTACCGCCAATGGCCTGGCCGGCTTGCCAGGTAGTGTCCTCCCATACTCTGACTGCCCAGGGCCTACCACGGTCCCACCGTTGATTCTATCAAACATTCCTGGGCCAGATCGATTCATCACGGCAAGACAAGTTCAGGACGTAGTGGTCCTTAATCCGGCCAGCGAAAAGCACGAGATCACAGTAAAGGGTGAAAGCTATTTCATTCCTGCGTCTTCACGATTTCTTTGGTCATCCATCTTGACAGGTCTACGAGCCATGCAGGACGCTGCTTCTATACTCGTACAGAGTAAGTTCGATTTGATTTTGATGGACCCGCCTTGGGCAAATCGATCGGTTCGACGCAGCAAGCAGTATAGAACGGCAGAGGCGCAGTCTGGAGATCCATTTCTCCATGGCTTGGCTATCGTGGACAAGCACTTGAGTGCTGATGGAGTGGTCGCTATCTGGACGGCGAACAAGCCGGTCGACAGAGTCAGAGTCGAGGAGAAGATGCAAAGGCATGGTCTGCACCTGGGAGAGGAATGGACGTGGACCAAGATCACATCTGGCGGCGAGCCGGTAACCGCACTCGACGGCCTCTGGCGAAAACCATATGAAACGCTTTTGCTCTTTAATCGCAGCTCTTCAACGGCTGGTCAGCGCTGCCGACGATTCATCTTTGCTGTTCCAGATTTGCATTCGCGAAAGCCATGCCTCAAACAGCTGTTTGACCAGATCCTGCCTGCTGGATATCAAGCACTCGAGATCTTCGCTCGCAGTGTCACGGCAGGCTGGTGGTCATGGGGAGATGAGGTGCTCAAGTTTCAGCATCATAGTTGTTGGTCTTGTCCTGATAGCTGATACAATGATGGATGTGAGCTGCCATTGCTCAGTGTTGTCCCTGTGGTGTCTGCCAAACTGAGGCAGCGCCAAGCCCTTCTGCTTTCGCATTAAACCTTTTTTGGCACACGCGTCTAGTGTTATTGCCTGCCCCATATCACGCGCCCCTTCCTTAAACAGCACCCGCTCTTGCCACAAGGGCACGATGCTATCATCTCCCGCCAAGAGGCGCAAGACCTCAATGATGACGTCTGTCCCGGTTGACAATGGCGACGACAATGGCAACGGCGACCACGACCACGACCCCGACCGCGTTTCCCGACCATCCACCCCCAGGCGCGCATCCTATCTTTCACCCACCAAGGCCTCGTTAGCACGATCGCACCCACATCTTGCTGCCCAGTCAAACGAGCGTCGAAGCCGTGCCCAGCCTCGTGGTGGTCGGAGCTTGATTGACGACTTGCTCAAGGCCAAAAATGCAGAGGATTCGCCGGTGCCGAGCTTGTTGAACCCGAACCCGAACCCGCAGTCTCTGCCCAAGAAGAAATCCGCCGACGCTGCTCTTCCTCGGACTGAGCCCCGGGCACCGCTTCAAACCCGTCAACCGTCTGCTCGATATACGGTAGCGCAGGACTTTGTTCAGCCGGCCGTGGTGCCGAAGCTTGTGCCAAGATTTGAAGGCAGGAGGGAACGGTCTCCTCCGCATCCTCCGCATCCTCCGCAGCAGCAGCAGCAGCAGCAGCGCAATCAGCCGACCCTGCCTCCGACTCCTGTAGACCTGGGCTGGGACGACCCGCCTGACCGACCGCGCGGGCTATTCAGCAGCAGCCCCAGAGGGTCGAGGAGTGGTAGTGGACGGCGGCGTCGGCGAACACAAAGTAACCACCCGGTTACGAGCAGCCCTCTCAAACCTAAAGATAACCCGCCTGTTGGAGAACGCTTGGACGACCAGGGAGGCGGCGCAAATATGGCGGAGGGAGAAGAAGAAGAAGGAGAAGAGGCGGGCCAGGCTCACGCTGAGAATGACGCTCCACCGCATGAGGATGAGCCCATTGAGCTTCGGAACAAGCGTGACGAGGTCCAGCGTCTTCAAGAACGATTACGCGCATTGAAAGAGTCCACGGCCAAGCTTGGACTGGCTGTCAATGACAATACCCTTCTGGATGATCTGTGGGACCATGAAGCTCTATCTGCAACTTTGAAGGCAAAAATAAAGAGCAGAGCTTCTGGTGATGCCAGCTTCGAGGAGCTAATTGCAACGGAAAGTGAAGCAAACAAGTATCTCAATCTCTTCTCCCCCGGAGGCCTCCAGCTGGCAGTAGAGAGCTCGACAGAGGCGAAGGAAGCGGGCCATCCCCGAGTCATCTATCATCTGACCGTCAGCGCACCCCCGCCATGGCCGCTGTCCCTATTCAGTGTATCTCTGGACGTGGTCACAAATGCTGAGACTGCCGCAGTCGAGAGCATACTCTGGCCCAGCAAGGACCGCCAGGCGGTGGGAATTGCCACCGAGCTCTTGGATTGGGTCGATGCTTGTTTGAGTAGCGACCTCCAGGGCCGCAATGCTGGCCTCTTGCTCTGGGGTATCGGCCAGTATTTTGACAAAGCCGTCCGGAGAGCGAAAGCGTTCTGGCGTCTGAACACCAGATACGGACGTGGCAGTGATTCAGGTCGCAATGAGGCTACTGAAGCACAACAACAACAATCTGGGAATCTACAACAGCACAATGACCAAGTCCTCAAGCTGGCTCGCTATCTTGGCAAGACCCAGCTGGCAATTCATCTGCCGCAACAGCAGCAGCAGCAGCAACAGGACGACCAGGACGAGGACGGAGTGCGTTGCAAGAAGACAGTGGAACCGAAACTCATGCTTACCTGGAACATCGACCTGTCCTGGACCGGCGTCGCCAGGAATAGGTGCGATATTGTGCCCTCTGGCATCCCCGACGGGGCTGTGCCGGCTGTCAAGGAGGTGTTTGCCAGACTGGTTGCCGTCCAGGGCTTCCAGCGCGCTTTCGATGCAGTCTACGACCTTGTTGGCAGAGCTAGTGAGGACAACAAGGTGGTTATGCCTGCTGTAGCAGGGGCGGCGGGTAAGAATGGGAATGATGGACCTGTGAAAGCGAGAAGAAGGAAGAAGCGTATTACTTGACAGGGAGTTGAGTGACTGGATTGGTTGGATGAGTTGATGAATTATGCCGTATGATTGAGCGTCTTTTTATTGAGGGCGGCGCCGCCCGCCTTGGGGGAAGCCAGAAACAGGGGATGAAAGGTTCTTGGTTTGAATGAAATATACCCAGCGAGTGCTACACAGCAGAGAATTAAAATGGCTTCATCTGGCACTTTGTTGCAATGCTCAGGCCTGACTTCACATTCGTGCTGCCCGTGGCTGTCTAGTGGTAGGAAAGACGATGGGTCATCACTGGTTCTTGCTTGGAACCCAGTACTGATGGATAGATGAATATTCTTCCATCCCATCTTCTTTTTCGGCCTCCTGACAGGTGGTAAAATTGTTCCTGTCTGTGTCATGTCATTCTTTCCCCCGATATCTGCACAACAACACTTATTTCTTCTTGGCATCCTCAGCCTCAGCCTTGGCCCTCGCCCTCTTGTCCCGAGCACCCTGGTAGCGGGCCTCGGCTCTGGCCAACCGCAGCTTCCGGTAGGCAGCCTCCTCACCCTTGGGAAGGGCGCTCGTCTTCACCTCGCTGATAGCATACTCCAGACCGGTCTGGCTGTCAATCGGCAAGACACCAGCGATGCTCTTGGCAACCTTCTCGCTGCTGGCGGCCTTGACCTCCTCGGGTGACGAATCCAGCTTCTTGTGCTGGCCGGACTTGCGGGGGAAGAGGATGAGGCGGGCCTTGTATGACTTGAGGCGAGCAACGTTGAGAGCCAAGGTCTCCTCGTTGGTGGTTTGGCGTCGGTGGTCGACAGCAATACCAATGGTCGGGGCCAGCTTGCGGGGGATGCCTGCTTCCTGTAGTTTTGAAGAAATATTGTTAGCACAATCGGCTTCTTCTTCTTCTTGTGTATGAAGCAGGGACTTATATCAACCCCAAAGTATGTATGGTAGATATACGTGGAAAATCTTTTTTTTCTTGCCGCGCTGCTGTTGAACAGCAGAACGCTTTATGTCCTTTTCATCGTACCTTCAGCTCTTGGAATGTGAAGCCACGGCCGGCTCTTGCTCGTCGATTGTACTTGACGGTGGGAGCGCGGACAACTGGTCGCAGGCGGTCGACTGGGCGAGGAGCGACACGGGCTGCCTTGGCGAGACGGTTGGCTCTGCGGCGAGACTTGCGCCCAGGCTGCTCGAAGTGGACCTTCACGCGGCGCTGCCAGTCTTTGTGGAAATGCGCGTTGGGAATGACATTGTTGTGCTTGACCGCCTGTAGTGGGAACAACCGTCAGCAAAGGAAACGACCTCACATTTGAGGGCCAAACAGGGATGTCGCTAGAGATTCTGCACGTACCATTGCGAAGACGAGAAGACACAACTGTCAATTTGAACTGGTGAAGGGCTGGAAGATATGGTCGTCAATTCGAAGCCGCAGTTAGTCGCTAAAAGTTGAGTGCGGTAGAAATCTTGGCGGAGAAACGCCAAGCCGCCAAGCAAGCTCTGCATCCAATGGCCAATCAGCGTCAAGCAAACATTTACTGTTCACTCTTCCTCTGATCAATATTGACTTGGAGCCTTATCAAAAAATATCGAACATGAAGACCTTTGTGGTTGAGCACTTGGACCCTGAGCTTGGACCCTGGTCCGCCCTTGAATACAAGGCCATTGCAGAGGAATCTAAACAGGCAGGTTGCGATTTCATTTTGTCCTCAGTACCGGAGAGTCTTCTGCAGAGTTCTCAGCTCCAGGCACTGGGTGCAAATGCAAAGGCCGAGAGTATCGAGGTGTACTTTGCCGACAGGAAGGAAAGAATATGTCTACTAGACCCACAAGGCGAGCAAGAACTGTCGCCATCCGATGCAACCCATTTTGATGTCTTCCTATTCGGCGGCATCCTTGGTGATGACCCGCCTCGAGATAGGACAGGCGAGCTGCGCAGGAAGGGGTTCCAGGGTCGGAGGCTTGGTCCGAAGCAGATGACCACCGACACTGCAGTGAGAGTTACCAGACTGGTTGTGGTGGACAAAATACCCTTGGACCAAATCCCGTATGTGGACTTTCCAGAACTTAAGCTAGGAGAGCATGAAAGCACAGAAATGCCATTCCGCTACGTCACTAGCAAAGATGGAAAGCCTATCATGCCGGCAGGCATGATTGAGCTCATAAAGGCTGATGCAGATAAGTCCCTGGACGACCTGGAGTTTGCGGCTGAGGAGTATGCGGACAGAGACGGAGCTAGGGAGATTGTCTGAATCTGTCATGATCTGGTCCTCGAATGCTTTCTGGATGATTATGGACCAGCCCTAGATTGTGTGGCCTTACAAAGCCTCCAGGAATGAGCCCAAGCATTTCTCTTGGCCCACAGTCTGGATAAGGCCTACTGGCTTAAAGATCATTCAGCTGATAGGGTGCTAATGACGCCATCAAATGCTGGAGTGCAGTAACCCAGAACATCTTAATTTCTATGACTGCAGCCATTGAAGTAGGTTCAAGTTTGTAGAGTGGTTGTGGACATTGGTGTAGTCCAAGCAAGTGGCTCTTCAGTCCTGGCTTGTCCAGAGTGAAATTCTGTCTGTTCCTCTCCTGCTGGACAGTTCTTGTTCTTGATTGTTTTTGTTGATGGCCTTGACCTCTGCTGTCAAGAAGTGTTTCATTGCTGGCATGGCAACACAACCCTTTGAGGTCGCGTGCTTAGTAAATAGAGGCCTGGTTGTGGGTCTTTCATTGTCTTTTTGGTAAGTGAAATACTGCCAAGAGTTTCTGGTGTGTGTGGGGCATGTGAATGACGATCAGATTGTTTTTTTGCCCTGCTTCAACAGCATGTTGTCTTCTCTCTCTTTGCTTAATACTGCAGTAGACTTAGACAACGCCACAATGGTTGAGAAGGTGTATGTGACATATAACGAGGTAACCTACCCAGAGCTGCTGGCTGCTGACCACTCCACATGCTTGGCGTGTGGCAGCGAATGGGCATGACGAAGACTGAGGAAGAATCGCTCCTAACATGAGTCCTGCAGGTCCATAAATTGTGCCAAACCTCGGCGCGCAAGATACTCGACGAGGTCCAACCAAACTTGATAATTGCGATTGGAGGCGGTGGCTATGTCCCTGCGCGCATCCTCAGGTAATGGTGGTAAGAGATGCCTGATTGCACACTTACCTAACAATGATTCCTTGCAGATCGTTCCTGAAGCAACCCGGCGCTCCCAACATCCCTATCCAGGCGATTGGGCTCTCGCTCTATGAGCAGCTCTCTACCGACACCCAAGTCGAGACGCTTGGCACCAAAGTCACTCGCACTCAATGGCTTGACCTGTCCTCCCTCGAAATGTCAAACCTGATCGGCAAGAATGTTTTGATTGTGGACGAGGTTGACGACACCAGAACAACTCTCGAGTATGCTGTGCGGGAGTTAGAAAAAGACGTGGAGGCGGCAAGAAAACAACAAGGTAGAACGGAAAAGACCAGCTTCTCGATATTCGTTTTGCACAACAAAGACAAGCAAAAGAAGGGCTATCTGCCTGAGGAGCTGATCAAGGAGAAGAGGTATATTGCGGCGGTAACGGTGCCGGATGTCTGGATCTGCTATCCCTGGGAAGCCACCGACATCGATGAGCATGACGCGCTGGCCAAGCAGAACGGAGCAAAATGAGGTTCGAGCGTGGAGAAAGAGGGGAGGAAGCGTAATCGCAGCGTAGAGGCGGATCTTTGATTTTGGTCCGCTTGTACTGCAAATATCAGATTCGTAGAGTGTTGGAGTGCCCCTGCCGCTGAATGTGATTCCAGGATGTCCGCAACCAAGACTTCAACTCCATGCCACGCCCCTGGCATCAAGATCTTTCCTTGCCTTTGCCAACTGGACCGTCAACTCGTCATAGGCCTCCTTGGTGTCATTGAATTGTAGGATGCCGAGACCGAGCCTGCCAAGGAGGTAGGAACCGAGGGCAACCACCGCCCAGAAGGGCAGGACTGGGATGATTTCAACTTGGATCTTTGTCGGCAATATCGATGGCACGGGGGATGACTCTGTAATGAGCGGCAAGAGAAGCAGGAGATAGGCCTAAGCAACACTGTGTTAGTTTCTGCTTGTCGGAGTGTTAGAGTCCCTTACAGAGGCAGCAAGAAGCGCAAGAGAAATGGTTTGAGAGGCTCGTGTCATCTTGATTAGACAGTCAAGTCACAATTAAGTGGAGGGAAGGACAGAGGTCAAAATAAGAAAAAGTAGTCGAAAGCAAACACGCGGTGTAACTTCAAAGGGGGCAGGTGCACACTGTGGCCGTCTCCTGCGCCGTACACCCATTTTCCTACGCGTTGAACAACCACCCAGAGAGCTCCCACACTATAGTGGCAATACCAACACTGCCACCAGGTCCAGGTTCAATAATATTTCATTGTACAGATCATAGGCAGTGTGATTCATAGGACACTTGTTTATAGCGAAGGAAACCATCTTGTAAAGAAGCTCCAGTAGTGAATATCATACAGAAGTGAATATCATACAGAAGTGAATATCATACAGAAGTGAATATCATACAGAAGTGAATATACAGAAGTGAATATCATACAGGCCAAAACTTATTATACCTTGCATTGCTCTTGTCATCAGCAGAAGGTTGCCATCAAGTCAGATCAATCTGCAGACAGTGATGGTTGAACAGCCCAGGTGAAGCACAAAACAGCCCTGACTGCCTTTCCAACAAAAGCAAGAGCCTTGTTTACTATGGCTCCAGATGGCACAGGAGTATCATCTCATAATGAGCAACTCAAGCAGCTAAGCATTGATTTGCCCATAGCAAGAGCTGATCTTGAGCCTGTGATTGACGCATGCCTCAGTTCAGTCAGCCTCAATGGGCAGCCAGCAGCTCAGGCCCTGCAACAGGCATTCAACTCAGTATCAACCAAGGAAGACTTGTATGCAGTACTTGGAGATCTAGCTTCCTTGCTTTCAACAGCAGTGCTTGCAGGCCAAACATGGATTGTCACAGCCTGGACACTTCTAGCAGACTTGTCCAAGAAGGAGCCTGTTTGGAGACAGCTCTTTGGACCGCTCACAAGGGCATTGGATGCTCCTAGGCAACAACAATGCATCCTCGAAGCAGCAGGGCAGACGATACAACTTGCGACAGCCGACTCGCTGCCCGTCGCCGCCACCAGACCGCTCATCCGCCTGATTGCGAATTGCTGTGCAGACAACAATGTGAATCGATCCACGGTGATCAACAGCCCGGCTCTGGATGCGCTGCAGGGCCTTGTTGTCAAGAGCGCGGAGATTGACCTCGTCCTACCCGCTCTATACAACATCTGCACTGATTTCGACGAGCCTGCGCTGAACGAGAGTGGTCAGCCCTACCAGCTTCATGGCCAACTGGCCGAGGCCGATATCGAACCCGACTTTCTTACAAAGGCCGAAGCAAGGATGCAGATTTGGCCGCTTCTGGACCTTGACGACAAGGACTTGGACGCAAGTGGTGGAGCTGTGACTACCATCCTTGCCGACCTGATCGAAATGGCCAGCCGGTCCGCGCTGTTCGACATATCGATCATTCTGAGAGATGCCCGTGTTTCCGAGCGCGATGGCGAGGACCTCACTGCTCAACGTGCGGCCATTCTGAGCCACAGGATCTTGCACCGGGGAACCAGAATCGCGGCCATCTCAACGGAAGCCCAGGCTTCAATTTGCCAGGCATGCCTCAATCTCTATTCGCAGCCAGTAATGCAGAAAGCACTGGCACAGTCGTCGAAAGACATTAAACTATTCATGGAGCTGCCCTATCTCACAGCCGCGGACGACGACGACGACGACGACGACGACGAAGAGATCGATTTATCCTCCCATCGAGAATCATTCCTCAAACTGCTCTACACAGTATCTGCCTTGCCCGACTACCAGAACCTGTTCTCCCCAGCCTCCGACTCCGACTCCGACTCCAACCTCGTGGCAATCCTCACCCAGTCCCTGGCCACATATACATCGCCGGACCTGGACGGCCCTCAACTCGACACCCCTTCTCCCCTCGCCTCGATCCTGGCCCTGCTCAACAACGCGCTGTGCAACCTGCAACGCATCGACGCATTTCTCACCCACCCGGACAGTGAGACCGCCTGCAAAGACATCATCTCAATCCTCGCCCACTCGAACACGCAAAAAATCCTCCTTCCCGCGCTCAACCTCCTCAACCGCCTCGCCCTGTCGCCCACGGGAGCCGAGAGGTTATACGCCGCCGCCGACAGCGACTTCTCCGTGCTCTCACGACTGCTGCTCAAAACTGGCAGCCCAGACCAGTCATCAGCAGCAGCATCATCAGCATCATCAGCAGCAGCAGCTATCCACCGCGAAATCCTCGCGTTTGCCCGTCTCCTCGTCAAGGCATCATCATCATCATCATCATCATCATCATCATCATCATCATCGTCATCGCCCAGCATCACCCTCGCACTCGTCCAGAACCCGGTCTACTCTAACCAACTCCTCCAACTCGCTCCCACACCCGGCGGCACGATCACCACCACATTATCATCTGACCTTGCCCGGCTCAACATTGCCATCCTGCGTACTATTGCCACCACCACCACCACCACCTCATCCACAACAAATCTCGTCATCGCCCGCACAATCACAAGCCCAACCAATCTCCCCCGTTTCACCTCTTCTCTCGTCGCCTACTACCTCGCTCTGGCCGGCAACGAAGACAAGGAAGAGGCCCTGTTCGGCCTGGCCATGTACGCATCCATCTTCATCCCTCCTTCATCCCCGCACTACAATCCCTCGGTCAAACCGGTTCTGTTGTCGTGTTTGGCCAAGGCCGGGAATGAGGATGGGAACGAGAGTGAGAAGGACAAGGACAAGGGCGGGCAAATTGTCAAGTTGTTTCAAAATGTGGCTGCCAGAGTCGCATCCTCCTCGGATGATTATGATGATGATGCCAACAAAGCAAAAGGAAAAGCAAAGTCAAAAGCTGATGGCGAGAATTTGCAAATCTTGCTTGCTCATTTGTTATCGTCAACGTCAACGTCAACGACGAGCTCCATTGATTATACCGAGTTTCTCAACCATCTTGGGGCCATTGCGTCCTCTTTCCACATGAAACTAGGATAACAATACCATGCTTTTCTCTCTACCTTCTTCCCCATCAGTCAATCAATCAAACAAATGTCAATCAAACAAATGCAAAGCCTGCGACAATTCGACAACACTGAACCAGTCCAAGTACTCTAGCACATAGTCTAGCCTTTCCGCGCCCGTGCTGCCAAACTCCATCTTGCATGTACATAAATAAGCCACAAAACGAGGAATCATCCTCTCCACAGGAGGGTATCATGTTGGATCTCGTCCCTAATCGTCGTCTCCTCATTAGTCGTCCTTGAGTCTGGCGTACCAGCGTCGTGCCTTCATTAATTCTTGACATCTTGGTTCGTTTGAATATCCACCTGTCTCTGGGAGACCCCTAGAGTTTAAACAGCGCAAACAGGTCACTCACCCAGCCGGCCTTTTCATATTCCATTTCCGGGAGCATGACCATGTCGACATCTGCAAACTTCTTGTCCGCGTCGTCAAACCTGGAATCCAGAGGACTCAGTCGACAAATTTCCTGACCGGCAACTACAACATCCAGCCCTTGGCCCTCTGACACGGTCGTGCTCCCTCCGCTGACCCTGACTGCCCTCAGACATCTCTCCTCCATGGTGGAGAAGATGATGGATTCCTCACCAGCTCTTGCAGTACTGGCCCCTCTTCTCAAAGCCGGCATCAGGGTGGGAAGCAAGGGTGCATCCTTGTGTGTGTCTCGGGAATCCTTTGTTGAGCTGCCCAAGGAACTTCGATTACTGTGCCGTGTGACCGTGCTGGGCTGGTATCCAAATTCTTTGGTCAGCTTTATTGTGAAGCCCTCGGAATTAGCCTCCATTGAGTCCAGTTGCTGCTGTGCGCTGAAGAAGCTGAGTGGAGTGTAGACCATCTCGTTGCGTTCGGATTTGGAATAGATATTATTCATCAGCCTGATGGTTAATAATGTGCATGTGGCTGGTCCGTGGATACCTTCGGTAGCTCGGCACGTTGCCTGGAAAGGTCTGGCCGAGAAGACGGAATTCATTATGGCATCTGTGTCGCCAACCAGGTCAACGAGCTGGACCAAAGATGCATGCAGCTGCCAGAGAAAGGCCTTCTCAACCTCTGTCGAGCCAGTCTCATTGATTATTGCCGACAGAATGTCCTTGACAACCCAGTCGTCAAATCTTTGTAGAAAAGCCGACTGCCACCCGTTCAGTCGGTCCAAGTGCAGGCTTGAGTATGGAAGCTGGTTCTGCGTCCTCTCCGGAACAAGGACATCAAACGACTTGCTCACAGACGGTCGCAGAATAAAGCAGGCCAGGTGGACTCCAGGCGGCAGGAGGTGTTCTGGTGAGGCGCATATCTTCATGCGCTCCAGATATGAGTTTATCGTGGGGTTTGATACTTCCATATTCTTCGCCAGAGGCTCAGAAATCTGATTGATGGGGGCAAAGCGGTAGCCGAGCGCGCCCAACTTGACTGCATCAACCTTTGACAGGCGTCGGTTTAGAAAGAGGTATTTGCCACGGCCAAAGTCGTGCAGCTGGGGAGTGTTGTGCTCCAAGTCAAATTCCTTGTTCGAGTCCCTGGAAGGATTGCAAACAGAAGGGGACACGGACCTGCTGTCATGGGTGGTCAAATGTCTCATGCCCGTCTCGAGAGGCTCCTCAAACAAGGCACCCATCTTCTCGAGCGGTTCATGAATCGAGCTGGCCAGTTGCTGAGCAGCGACACAGAAGAGTTGCTTGAAGACGGTACTGAAGTTGGTTGATGTTTCGCTGGTATCATCCCGACAGCTTGAGCTGGAGCGGTAAGGTGTGTATTTTCTCGCCTCCAGATCCGAATCCAGTCGGCCGATCATTGCAGGAATAAATGCCTTGACGGTCGGCCAATTCCGCGACGCTCGAAAGACCCATAGAAAGGTGGAATGACTCCGGCTCAGTTCATCCTCACCAAAGGTCTTCTCGACGAAGCGATTGGTGATCTTCTGGCATGGCAGGGCGCCTTCGGGAGTGACCATGACGCGGCCAGATTCATCAAAGTAGGCACAGGCCAAGACTAGCTGTTGAGCACGGTTGTGGAGGAGCCTGTTCTTCCTGCCTCTGACAATAACAACAGTCAGCAGCAGGAAGCAGGTTGCCAGTGACAGCGCAGAACAGATGATGACTGTCTGGGTGCGATTAATAGCATCAGAGGCAGATGATGTGGTCTTGTGTGTGTATTCGGTGCCAGCGGCCACAGTCCAATGCATACCAGACACTGCAGAAGACAGGAGCGGGGCGCATGCTATCCGCTTCCACCACGTGTCGGTCCATGTTTCTCGGAGTCTGAAGAAGATGTACAAGGCGGTCAGACAGGCGGCGACTGCCAAGACAGCCGAGCCAACAATGTTACCAATGTGGTAACTGTAATCGTAATTTAAGATACCATAGTCGGCCAGGTAGTGCATACAGCACACGGCGGTGCCTGTCAGAATGCTGGCCAGGATGATGAAGGGGAGCTTCGCCCTGCTGGTGGTACCGAGGAGGTAGAATGCCTTGAGCAGGACGATGATCGGGAGGAAGAAGGACATGACGGTGAAGGCAGAGCTGTAGAGGATCTGCTGCGAGCGACGGCCATGGTCGAGAACAACGGCGCGATTGCCAATGAAGTGCATTGCCCAGATGCCACAAGCGCCCATGGTGAAGGATGATGCGAAGAGCAAGAACCTGGAAGAGATGAGCGAGGAGCGGGCGCAGCAAGGAAGAGGGCGCTCACCAGTTGTATGCCCCTCTTGTGGACGTTCGCCGATGCAACAGCTCGAGGGTGGTGATACATCCGATTAGCGACACAAAGCAGGACAGCACGATGAAGCCTGGCTGATACGTTTTACTGGCCTTGCCCGAGTCCATGGCGGAGAAGAGCAGGGTGCGTGGGGTGAGTGGAGGTGGATGCTACCGTATGGACGCGTGCCAATACATCATGTGGTTCGATCTCCCGAGGCCAACGCTGTGTGTTGGTTGCTGGGGAAGAGACGGGACATTCGGGACCAAGCCGACGGTCAGCCAACTAGCCGTTGATGTGAAAGAAGCCGTTGGTGTGAGAACGGCGACGGCGGGGAAATCGACCCAGGAGCCCCACGGCGACAAAAGAGCGACAGGGGAGACCACAGACGAGGATGAGAGTGGCAGTCAGAGTGAGATGGATTGCAAATGCAAGCAACAAGCACGTCGAGGAGTGAGGGGCGGGGCAAGACGAGGAGGAGGAGGCGACGGAGGAGGAGGGCGACGATGATGGAAAGTCAGAGAGGAAGGAAAGTCACAGAAAAGGAAGGAATGACGCTGGTAAGCAGATGGGAGTTTGTCTCAGAGGGAAAAGGAGCACATCTCAGCGGCGGCAGCGGCGGTGGTGCGTGATGATCAGATATGTACGGCAGGTGCACAACCCAAATTCGGCGATAGGGTCGTAGGGCAGGCGCACCCCACGATTGGGTCCTGCTACTCAGGAAAAGTGGAGGGGGGCCAGCGAACAATGCCTTGACTGAGATGGGCGGCTCTCGCTCTCGCTTGGGGTACCGAAGCGAAGGCATTCTACTGTGGTATAGCATCGGCCGACAGGCGGACAACCTGGCCACCATGCTCGCCAATCTTGTCGCCGATGGGGGGCTCCACCGAATCAAAGACTGCAAGCCCAGCTGCGAGGTGGTGCGCTTAATGTGCAGCAGAGGCCAGGTCTTCCATGGCGACGATAAAAGGGTAAATTCGGTGGCCTGCTGTTGACGAGCAAGCGAGAGACGAGGTCAGGAAATTTGGAGTTTGTCGAGTGCGGATCGGCCCAGAACTGATGATCGTGCCTGCCTTTTTCGCCGTTTGGGGGGATGAATCGTGGTTCGGCACTCGGCGCTATCAATTAGCAGTTTCCCATGCCACTGGCACCTCGTGATTATACTTGTGCATGCACATAATCCGGTAACTCAATAGGCCAGCCAACTCTTGTTGTACTCCGTCCACTGTCATACTGACTTTCCTCAGGCCAAGTCCAGCATGGTGCGAATCTTCAGCTCCACTCCGTCACTTGTGCGTGCCAAGATGCGGGCCCTGTGGCTGGGCTCAGCCCCTAAATGCTCAATCGGCAAGGGCTTGCGATGTTGAGGAATTACTCTGCAGCCAGCTAACCGAGGCGAGGCCCAAGCGACATGTTCAGCCAGTAGGCACACTGCCGTGGCACTTTAGTGACTGGACTAGCAGTCAACTGCCGAAAGAGAAGGTTTGTGGCTGGGGAGAACTACCCGTCCATGTAGTCTCCTGAATAAGACGCATACATGTACTGGAACTCAGTACAGAGGACATACTGTATAATGCAGAACATTGGGAATGCCCAGCTTCCAACAGGCTGCGATCAAAAAGAGAAAAACACGTCAGGAGAAGCGGCTCAAGGGCCACAGGGGGGCACAGAGGTGAAAAAAAGCAAACGCAGTGGTGTGATGGGAAGCTTGTCCAACACAGGCAGAAAGCCTATACAGGGGTTACACAGGGGTGGCCTTCTTCGAAGACGCACCTTGGTCTTCACCCTTTCCTGTTGCCTTCGCAGTCTCGCTACCGGCATCGCTCCCGATGTCGTATAGTCGGCCTTCCTGGTTGTCGTCGTCAAAAGCGTGCAGCTCATCCAGCTCGGCCTCGTCGAAGTCGGCTGCTTCGAGATCGCGGCTCTTCCCATTGGAGGAGGCAGCAGAGCGGTGGCTATGGTTCATGACAGGCACGCTCACGTACCCTTGCGCACGTGCCTGGCTACGTCCCCTCCACACCCAGTAGGCAAAGATTGCGGCTCCAATCAGCACAACGACCAGGGCAGCCTCACCACTTCGATAGTAGGCTTCCAATCTGGCCTGTTGTAGCTTTGCCTCTTCCTCAGCAAGCGCAACCGTGCTGTTGGGGTGGCCGCCCACACTGGTCTCGGGGCCGGCCTTTTCGCCGTTAATCTGGCTATGTGCCGGCTTGCCGCCAATGCCGCCGATATCAACGCCGATGAAACGGTCGAGCATGTCGCGCGATCTGCGGGGATAGTCAAAGGGAACCATGTGGCTGGAGTTGTGGATAAGCAGGTACGTCAGATTGCGAGCTTCCTGGTAGTAGCCGGCTGGCTCGCCCTCGAAGAGCCACTCGTGTCTGGGCGCGATCACACCTGGCGACAGCTCGAAGCCGGTGCCGTCAGACCATTGCAGATTGCTGATCAAGTCCTCGGTGCCGAGATGATTGCAGATGTAGTCCTTTGCTCCTGAGAACAAGAGAATGCGCAGGCCCGACTCAAGAAGGCCGGGCAGCAAGGTCCGGCTGGGCGTGGAATGACTGGCCCGGAAGTTAGACGAGACCTTGCCATTGCATTCGACCCATCCAGTGCGCATGTCGTGGTTGATGTGCAGGGCATCGGTCACATCCTTCTGTCTGAGGTATGGCTGCACGTTGACGAGATCGGGAGGCCATGCCATGCCACACGACGGGTAGCTGTCGGTCAGTCTGATGTCGTACATGTTGATGCATCTGCCATCCTTCTGCGAGACTCTCAAGACCTCGCTCAACACTCTCTCGCACACATAAATATCAACCTTCTCGGCCGAGGTCGGGTTGTTCAACTCGCTGACACAGGTGGCGTACAGAGCCTCGACCGAGTCGGCCTCGGGCGAGCCGCCCTGGATGAGGCCTTCATCGTAGGCAAACTGCAGGTAGGAGCGGTACTGCTCTGGCGGGGAGATCCAGCCGTTGCCAATGAGCAGCCCCTTCAGATTCCATTGCACCTTGTCCCGCTGGCCAGCCACTCTGCTGTTGCGGTCCTGGACCGCCTTGGCAATATAGGGGATATGCTGGCCAGCATACGATTCGCCGGAAAAGTAGAGGTCATCTTGCTCGAACTCGGGGAAAAGGGCGAACCACTTTTCGAGGAAGACGATGAAGTTGTCCGCCATCTCTTGTAGCTCGTGAAGGTAGCCGTCACCGTTGACATAGCTGAAGCCTGTGCCCACGGGATTGTCGACAAAGACAAGGTTGGTGAACTCGTCCCACGAACCCTCGTTGTACACCAGTTTTCCACCTTCTCTGACCCGGTAGGGTCCAACTTCCATCAGCGCACCGTCCATCGAACTGCAGCCGGGCCCACCGTTGAGCCATACGACCGTGCGTTGGCGGTCACTGATATGGCGGTTGTGAAAGAGCCAGAAGAACATGTGAGCGTTGGTCGCCTCGTCGACCTCGATCTGCCTGTTTCATAGTCAGCGGCCGCAATGGCTGGCACTGGTAGAAGGAGAAGGGGCCATCCATACCCGGCATGCATTTTCAGCAGCGGCCCTTCGGGTGCACCGGGCAGTGAGTGGATATAATAATCCGCAGCCTGAGGTTGGGGAGCCTCATCCAGGGCTGCGGCGCTGCGAGGCAGCAGGCAGAGCATGGCGATGCAGAGCCATAATGAGGCCCACACTGATTTCCGCCGGTCGAGGGTGCAAGCAAACACGGCCATTGTGAGTGCTGAAGCTGGTGGTAGAGGGTCGTCACAATTTAGGCCACATCGCCCGCCACAGAGGAATAATGGGGGGGAGGCCTTCTTGATTTGACGCCAATGCAATCGGCGCTGTCGACGTAATTGGAGCTCTTTCTGGACTGGATGGACTGTACTAGAGTGAATGGTGCAATTGAGCGGATATCGATTGACTTGATAAGAAGTGGTCAGTTGGTCGTTGGGTTGGTCGCCGTCGGACACTGACGTACGTCGTCCTGAACACGTAAGCTAGACAGGGATTCGTGTCTGCGCCTTGTGGTAATTAATAACAGTGACAGTATTGAAACAGGGGAGAAAACAATGAGACTGCTGTGCTGTCGAGGTAGTTGAGCTGAGAACAATGAGATTGCTGTGAGTTGAGCTGAGAAACAATGAGATTGCTGTGCGTATTCGAGCTGAGAAACAACGATGCTATAACTAAGTAGCTGTGTAGTTGAGCCGAGAAACAATGCGACTATAAGTAGCTGTGTAGTTGAGCTGAGGAAACTATCAGGTACATCAATTGCTGTTCGTTTGCCCCATTGTTCGGTCGTATAGCCAGCAGGTCGTTGTTGTCATCGCCGCCATTCATCTCCCACTGCCACATGGGCCTGCAGGTTGCAGTTGTGCTTGCCATCACTCCAAGCATCATCCAAGCATCCAAGCATCCAAGCATCCAAGCATCATCCATCCGTCGCGCTATCGTTCATCGTTCATTCTTCATTCGTCCATCATCCACACAAAGCTTCATAACCCATCTTCGTCTTATACGTGCTGCCAAGTCTCAATACCCAAGCCCACTGCCGATGAATATTTGGTCTTCTTCGGCTTGACATCCTCCTCAAAGCTACCCCGTCGCTTGACGCCTGGTTTCTTCAGATTGCCGAGAATCTTGGTTTGAAGCAGATGACTCGATGTCTGCGCACTCTGAGCCAGTCGTAGCGACTCCTGAGTGGCCGGGTTCTTGCGGAGCATCTGAGTCGCCAGATCACTCGCTTGGGAGTGGTGAATCTCATGCTCGCTGTCTTCCTCCACATCCGAGATGGAGATTGTGCTGTCCCGCTCGTGCCGCTCGTGCCGTTCACGCTCTGCCGACTCGTTGACCAACTGCGAGCCTGATGCCGACGCAGGGTAGCTGAGCTCAAGGCCCTCCCAGGCCGTCGTTCTGGGACGGCCCGGTGTTTGTAGAGAAGAAAGCGAGTGTGCGCCTCGTGAGTGGCCGTGTCGTACAGACGCAACTTGGCTCTTCGTCGGCGTCGAGGGAACGCTCATCACCTCCCCGCTTAGCACCTGGTCGGCAGCCAGCAGCGCGGCAATGTTGGAAGAGCTCTCGGGGAAGCGCGGCGGGGCCCGTCGCAGTGGCGTAGCGTACGGGTCTCGTGGCGTGCCATATGTGGGTGACTGGCTCCTGAGCCATGTGAAGTGCTCTCGATTCTCGCGGATGCGCTTCTTGAGCATGTTCTTCTCCTCCAGCAGCAGCTCGACCTTGTCCTTTTCCAGCTCAATCAGCTTCTTCGCCCTATTCAGTCTCGCCTCTGCCTCGTCGCGCTCTTCTTCAAGCGACTTGCACGTCTTGGTCAGAGCCTCGACTTCGGGCTGTGGCGTGGACTCCTGGTGGTGAGGCGTTGCATGCAGCGCAGCACGGTGCCGTTGCTCTGATGCCTGGAGCACTTCCACCTCTCGCTTCGTCATCTGATGCTCCACCTCTCCTCGCTGCGCCGCCTCTTGTGTTTCCATCACCAACAGACTGTACTGAAGCTTGAAATGGGCGGCCGAAGTCCGCGCCTCTTTAACCGCAGCGATTAGGTCGCCAACCATGGTCTTGAGCTCGTCCAAGCTGGCATTTTCGACAATTTCTGAGGTTGGCAGGGCTGTGGACCCATCGTACTTGATTGTTGTCGGCGGTGATAGCAGCCGATCAGCGGGTCCAGCACTGGCGCGCCGAACTGGAGACTGAAAACGAGGCGGTTGGGTAGATGGCGGCGGAGTCATGCTATCAGACAACTGAGGAGGAGAGGCAAGAGCTGATTTGGCCGGGTTAGGTGAGTTGCTGTGTGTCGAGCGGGTACGGGCAGGCGGCGGTGTCGAGGGGACCTGAGCGACTGCATCGGTTGAGTTTGCCATGGCCATTGCGTCTGCCACCACAAGTGTGGAAATGATAGAAGATGAGATAGAAAGGTGAGAATGGCCCGGTGGGTGGTGGTCTCGTGGTCGCAAATATGGGCTTCTGGCAGTTGGGTGTTTTGGTCAGGCACCTCGCAAATCCTGGCCACCTTCTTATCGACGCACTCTGAAGCGACAGAAGAACGAGAGCGAGGCTTTGATAAGAGAGCAGCGTACAAGACAAGCAGGTCCGATCTGTCGCCTTGAAAGATTATTTCTGGTTTCTTGACGAGCTTCTTTCATGCAGGGGCAAGAGCAGAAGAGACATGGTTTAGGAGCTGGAAAACCCAGGATGGCCAGTAAGTTAGCGTCTTTTGACTGGCGCAAAGGTGCGAGGCCATGGCTGGAGGGAGGTGAGTCGGAGGCTGGGGAGTTGAACCCACCACGAGCGGCGCCAAGAGGGGCGCCAAGACCTCTGCAAGCGTGGGTGTGGGGCCGCGCTAGTGGCTAGCGCGGTTGCCGTGGCAGGCGATGTGTACTGCGTCAGAAACTGTCAGACCCCCTATTACTCTCCGGTGTTTCGCTGCTGCATTTCCATATCCGTCTCACGGATCGGTTGTGCTGCAACTCTAGCTCTCTTAGCCTGGCGAGAGGGGAGGCCTTGTGAACGTATGTAGTTTTTGGACCTTGCTACACCGCGAGCTGCTCAGCCATGGACCTAGAACAACGAGTACCACGCGCCGTTGGCTCCATCCCCAGACTATCCAAGTCACCCTTGCCCTTGCCCCTTGCAGCCAATGACAATCTAAGGGCAACCAGGACGGCGACCAGGCGAGAGCCCTCCAGGGGCTCGAATCTGCCTCGACCATCGACAGGGTATGGAGGAGGAGCAGGAGGCAACACCCTGTCTCCCGCCGTATTTGGCGACCATGTAGACCTGTCGTCGGCACGACATCGATATGACTGGAATTCCCACACCCGGACTGTCAGATCTGTCAAGTCTGTCAAGTCGCGATTAAACATCAGAGACACCCTGCAGCCGGTTGCGGACAACTCCCTGGACACGACCCCGCCGGGCTCGAACGCGAATGGACCTCTCTTTGAAGAGGGCGACGAGAATCACGATGTTCAGCACGCGGTGGGCGAGAAGAAAGCGCGGCCGCGTATGTCTCTTTCTGAACGAACCGTCGAGACATTATCCCACATATCGCCATCTCCGTCGCCGACCCGTCAGCGTCGACAGAGTCTGGTCAGTTATGATGACCGCGCGAGACGTCCGTCCAAACTGCCGTCCCAGGCGAGCACGGTCCGCTCAAAGTCACGATCGCCAGTTAAACAGCCGTTTAGGCCGCCGGGACGTTCAGAGTCTCCTTCCAAGACCCACCGTTTACCTGCGGCTGCTGCTGCCAACCCTAGTGTGCCGCTGCCGAGAGCCTCAAGGGTAGCAGGCTCGGTGCGACTGCCTCAGCGGTCTGTGTCGAACACGGCTGTGGTTAACGCCGATCAGAATACTACAAGCCCAGCAGCCAAGTCACAGACGATGCGAATAAGGTCGCCTCGTGGCCCATCACATACTCCCAGTATCGACACAACCTTAACAAGCATCTTCAGTCCTCTGCCACCTCCGCCCAAGGACCGTTTAGCCATCAATGAGACAAGGCCCGGGTCTGCTATATTGCCACCTCGTAACAGGCGCCAAAACCCGGTTCCGTCGTCACAATCCTCAAGATCCAAGAAAGCAGAGGCGGCATCGACCACAAAGCTCCCACGTGTCCCCTCGCAGGAGCCCAGCCATGAGAGAGGAGACAAGTTGAAGTCTTCTGCTGCCCTCCGCTCCGCTATTGCCAAGGCAAAGGCTGCGCGCAAGGATGCTGCGGCCAAACCGACAACGAGCCCTGGAGTCTTCGATATTCTAACAACAGAGGGCAGCTCTGTTGGCGAGCAGGTGGATGTTATGGAATCCAATCGGGGCTTGCTGCGAAGCCGTGTTCGCTCAGCCTTGACGTCTGGCAACCTGAATATCTCGGCTATGAAACTCGGACATATTCCTGCCGAAGTGATTAGCATGTACGAGCCGGATGAGACATCTGTCAACTGGGCAGAGGTTGTCGATCTGGTCAAGTTCAACGCGGCAGACAACGAACTGACACACTTGGAAGACCATGTCTTCCCAGACCTCTCCCTGGAAGAGGCCAGTGAGAGTGAGGACAAGGCCAATCAATTTGGAGGGATTGAATCCTTGGACTTGCACAACAATCAACTGAACAGTCTTCTGCTGGGGCTGAGGCGCTTGGAACGACTTACTTGGGTTAATCTCAGTGGAAACAGGCTGACGAACGAGTGCCTCTGCATTGTCTGGCAGCTTCCCAACATCCAGGACCTAAACCTGGCTCGGAATCGGCTGACGGGCAACATTGAGCTGCCCAGCAGTAGCGTGTCGAAGCTACTCCGTCTGAATCTGTCAGGGAATAGCATAGACGCCCTGATCCTCGATCCCGACACCCCATCGCCACTGACCAGCCTCGACGTGTCGAACAATCAGCTGGCTGATCTGCCCTGGGAGATCCTGGCGTCGTTTGATCTGGTGCAGCTCAACGCCTCGGCCAACCGTCTGGTTACTGTCGTAGTCAGCCCACTACTTAGAGACGCCTTTACCAGTCTGAAGGAAATCGACCTGTCGAGGAATTCGATCGAGGCCATCGAGCCAGAGCTGCGGCTGCCCAGTGTGCAAAGCTTCGCCGTCAACAGCAACCGACTTGACAGCCTGCCAGACATCAGCTCCTGGCAGAACCTTGTCACCTTGCAGGCAGCTGAAAACAACCTGTCTGAGATTCCGCCGGGGCTAATGGCCTTGACAAGTGTCAAAAGCGTCGATCTCAGCCTGAACAATATTAAGACGTTGGATCCTCGCATTAGCAAGCTGAAGACGCTGACATCGTTGCAACTGACTGGCAACCCACTGCGCGATCGCAACTTTCTGTCCTTGGATACTGAGGGTATTAAGAAGGCACTTCTTCTTCGCTTGGTGGGGTCTGGCGATGGTGATGGCCTTGACACCGACGGCGCCGCGCCGTCTTCAGCTGGAATAGGCGATGGCGAGAACAGCACGACGACGACGACGACGACGGCCTGTCAACCCTCCTATCTCCACGCACCTGTCAACGGCGTTCTTGACCTCGGCTCAAAGGGCCTGACGGCAGACGACATTGATCTGTCAGTGATCAATCTGGAGTCTCCGATCCATACACTGCGGCTGTCCAACAACGACATCACCGTCTTCCCCACAGCGCTCCTGCGGCACCCTTCTGTCAACGGGTCGCTCAAATCGCTCGACCTCTCCCACAACCCGTTGGCGGCGACTGCCTACCTCGGCAATGGCAATGACAATGACAATGAGAGCAATAATGTCTTGCATCTCCCAGCCCTCGAATCGCTCTACCTCGTCTCCACCGGTCTCGACTCGCTCGTCCCGCTGCTCACCCAGCTCAAGGCGCCGCATCTGCGCGAGCTCAACATCTCCTGCCACCGCCTGACCGGCCCGCTGCCCGAGGTTCGCACGGCGTTCCCAACCTGCACCACCTTGCTGGCGACTGATAACTGGTTCTCCGCCGTCGGCGTCAATGCCGTGCGCGGCCTCGAAGTGCTCGACATTCGCAATAATGAAATCGACTCGCTCCCGCCTGCGCTGGGCCTGCTCGGCAATCACCCCGGCGCCCGTGGTGGCAAGCTCGAGCCCGGCAGGCTTCGCTCCTTTGAATGCGGTGGCAATCGCTTTCGCGTGCCGAGGATCACTGTGATTGAAAAGGGCACCGAAGCCGTGCTCAAGGACCTGCGCAGGATGATTCCCGAAACTGACGTGCCTGATGACTGGAGAAACGAGATTTAATGTTAAGAACAACGAAGACAGACAGTTTAATCAGGAAGTGATGTTAATTCCTCATCTTTCTGCTTCTTCTTCTTCCCTCTCTTCTTCCTTCTTCTTCCCTCCTCTGCTCCTCTCCCTGTGATCTAAAAATTCTTTTAGAGTCCAACTGTATCACCTGGGGTATCGTACAGTAATCATAATCAGCATTACGCTCATTCATCATGTCTAGTAAAACAGATTCTTCTTTTTTAGAAGTCAACTCCTCCCCTGAGCACCGGGTGGTGCTCATTCATCATATCTGCACAGGGAGAGCGAGAACGACAGAAGCATGCATTCATGCATCGTGCATCTCTCACGCATTCAGAGCCAGATCTGCCATAGCTCTGACACCCGACTCGGTCTGGTGACCGCCAACGAAGCCACTGGCATGGATGAAGACTGCGCCGTCCTCAACCGCATCGCCCAGGACTTTGTCCAGCTCGGCATCTCGCAGACCCCTCCATGCTTCGGGCAGGCCCTTGCGGTTCTCGAAGCTTGCCGAGTCCTTGGACACGGCCTGGATGCGCCACTTGGAGCCAGCTTGCTCCTTCTCCGGGTAGAGGACATAGAGAATCTTCTTGCCCTCGGGCAGACTTGCCTCCTCTTCGATGGTGTAGAGATGGTTCTTCCAAGGGATACCAGCACGGGGCAAGACGATGAGCTGGCCGGAAGGGTGGTTGTTGAGTCGAGACTCGAACGCGGTCTTGACAATGGCTCTCGCAGGGAGCCAGGCAGTGGCAGCGCCGTGGAGCTTGCGGAGGAAGCTATTGCCCATCAACGCCGAGGCCAGGCCGAAGCGGTAGTCCTCCTCCGCCTGCGGTTCCTCCGGCGTCGACCGGTCCACGCCCGGGTTGAGCGGGTCCTCGTGGTTGAGGTCGCCAACCAGGCTGGCCAGCGTGATGCCGCCCGTCGTGAAGCGCTTCTCGATCCCGGCCGCTTTCAATTTCGCCCCGTCGTACTCATTGATCCCGTTGTCGTTGGCGTCGACAGCCTCCACAAAGTCGTCGTACAGTTTGTTGTAGATGAGCTCGACATCCGCGTGCTCGGCAGGCAGCTTTGTGTGCTGCGCAATGATGGCCTTGCCAAAGTGCATGTACACCAGGCCGGCAGACGACAGCTTGGTCTCGTGCCCAGGGAATGTGGTTGCAAAAGTACGCTGGTGATGGTCGTACCGCTTCTTGCCATCGTCGTATTCGCCTCCAACGTCAACGACAGTGTGGCAACCCTCGAGGATGGCGGGGTCGCGGGTGCGCACCAGAGACGCCCCTGCGTACTCTGGCAGCAGCTTCAGCAGGTACACGGCCAGTGCCTCGTCGGCATGGAAGTGGCCATTGTGCGTGCCGATGCGAAGGGAATCAGTCTTGAGACGCTTGGGAGCTGCTTCCGCAGCCATTTTGAACAACTGCCGAAACATACAAACGAAGGAGCAAAGGGGAATCGCTCCTGCCTAATAAACTTGTCAAAATCACTGTGCCAAGGTGGGGGCTCAACTAACCCCTTCTCTTCCAACCAATCAATTGAAAGTAATTGCAATAACCGCCAACTCAACTCAAATACATCCTGACAAGTATTGACACGGATGTCCCGTTAGTTAATGGTTGCCTGGTGGGTATTCCACCCCTTGGTGGGATACAATTCCCTGTGATGGTTCCTTTAAGGATTGGTTGAGTGTTTCTTCGTATTGTCTGTCGTAATATCTATTCTACTTGTGCGAGGATGCCAAGGTTCTTGGCATCCTCGGAACCCACGTGATAAGTATGAATACATCCCAAAACCTAACTTAGTTTGCAGGAGTATTTGCACTCGTACAGTATTGTCATGTGATCCTGAGACTATCCTGGACTCATTGGAAAACACAAGACAGCGGATTCTCGACGTATGTCCCACAAGTCTTCCTTTGCCTTGACTGATGTATACAGGCTTTGTTAGATAAAGTCTTTCGACATAATATATGGGCACTGGCCATCTCCCAGACCAGTACATCTTTATCCCTACCACCAGAGACAAGGACATTATCCACCAGAGCTGTGGCCATCCAAGCTATGCACTGGTTTCCCATCCGGAGTTAGGATATGTATACTGGAATTGCTCATATTGTCAGGATACAGCTCGGCAGGTGATTGGATAAACTCATAGTCTCGAATATTGCTCTGCCAAGAGTAATTGCGTCGCGACACCCTGAGGAGAGGGCATCTGATAGCTATGATAGCTCATTGTCTGGAACCTTCCGTGGGTCTCCATGTTGCAATCAAGACGATGCCTGTCTGTCCTCAGTATCTTCGATGACAATTAACAAGTCAGTTATGAAAACAAGTGTGTATAAACTTTTATACGTTATGCGGAATTTCATAACGTAAATGGCTGAAGAATGAACGGCCATTCGTAACGTCCGGTCTCTCATATGTACCCTCTTATTTACTGTACTATTCTTCGTGCTGAAACCAGGAGTCCAGCCGGTGGCAGGTTGATCAATCATGTCGCAATCCTCCTTATGCAGAACGATTCGCACGCTATGCAATCAGTCAACTGATCAGACAAAGCGTTGCACCAGGCGCCATCGCTATAACCATGCTTAAAAGACTCCATAAAGAAATGGCCGGCAGGTTCAAAGAGGGGAGCCACCGCCAACTAGCAATTAGCTGGCGGATTGCATCGCCGATACACAGCCCGATGTTGGCCAGTGAGATAGAACCCGAAGCGCATACACGAGTCAGCCAGGCAGCGAGCGCAAGAAACGCTTTAGTTCACTCGAATTCTTGGTTTGCACATACCAGTTTCCCGGGTCATCGGTCCAGCTAACCATGCCGCTGTACCGATGCATCTCCTTGACCTCTAGCACATTGACAGGATCGTTGACGTTGGCTTGCTTGATGACATGGTGTGGGTGGCGGAAGTACTTGAGACTCACGATTCGGCAGCCTTCCTTCAGATCCAGGAATTTCAGCTTGAGCTTGTCATTGAGATCCGCTGTGAAGGCTTGATTGTTGATTAGGATGACATCTGCGCGTTTGAGAACGTCGTCAATCTCCGGGTTGCGCAGGAAGTCATCGTGGATCAGGCGCACCGGGCCAGGCTTGACACCCCACAGCCGACATCGCGCGGGGAATTCGCGGGCCTGCAGTTCGGCTAGAGTTGCGCAGTTGTCCATCATTTCACAGCCCCATGCCTCGCAGCCAGTCTCGAGCGCGGCTTGCAGCACGCAGTTGCCAACGCCAGAGCCAAGGTCGACGAATGTATGGGTTGACTTCAACCCTACCTCTCTGAAAATCTTGGACAGAAACTTGGGGAGCAGCTCGCCGTACACATTATCCGAGAAGCCCTCGTACTGCCGGACCAGGTGGACCTGAGGAGAGACTGTGCGTGCATAGATCTGACCCTTGACAATATGCTCGACCAAAGAAAGTGGCACCGAGGGCATGTTATGCAACGAGTCCTGAATAATGCCGTCCTCGCGCCTCTGCTGTATGAAGGCATTGTATTCGTCAATCACCGAGATGAAATGAGTCTGAGCTCCAACACGGGACTTCTCGCCGTCACGTAGAAACTTATACGCCTTCTGGTAGAGCCCTGAGCCATCCGCTTCAGAGAAGAGCTTGAGCGAATCAGACCCCAGCAGGTAGGTATCGGCCACCATTTTGATGTTGTCAAATATCTCCGTAATTGGCTTGAAATCACTGTGGTCAGAGCTTGGCTTTACAAGCTGATACCGCTCCGGTTGTGCGTGGCCAGGATACCGCAACTCTATCGTCGGCGCATCGTCCTCATCGGCCGCCAAGGCAGTGAAGAAGGTGGCGTACTTGTTGCGCTGATGCTCAACCAGTCCATCGTTGGCAATATCATACGCATGTATCATCTGAAGCGGTGCATCCTGCTCATTCGAGAATGCAGCATCGTCGGCTATGTTGCGGTCCGGATCCAGAGGATCCTCCAGGCGCGCTCGCTTTTTGGGCTGCTCGGCCTCTTCTTCCTCATCCTCGCTCAAAAACCGAGGCGTTGTTGCCGCAGGAGAGGACCGCTTTGTCACCACCGCCTTCTCTTTCTTAACTCTCTCCGCTGGCTCCTTGCTTGTCTGTCTTGACACAGGCGTCTTTGATCTGCTTGGAGTGGTCGACTTGCGGTGTCCATTCGTCAAGGGCGAGCCGAGTTTAGGTGTGGCGCTGAGTCGCTGAGGCGCGGCTGGCGACGAAGCCGAGACTGTCTTTTTCACAAGCGTAGTTTTGATGACAGGGGGCGCCTTCTTCACCTTTATGGAGGCAAGTCCCGAGCGCTGCGCCGATGCAGAGGCCATTTCCCCGCGGTGCTTGCTTGGCGCACGTGCTAGATTGTTGCTTCCCAACAAGTGACAGCAGCTAATGAGTGTCATGCATGAGTCATGAGTGACGTAGAAAAAGATAGACGCCAACGGGTGGAAGAAGGGAGGCCAACACACATAAGCGACAAACCAATGCGGTACTCTTTCCCAAAGTGCTGAAAAAACACAATGCAGGAAGGGCTGGGCCGACGTCATATGACCTGCCTAAAATGGTGGACAGCCACGTGCTCACGCTGGTATTCGCTTGCTGTAAGTGACAGTGTATTACAGTGGAGAGATACGCCGACGCCCTTGGGTTCACTGATCTCACTCCGGCGACGAGCTATTACGTCGTCGCTCTCTCTTCTCGCCCCTCCCCTGCTTCCCGACCTGTGTATTTGGCCCTCGAGAGTCCGGCTTGTTTCTTGGCTTTGATCCCCATTGCGCCGAACGTCGATCGCGGTTGTTCCCCTTAACTTGGCCTGCCGCAGGGTTCTTCTCCATCCACTGTTCAAGTATAGCGGTTATCTTGGGCCCCCATACCTTCTCGCCCTGGTCAAATTCCTCATATGTCAGACAGGGAATTAGGTCAGCGGGAGGGGGTTGTAGAGAAGTGTAGTCGCCTTGTCTCGTGCGAGCCAGCTCAGTCATGATGCCGAAGGAGTCGCATGCGACCCCCAGATCATGAGCAAAGGAGCGGACGTAGAAGCCGCTGCTCACTGTGAGGCGGAACGAGGCTGCCGGTGCATCAGCAGGGGATTCACATAGTGTTGGAATGTCGTGGGTATGAAGGACTGCCTTTGCCGCAGGTGCCATCGTGTTAAGCTCTTCCTTTGAAGGTGTTGCTTCTTGATCGTCATTCTTAGTTTGCTGGGCGGCCGAGTCTTCGGGTTCGGGTTTGCCTTCAGTTCCAGCCAGGCTTTTCATGAGCTTCCGAGCTGCTTTCTTATCCTCTTCTGGTGCCTCAGTCGCTGGCCACCGATAGTTGTGTTGGCCTGCTTCCAAAAACTCTAACATCTGACATTGATCCACAACCATGTCTCTGCTCTCGAGCTCACGCGGCAACTCCTTGCCCGTCCTCGCATACTCGTACGCTTTCATGCCATTTATCTTGAGCGCACTGTAAATGGGCGGAACCTGCTTGATTTTGCCCCGAAACTGGTCAAGCTTCTGCTCAATCAACTGCTTCGTGATATGTCCAGATTTGGCGCTGGCGACAATCTTGCCAGCCACATCGTACGTGTCGGTGCTCTTTCCAAACAGAACGACGGTGTCGTACGTCTTGGTGCATTCCAGGAAGTTTGACAGGTGCTTGGTACCTCTACCAATTCCGACTATGAGCACCCCAGTAGCCAGCGGGTCCAGCGTGCCCCCATGGCCCATTTTGAAGACATTATCCCGGGAGATTTTACGTCGTTTACTCCGTCCCTGTCCTGGGTCCTGCTCCTTCTGTTCGGTCTCGTGGAGCAACGGTTGGAACGTCTTCGAGTCCTTGAACCTGCTCTGCAGGTCTCGCAGCACTTGTGCAGACGATAAGCTCGGTGGTTTCTTCACAGCTGTTCGATCATCAACTGTTAGAAAATAGAGAACACAGCACAACCAGGAGGATGGCTGTCTTGGGAGAGGAATCGGCCTCACCAAAGACTCCTTCGAGAATCTTAGAAGATGCCTCGGCCATGGTGCTCAAATGGGCCCTAAGCATCGGTGGCGAGCGCCTTTCCCAAGCACGATGTCAACAACTGCGCCCGGCGGCAAGGGAGCACGATAGTTGTGACTTTTCCTTTCTCCACTCGAACTAAAGGCAAACATGCCAAGAGTTATGACACAAAATCACGTGGCTTGATCGTAATTTCGATGCTAACCTATCCTGGCAAGTGTCATTTCTGGCAAATCAGCGTCACCAACCGATGGCTGCACCCCCCACCACACCCTCGATTCTATCACTTCAACGAAGACTGTCAATGCCTTCCAATTCACAGCGCTCCACTGTGATCTCACCAACTTCTCGACATCCAATGTTCGCAACCTTTCCGACACCTCTACGCCTTAATATGCGCCCTATTGGCGTCAACAATGGCCACTTATTCTGAAGACCGCGTTCTCCAATCTCTCGACCCTTTGCCCGAGGACGTGAATGAATGGCCCGATTTTGCTCTGCGCGAGGTCAAGATCTTCCACCAGGGAAAGGGACGATATGCAGATCTACTGGAGGCATCGGTCGACACGCCGCTATGCGTCTTGGGCGAGTTGATGCCTCTTGACGACGAGGTGGAGCATCTTGGTACGTGGTTGCACCCAATATCGTGATTGCTGATGCTGACGCTCTCCAGCACTTATCGACAATCCAGTCTACGCCCGAATCAAGATCGACAATGTGGTCAGTTACAGCTTCGGCCAGAAGGATGACGGGAAACCCATTCTCTGGGCCGCTGGCAAAGCTGGCTGGTACGAGATCTCGCCATCTGATCGGTACTTGTCACACTACAACTCCTCCATAGAGGCGGTCGATCTCTTCTACTTCATGGTTGATCAGCATGAGAAGCTGCCGAAGAAACGCCCGAGCCTGGGCTTTCGCGTCGATCCTTTTCTCAAAGACTACCAAAGTCATACAGGGTACCGAATCAATGATGATGACGAGGCGATGGAAACCATACACAAACATCACCGCTTCCTCTTGAAACAGATGATTGAAGAGCGAGAAGGCATCGACTGGTCCACTACACATCTATGGAAGCACCTGGCCGAGGCCTACTCTGAACTGGTCGAACAGCTGCAAACGGCCCTGACCGAGGCAAAGAAGGAGCCATCGTCGGAAGCAGATGCTGCCAAGTCGAACGAGGAAGAGTCAGAGGTGGAGGATGAAGACGAAGATGAAGACAAAGAAGACAAGGCTAGTGACTCTGATGCATCGAGCTCAGATGAGACGAAAGAGAACGAGGCATCTGACACGTCTCCCGCCAAGTCTTCTTCCAACCAATCGGCGTCATCCACGGCGTCATCCACAGCGTCATCATCAGAGGATGACAGCGAAGATCCAACGTCTTCGGCGGACTGGACGAACTCTATTTGGGAGCTCCTGAATACCCTGCGCAAGACGCCGACCTTTGACATACGCCATTGCGGGATCGATGCTCTCGCGAATGAGGTTGTGAAGCTGCCGTCCTTCACTGGCGACCGCAAAGCTGCCACCCGCGCCATCGAGCGAAGCGCGGGTCCGTTGCTGAAGCTGATGGATGGGGCAAGGTTGCGCAAAAAGTTCAACTGGACCAGTCGGGCCATATATGAGGAATTGGAAGCAAGAGTTGCCGACGAGGTAGCCGAGGAAGTTGTCAAGACACCGGCAGCGAAGCGTGCTCGAAAGCCGCACCGGATGAAGTCGGTTCTCCGACCCTCGGGTGCCAGCAAGGGTCGGAAGCGGACAAAGGGCGTTGAAGATCCCCAGGACGAAGACGAGCAAATGATTGACCTGCCTGTCAGCTCCCCCGCAGCAAGAGCCAACACAGGACGCCAAGTTCAACTGGCCAACCGGGCCCGAGAGACGACAGTGGACTCGGCATACAGTCGCGAAGATAGCCCGAGCCGACAGCTGAACGGTTATCATGACCCCACCAGATTGCCCAGCCTGCCACCGGGGCCCGAGGCACAGGAGATGCTTGAGCTGGTCAATACTGAGGCTAAGCGAGTCGGGAGGCAGCACCAAACCAGCCATCTGCAGATGTTTCTGGAGCATATGATTGTCGACTGACTCGGAGCTGGGCATTGATGCCGGTCAGAGAAAAGGGGTGTTGAATGGAGACGGGAAGATAACGAATTGGTGCGAATTGCACGCTGTGATACCCCTGGATGCTTGTCGATTTCTCGAGCGTTTTGCAAGGCGTTGTTGGTAGAGATCTTTCTTTTTATTATTATACTGTACAGAAAAAGACAAAGACACACAATCCTGAACAGATTTATAAAAACTGCAGTACTAAACATGTTCTTTTTTCTATTCTCGTCGTCGGAAAACAAACGCCTTTGACCTCTTGCTTGTCTGTCCTATTCTCCTCTTACCTTGCAGCCGCTCGCCGACTCTTGCCTGGCCTCTTGGGCTTTGCCTTGCCCTTCATCCTGGCCATGGAAAAGCCCGAGAGATCGGCGCTACTCTTGGCATCGCCGGACTTGCTATACTTCTTCTTGCCACCGAAGCCAAACTTGGCGTCCTTCTTCTGCCGTTTGGCATTGGGCTGTCCACCACCGGGGCCGCTGCTTCCTCTCTCACGGCCGGACCGATCCTTGGCGCCGGCCTTCTCGACATCAATCTTGTCAAACAAGTCGTCATCCGCATCCATATCCTCGCGGACATTCTCGCCCAGGTTGCCCTTGCGCTTGCGCTTGAGATCCTTGATCTTGTCGAGCGTCTCGCGCTTGGCGCGCGCGCGCTCCTCCTCCTTGACGCGCTGCACCTGCTTGCCGAACTTGCGCGCGTCGCGCTGCCGGCGGGCTTCCTCGCGCGCCTTGCGCTCGGCTGCTTCGCGCCGCACTTTGTCCTTGACCTTGTCCATGTGCGTCTCTGCCTTGACCATCTCGGCAAAGTAGTCGCTGGGCCGCGTAAAGGGCACGCCCTCGGCTTTGAGCTTCGCGCGCGCGTCGAGCGTGGCGTGCCGTGCGATGTTGTAGAATTCCGCTTCGCGCTTGAGGTCGTCCATCGCGTCGGGGATCGACTCGGCTGCCGCGGGGAGCGTCGAGATCAGGCTGTTGTGCAGGTGGAACGGTGCTTTTGCCGGGGTTGGGTGCTTGCGCAGGAGCGAGATCCGTGCGCGCGCGGCCAGAAGGGCGGGGCCGTTGTTGATTGTCAGCCGTTGGTGCGGGATGGCGTCTTCCAGGTCGGAGGCGTCGAGCGACGAGACTGATACGTCGTCTTCCTCGTCTTCCTCTTCCTCTTGATCATCATCTTGATCTTCTTGGTCATTGCCACCCTTTGCCTTCTCTTCTTTATCCTTCACAGCGGCGCCGTCGTCGACATCTGCGCCCTCACCATCTGAAAAGTCAGGAAAGTCTTCGTCCTGCTGCTGCTGCTGCTGCGGCGGCGGCGGTTCTGTTTCGGCGGTGACTTGCTCGTTCTCCTTGTCCTCGTCGTCCGATTGCGCTTCCTGCTCCTTCTTCGCCGCTTTTTCTTCTTTCCTCTTGATGGCCGCCTTCATCTGCTTCTTCTTCTTTTCTGCCTCATAGTCTCGGCCCTTGTGGGCATCGAGAGCAGCCAACAGCTTGCTCTTCTTCACCATGGTGCCAATCACCCAATACAAATGGGTTGGTCGACTCTTTTTTTGTTGTGTGAAATGGGGTCCAGTCGGTCTCGTGTCTGCTCAAAAAAGAAATCTTGAAATGATCTGCGGTTTGGCCGAAAGGGAACTAGGGGCGGAGATAGTCCGGAGATAATCCGGCTAATGCTTAATAAACTGTCAAAGTTGGAAAGGACGATCGCCGAGGCAAAAGGGCTGCTGATTACTTATGAGAATATCTGATATTCATTGCGTTTCGTGCGTTATAGATCATTATATATACCCTGGTAATCACGTCCACGGCTTGTTCTTGAACTCATACTGTCCTCCAGGGTCTTCGTCTCATTCCAAAGAGTCGGGCATAATCACCACAAGGACAGCGGTTCCTAGAATAGTCTGATTATCCAGGTCTAAACAAAGTCACAACATACAACCATGTCGAAGAACCCATCTTCCAAGCCCGTCATTGCCGTCGTCGGTGCCGGCCCGGGCATTGGCGAGGCGGTGGCCCGGCGCTTTGTCGCCGAGGGCTTTGTCGTGGCGCTTCTGGCACGCACCGAGGACAAGCTGATCACGATGAGGCAAGGGATCGACAGTGACTACGGGGCAGGCAGTGCTCAGTACTACATCACGGACCTGCGTGAGGAGGAGAGTGTGATTGCCAGCTTTGCCAAGATCAAGGAGGAGCTGGGGGCGGTCAATGTGCTGGTGTACAATGCGGGTGCGCGCCGCGTCAACGGCCGGTCCATCCTCGACACAACGACGGAGGAGTTTGTCAACTTCACCAAGATCAACCTGCACGGCGCCTTCTGGTCGTCCAAGGCCGTGCTCCCGGACATGCTGGCGGCGGGTAAAGGAACCATCATCTTCACGGGCGCAACGGGCTCGCTGCGTGGCAACCCGGGCCTGAGCAGCTTCTCGCCCGGCAAGTTCGGGCTCCGGTCACTGGCGCAGATTATCACACGGGAGTACCAGACCAAGGGCATTCACGCGGCACATGTCATTGTCGATGGCCCTGTCGATGGCAAGCTCATCGGCGGCGTGGTGCGGCGGCAGTGGCAGCGCAAGGATGACAAGGAGAAGTTGGACGACGTTACAGGCTATCTCGTGCAGCCAACCGATCTGGCCCATATCTACTGGTTTTTGCATACACAGCCGCGGAGCACATGGACTCATGAGCTGGATGTGCGAGCAGAGCAGGAGGGCATGTTCTCCAAACTGTAAAACGCCTGTGCTTGGACCAGGGGGGGAGGGACAACGAGAAGAAAAGGACGGCGTTGTAATCTACATACACAGTATTTGGCGAATGCAAACCATGGGTGTGCCTTGGTTGGTATTCGACCAACTTCACATCCTTCCCTGCTCCCTTTACAGTTCTTTTGGCGAGCTGAACGAATCTCCTCGTATTCCAGCCGAGAGATGCCAAGGACCTGGACCATCTGTGGCTGCAAGCAAGAGAGCTGATCAAAGATGAAAGGCTGAAGAGAGCCGATCCAAGATGAATAGATCAAAGCTGAATGGGGGGAGTCATTAACTAAGGGCATGATCAACAGAGCAGAAAGAAAGCCAGAAACACAACTCGTACTGCAAATTCGACTGATTCAGTCACACCAGAGTCCTCCTCTTAGGTAAAGAGCCAGCTCGCCCTCCGCGTTCGACTAGTGGACCGTGACACTGGGCTGGCCTTTCTCCGGACAACGAACAGTTGATCCCGTTCCTTGACAATCCTGGCGGCCGGCCTCAACTTGACAATGACATCCTTCTCGTAGGCGCTGGTCAACAACTTCTTTTCCTTCAACCTCAGGGTGCGTGTGTGGTCGAAGAGGATGTCCTGGAAGTCTTCATCGATGTACTTCTTGATGACGATGTATTCAGTGTTGTTCTAATCACCAGAGTCAGCAAAGGAATTCAAGCATGGAAAGAGGGCAAAGGAATTCAAGCATGGAAAGAGGGCTTACCTTATCCCACTCCCAAGGAAGGCTGAAGTGGTCGAGGGTATCTGGCGATAGGAACTTTCGGTTGACTTTGATGAATGTCGGCCTCGAGAGGTCAATGGCCCATGCGTGGTCATGGTCGTCTCGGCCCTTGCGCTTCTCACGCAACACGCGATCGATCCGCTCGTCTGAGTAGCCTGAACAGCGTGTCAGCACCTCGTTCACCTTCGCAAGTACACAGACAGCACTTACCTGCAGCCCTGAACTTTTCCCTGACCTTGGCCTCGAATTCCTTCTCTTCCTCCTCCTTCCTCCTCTTGGCCTTCTTCTTCTTTTCTTCCTCCTCTTTGATCACCTTTCTCCTGAACTGCTCTTCCTCGTCTTTCTTCTTCTTCTTGGCCTCCTCCTCCTCTTGCAGGATCTTTTTCTTCAGATCATCTTGCTCCCTCTTCTTCTTGGCCTCCTCCTGCCGGGCCTCTTCCACGATCTGGTCCTTCTTTCTCTTCTCCTCCTTTGCGCGCTCCTTGAGCTCGGCCTCCCACCTCTGCTTCGCTAGCGCGGCAGCGGCGACGCGCTCCTTCTCTTTCTCAGCATCTTTGATTTTCTGGGCCTCGTCTAGTTGTTTTCGGAGATGGTAGGGGAGCTCGTCCACAAGATCGACATCGTAGCGGCTGTTGCGGCGGCGCTCCCTGGGCCGTCGAGAGTAGCGGCTATCGTCAGAGGTGTAGTCGTCGCTATGCCTGCGCGAGTGACGGCTTCGACTGCGGCTTCGGCTGCGACTGTGGCTGTGGCAGAGACTGCAGCTATGGCTGTGGCAGTGGTCGTGGTCGTGGTTGCGTTCTGCGGGTGCTTGGACCGTCAGGTTGATCGGTTGCGCCTGGGCGCCCTGGCTGGACGCCCGGGGCCGATATGTACTGGGCGGACTCAGATAGATCCGGTTGCTGCTGCGGTTGGTCCGAGAGTTGACGATGACGGGAATGTACTCATCGTCCTCGAAACAAGACATCTTGGCTCGGCGATGACGGGCACTGGCGCCGATCGGCGAGCGGCAGGGAAGAGGGGTAGGCGCTGTGTGGGGCAAGAGAGGTAATTGGGTGGGGTTGGACGTCTGGGCAATACGCAGCACAAGAGAGGTCTTGATGATAGCAAGATGTCGCTTGCACACCTTCCTCTCAATGCTCAAGTGTGATTCAGAGGAATGCGAATGCTAAGGGCACAGTCATCGCTTTTATCATTGAAATGCAAGCTTCTTTCAGCTACGCCGCGGGTGTGGGGGGGGACATGCGACCTCGTTTCAGGAAACGGGGCGCACCCAGAACCCCGTTTACCCACCACATTACCCTCCAAGCCCTGGCAACCTGTAAAATTACCTGTGGGAAGCAGCTTGGCGGGCACAAACTGTGTCAGGTATGGAAATAACTTGGTGCAGCGGCAATTACACGTGTATTAATAGTCTGTGGGCCCTCCCTCCCCTGTCTGGATCCATCGGGTTAATCAGTCGGTCAATAGGAACGGTATCATTCAAAAGGACAATGAAAAGTGGCCCGAAACTCAGCCCAGAAGCGCTTAATGCTGCGGCTTTACAATGTCGTTATTTCGAGCACGAGACAGTGGCGATACAAAGAGCAAGCGCCGCCAGCCTGTTTCGTCCTGTTTCGACCATGAATTACTGTCAGAAGAGTTGTGGACAGATTGGCACGCTGTAGGACAGCGACACCGCATGATCGTGCAACGGCACGGCTAGCGACTTCCATTTTTGGCGTGATGGACGCCTGACCAAGGCTTGCGTTTGTGTGGCTAATGCCCCTCCCTGGGATTGGTCGTGCTTTGTTTATCACTTGCTGGCCTGGAGAGTCTGGACAGGTCGACTGAGATCTGTCTTACATGGACACACAAACGAGGTTGATTGCAGTCCGCCTTGCCTATTGGAAGGATGCCACTCTCCATTGCAGTCACCTGAAGTTACTAGGGGGCTGGCTACGCAAGACTCGTACAGACCAGGGCCTAAGGTTGTGTCATGGGTTTGAGGCAATACTGATCAGAATGACTCACATTGCTGTCAGTTCCCTTTGAGTTTAGGAGTGAGCCTGAGGCGGTCTGGCTTAGTCTGGTTGGTGGATAGAGGCAGTGAGTTATGACTCGACATACTCGTAGTTGGGGAACTTTTGCATCTGGTCTGTGATTTACGTCTTGCAGCATCAGAGTTCAAGTCCCTTGGCCTGTTGGCTGAATGCCCAAAATGACGAATGCTGTTCTAGCCTGGTATCAATTTGCAGTTATTTGCTGGAAGCTGCTTTTATCTGGGCTACCGCCCTCCAGACTGAAGAATCTTGTCGATGTGCTCTCGGCTATTTTTGAACGTCGTTTCCTGATAGTGAAGCCTCTTTTCGAGGTCGCCAATGTCCTTCTTCACAGCCGATGCCTCCTCATCGAGCCGCTTGCTAAGTGTCTCTGGGGACACAGCTACAAACCTGAGACGGCGTCAGTAATGGACCACCGCTGGGGTACATCCGGGCTACATCTTGCCCACACCCTCATAGACCCTGGTGCCAGGAGGCAAGGAGGTGAGCTCGTCAGCAGTGAGCTGGTTGAGTCGTGCCTCACGTTTCTTGGCCTGGATCTCCGCCTGTGTCTGGGCGATCTTCTGCTGTGAGATGAGAGCCTGAGTCTCGACCTCTTGCAGGAGCTAGACAGAGGGCGGTGAGCTAAAGAGTCAGGCGGGGTCGACGGGGAATTCGCACCTTCTGCAGAGCGACGTTCGGTATCGCCATCACGCGCACACGATGAGACTTTGATAACAACGACTCACAACTTAGAAATTCCCACGTGAAAGTCAGGTGATATGCCGACTGAACTCCGTGCGACTCCACTTTTGACTTCCGGCCTTGCCATGACGATGTATAACTTATCCACGGTCGCTGTGCTGACCAGCATGGGGTTTTCAACCTCACAGTCGAGCCACAAAACAACCGGCGCCCCCCCTCTCTCCCGCTCCGCCCCGCTGCCCTAATGTCCTTCTGGCTGCCGTCATGGCCCTACCCCCCACCAGACCAGCCAGGCTTCTGGCAGCCTGTTACCTCGACATTGCAGTGGTGTGAAGAGGTACTGGCCGCCCTCTCTTGCTCCCTCTCTTGCTCCCTCTCTTGCTCCCTCTCTTGCTCCCTCTCTTGCTCCCTCTCTTGCTCCCTCTCTTGCTCCCGCTCTTGCTCCCGCTCTTGCTCTCTTTCCTCGCGCGGTCCCTAATCATGATATCAACCAGGACTACTATCTCACCTTCTACTCTGCCGAGATCGTCAACTCGCTCACAAACTTGATGTTCATGTACCTCGCCTATAAAGGTCTCCGATCCTGCCAAATGTATGGCCACGACACCATCTTCGCCGTCGGATATGTTGGCTATTTGTTGACCGCAATTGGCTCGTTCATGTTTCACACCTCGCTGAAATATCCCTGGCAGCTTGTGGACGAGCTCAACATGATTTACACCACCTGCATCATGGCATACGCCTCGCTATCCTATTCGCGCTCAACGGCCGTCCAGATAATCATTGGCGTCTTCCTTGTCATCTTCTGCCTGTCGATCACACTGTACTACCACTACCTACAGGATCCAACATTCCACCAGACTGTCTTCGCCGCCTTGACCATCTTCATTTTGATCCGGTCAGTGCACATTATGGAGACGACGCTGCGACCCTCAGTTCGAAAGACGACAGAGAGCGATAGACTGGAGAAAGAGAAGAAGGATTTGCCAGTGCTGTCCAAGGAGCAGCAGCAATACGAGAACGAACGGGATGAGGCCATCCTTCGCAATATGTGGATATTGTTTGCTTATGGGCTCAGCATTTTCCTCGGCGGCTTTGCCATCTGGGGGCTCGACAGGGTGTATTGTTCGACATTCAGGCGTTGGCGCAGACAGATTGGTATGCCGTGGGGGTTCCTGCTGGAGGGCCATGGTTGGTGGCATCTGATGACCGCGATTGGGTCATATTGCTACATTGTCTGGGGCATACACCTGAGGCGGGTGCTCAATCGACAGCAAGAGGAGTATGAGATGTTCTGGCCCAACATCTGGACTCTGCCTGAGATTGTGAAGAAGACCAAGGCGACAACCGTGCACGTCGACGGCAAGGAGGTCGCTGTGAACGGCCAAACATAAAACTAGAAGTTGTAACAGGTGTATATAGTACAGGAGCAAGCGACACGTGATATATAGTCACATGACACATCTCCACGTGATGATCCAACGAGGGCAGCCTTGTTGACGTCAATGAGCGCTGATAAGCGGAGACGGTATCAAAGAAAGTTCCGTCCGTATAGTCTTCTGTTCTCTTCGTGTTAGTCAGCGGTCTGATTCTCAAAACTATTGGCGCCAAGCACCACAACTACGAACACGTGGGAGCAAAAAAATGGTGAATTGGTTCGAGTATGATAAGCTGCTTGGAAGGCCACGATGCAAGTCTCTTGGCTTGGGCATTGCAATAACTGCCTCGGACATTGAAGGTACAGTATCATGTCATATTATCTCCTCTCATCTCCATGTTCTTTATTCCCACATGACCAGTCAAACCCAGAATCCTGGCGACCTCAATGGCCATAGCGGATTCATTTTGGCCGTCTTTTGCTTGGTCTCGCTATTCGTAATATATCCGATCCGCATTCCCTTGCCAAGGATCATACAACGGCCTCTCCTCTCGATTTTAGTCAAGACAAGAGTCATTGACGAGCAAGGGTCTAGAGAGCTGTTGGCTCGGCGGCTCAATGTCTGGCTGTCACTGACGACGGCACCTGTGATTGGAGTGCTTCTCCTTCTGGCGACAACAACAATCAATGGCTCAACCATCCGGCTGGGGATCGTTGGCGACCAGCATGTCAAGCCTTATGATGTGCTGGTGCTCTTCACATCGCTGGCATATATCTCAATTGCTCTCGACGGCACAGGGGCGCTAGAGGCCATGGCTTTTTATGTCTCCAAGCGAGGTGGTAGCTCGGGCCGACTGCTCTTCGCGTACTTGTATGGCTTCTTCCTCTTGACAGGCTGTATTGTTGGGAACGACCCCCTAATTCTCTCGGGAACACCCTTTCTAGCTTACTTGACCCATCATACTGGCTTAGAGCCTACCGCCTGGGTCTTCAGCGAGTTCATGGCAGCAAACACTGCTTCTGCAGTGCTGGTGTCCTCCAATCTCACTAATGTGTTGATTGCCGGCAGCTTTGGCCTCAACTTTCTGACTGGTTTCACCAAGTGGACAGTTCTGCCGTCCATTATTCCCGCGGCAATAACATACCCGATCCTCATGGCCATGTTCTGGAAGAAAATACCAAAGAGGCTGGAGCCACTTGTGGAAGACCCGTGGTCAAAGATACGCGACCGTACAGGAGCTGTTTTTCTCAGTGTGCTGATGCTTGTTACTGTTGCGGTGTTGGTCGGAACCAGCTTTGTGCCAGGTCATGTTGTTCAGGTCTGGATGGTCACAACCCCAGCTGGCGTCCTCGGGTTTGTGTTCAACGTCATGAGCGATTGGCTGCATCCGGACACGCAGAGGGACTCGGTTCGGCGACAAACAAGCGACAGAGCAGCTGATTCCCAGTCAATCAAAGAAGTAGCTACAACTGCAGGCCATCACCCGAAACCCGGAAACGACTTGTTGTCTCTGCCCGTCTCATCAACGGCGGCAGACAAAGAGGCTGACCAGGGGATCTCCAAAAAGTGTACGCTCACGTCGATCGTCCGTTCACTCACCTGCCGGTTCCCTGGCACCACCAGGACACTCGTGCGGCTTCCCATTGCGCTGCTTCCGTTCGCCATGTGCGAGTTTATCCTCGTGCGTGGCCTAGCGCAGCGAGGGTGGATCCGGACCTTCGCGCACGGGTTTGCCAATGCCTGCACCAGCCCAGCAAAAACTGTCTTCTTCATGGGCTTCGTCTCAGCCGCTTTCTTATGTCCACTTGCAGGGACCAATATTGGCGCAACTATTATTCTCGTTGAGATCATGCGTGATTCTGCATTTTCGCAGTCGAGTTCAGTGATCAAAGACCATAGAATCATGGAAGGCGCAATATACAGTGTGGCAATGGGAAGTAATATTGGGGCGTTCAGCTACACATTTGCCGGTAGTCTGGCTGGCTTGTTGTGGCAATCATTGCTGGCAGACAAGGCAATCCAGATCAGTCAGCTCAAGTTCGCCTTGGTCAATGCAATACCACTGCTCATGCAGATCGTTGTGGCGAGCGCAATTGTCTTGGGAGAGCTGTATTGGTTCAATTGATAGACAAATCTATAGTCCTCAGTAGACAAGCATGATAAGCTTCACCTAGTCTTTTACTCCTTCAGGATATAGGTATTCAATAATTAGAATCTTGTATAGGTTGATAATACGCGCCCGTATCGGGTTGGTATTGCAGGTATTGCCAAGGCCATATGTTATTGGTCAATAGACACAGTAAAGTCTGCTTAGGGGAAAGCGTAGTGTAACTCAACGACTATATAAAGATTGGAAGACCATAGGAGGAGCCGACAAAGGCCATTTGAGGTGCTGCCTGACTTAGCCTGAAGGATTCAATTTACACAACCAAATCGCCACCTCCGATGAGCAAGAAGACCAGGGCAGCCAAAAATGCCGTCGCCGTCGCGTTCGCTGCTTGACTGGCTTGTCGACAATGAGCCCTCATTCCGCAAGTTGGACTGCCCGTGCTAGAATTCTTGCTTGCTCTGTTGTTTTAACATTTCTGTCCCACAGATCACGGCTGCCGTCGCTGTACTCCGACCTCAGCCTGCAGAAAAAGACCAATCCAGAGGGCTACGCGGCCAATGTGCAGGCGTGGCAATCGGCACTGACGCGGGCTGCCTTGGCGGGGCAATTGCCCCCGGAGCAGCAGTTGTTCATACTGGAAACAGGCGACGCCCTCGTGGCCGCGCTTGCCAGTCCACAGTATGGCCGACCGTCTGGGCTTGGCACCGTCATTGATGACAGCATCCGCGAGGGCAAGATGATCGAGGCCGGGGACTTTGCCAATGCGGAGACCAGTATCTACGCCCGGGGGTCGACCTGGCTGCCTTCGCCCTGGGCGGTGCTACGCTGGGGATTGCGCCAGGCTGGTCTGGCCGGCTCTGGTGCTGGCAGCTATGGTGCTGGTGCTGCCCCAGGCACGTTACGCACCGGCAGCGTTGTGCTCGTCCCCGCTCTGGAAGACGTTGGCAAGCGGATTGAATCCTGGTGGTGGCAGGGGAAACAAGACCGGCACCAGCACCAGTCCCTGACCGACCGCATCATCAGCCGCGAGGACTTTGCAAAGCAACTGCCCTCCATTCTACACACAACCCACCCCATCCCGCCCCAGGACATGGACACGCTGCTGCGGTACCTCTCGCGCGACCGGAAGTTGCTGTCCTACAACGGCAACGCCATCAAATTCAAGGCATCCCAGACACCAGACGCCGCCCCAGAGCCAGTCACACCAGAGGACAGCTCGATCGCGAATCTGAAGCAACTCATCTCGCGGCTCAGCTCGCAATGCACGGCGCTAGAATCGACCATCTCGACGCAGCAATCGCGCGCAGCCAGCCTGGTTGCGCAAAAGAACCGGACCTCGGCCCTGGGCGCGCTGCGGGCGAAGAGACGCGCGGAGCAGGCGCTCGAGCAGCGCACCGCGATGCTGCACCAGCTGGAAGACGTGTACCACAGCATCGAGCAGGCCGTCGACCAGATTGCCATTGTCGAGGCGCTGCAGTCGTCGGCCACGACGCTGAAGGCGCTCAACAACAAAGTCGGCTCTGTCGAGCGCGTCGAGGACGTCATTGCTGAGCTGAAAGACCAGATTGCCACCACGGACGAGGTCGCCGCCGTGCTGCAGGAGCCGCTGCGTGATGACGGTGCCGTGGTCGATGTCGAGGTCGACGACGAGCTTGATGCCCTCGAGCGGGAGGAGCGCGCGCGCGAAGACGCCCAGCGCCAGCGCGAGGACACCGCCAAACGGCTGCAGGAGGCAGGCCAGGTGCCGCAGAATGTGCCGTGCAAGGACAAGATCAAGGACAAGGACAGTGACGATGTGGTGGCTGAGGAGTTGGCCAGGAGTGTGGAGAAGATGGGTGCATTGCATTTGGGTGATGCTTGATCATAGAATCGGAACAATGTACTTTTTGAGAACGGCAAAGGGCTGGGAGTATTCCAAGTAACTTGCTATATCCAATTCATGAAGATGATGACAATGCTAATCTAGTTAACCAAAGTGAGTCAAGATAAGATGGCTGGCCGGTCGGGGTTGATGGGTGAGTCCGGGATGAGGATTTGCTCGTGCTCGTGATCGTGATCGTGCTCTTGGTCTTGGTCTTGCTCTTGCTTCTGACCTGGACCTGAACTCGGGTCTCCAGGGCTTGAGGGTGCTGTCGTGGTCTCCGGATGGATGGCCACCTCCTGCTTTGCATCTGGCAACTCTTTGACAGCCTCTTTAGCTCTCGCCCTTGCCTGCGCAATCAAGACATCAAACTCGCCCTTTCGAGTCTGCATGTAGCCCCGACGGTCAAAATCGCGAGCCATAACACCGCCACCTCCACCACCTCCACTCGCTGCGCCACCGACTTCCCTGTAGTGGTGATCACTCGTCTGGCGACCACCCTGAGTGCGCTCCCAGACATCCAACTGGCGGAGCAGTTCACGCTTGGGCAGCTGCTGGAGCGAGTCGCAGTTGGCGTTCCACAGGTTGACCCACTCGGTGTGGCGCCTGCTCATCAGCTCCTTGGAGCCGGTGCTGGGGATGCCCAGGTCTCGGAGTTTGGAGCGCAGGCGGGACTCATTGAGGAGGCTGTAGTTGATTGTCGGGAGGCGGGTGATCGAGGAGGGAGAAGAACAAGTTGCAGAGGGCTTGGCTTGTAGGCTGGTGGTGGTGGTGTAACTGACCGGGCCGCGTCTGATCGGTCGTGCTACTAGTGGTCGAGGGGCGGTGGTGGGTGAGGCCGCGGATGGGGAAGAAGCAGTCCCGCTGAGACAGCGGTCCAGGTGTGAGTTGATCGCGGATGCCTTGACGCGGCGGGAGCAGGAAGGGCAGTCCACCAGGCCGTCATTCTCCTTCGCTGGCTGCTCCGGGTGCGGCTCTGGTGGCAAATCTGGCTCTGGAGGGTCCTGTTCCTTGTGCAGCGACTGGCTCCGTGTGCCTGGCCGTCTCACTCCATTGACATTGCGGCCAGCAACCGCGACAGCCACTTTCCTCCTCTTCTTCGGTCTTGGGGCGTCGGTCTCGCTCTCGCTGTGGCTGCGGCTGTCGTCGCTCTCGCCGCCGTCACTGTAGTCATCCTGCTTCTTGCTGCGGCTGGTGCTGGTGCTGGTGCTGGTGCTGGTGCTGCCACGCCTTCCCTCCACCGCCGCTGCGGCAGCCCGTGCAAAGCGAAGCAAGCCAGGCCGCGCGTGCACAAAGCCAGCGACCAGCTCCTCGAGGACGGGGTTCTTGCGCAGGCGGACTTCCTGATCGGGCTCTCGGCATGCGGGGCACTTGCTCTCCTGGCCCAGATAGCGACGGATGCAGAGCGAGCAAAAGGTATGCGAGCAGCTTGTCATCATGGGCGTGGTAAAGAAGTCCTTGCAGACTTGGCAGCGCAGCAGCGACTCGATCGGCATCAGGTCTGACAGCGGGGTCGGCAGCCAGTCTGTGCTGTCGGAGATGTCATTTGCAGACCCCGTTGTCATTGTCGGTGTTGGTGTTGGCAGCATCGGTGGCAGTGCAGCAATTGCCCGCTGCAATTAGAAGGAGCGGAGACAGAGCTAATTCGCACGGTCGCCACTGCCTTGAACTCTGAACACTGACGTCGGCAAAAGACGCGTGTCGCGTACTTGCCTACCCTCACATTAGTGTCGCGTCACGATTTAGACTTTGGCACAGATTTATCACGAGAAGTTCCTGTAATAATACTGGTTAATGAATTGTCCTCTGTCTACCATGATAAGGAGGTTTGATGCCTCCCTTTAAGGCTAAAGTGTCACTGCTGTTGACGACTCCCTCTCATCTGGTCGTCCTCAGCTTTCTCCCTCGCGTCCGACACGCACTCAATCCCGCCCAAGGATCTGTCCCCGTGTGCGTGAACGTTTGAGTAGCGGTGCTGGCTTCTCCTCATCCCAATCTTTCCGCTTGCGCTTCCTCAGTTGCCTATTGTGCTCAGGCCCATTGAGGCTGTCGCCCCTTCTTCTTGTTGCTGTTGTGGTGGTGGCGGCAGGGCCTTGCATATCCACGCCTTTGACGTCATCTTCCACAGCCTCCTCCTCCTCCTCCTCCTCCTTCTCGACAGAGCCGTCCTCAATCAAAGCAAGCTCCTCCAGTGCCCACTTGGCCCTTAGCAGGCCGCGGTGCACAAGCGCTTCGTGCGTGGCATAGTCCTCCACGCCCTGACGCATTCTTTGTAGGGCCTTCTTTGTCGCTTTGAGCTGCTCCTCCAGCGATGTCTCTTTGTCTGTCTTGAAGGGACATGCCTCTTCATGCTCGTCCATACCAAGCAGTAGCTCCCCAATTGCCCGCCGGAACTTCGGTCGCGCTCTCCTCGTCAATGCTGCCTCTCGGTCGGTCTCCCAGTAGATATAATTGAGGTATTCCACCCAAGTCGTCCACTTGTCCTGTTTGTTGGGGTCCTCGGAAAAGCAAACGGGACGCGTGAAGCCGTGTAACTGGAGTCGCTCCTTTGCCGTGCGGCAATAAGTCTCGAAACTTTGGGTACTAGAGGCCGAGGCGGTCTTCATTGGCAGCTCGTACTGCCATTTACATCGGGCCATGCTCTCAAACGAGACCTCGTCGGCAAGGGCCTCCGTCTCCCTCTCGTCAAGGTAGTCCTGTCTCATCGATGCCAGGAAGGCAGCGAATCCCTTGTCCCGCCCGGCATCTCCGCGGTTACCCCACTGCCAGTACCGCCGAAAGATGATCCAGTGATCCAGCTGCATGGAGAACAGAGGCAGCACCTCATGGTATGCCGCGTGGTGCTTTGAAGGAGGTTCCACCCACAGTGCCGCTCTTGCGAGGCTCCGCTTGCTCATCGTCGATGCCGGGCCGAGCTCCTCCATGGGCATGATGGGCCTTCCGCCAGTCTGGACGAGCTTCTCGAGGCAGCGGCTCTGTCGATGGACGGGATCCTCTGGTGGAGGCGGCGTCGGTGTTGGGCATTGTTCGTCGATGGCGTGGGTAAATGAGGTGGATGAGGCCCTGGCCCGAGGCAATTGAACGTCAAGATTGTCTAGTAGCTGATGGAGTCTGTCAGGCTCGAGAGGGTTCATCTTTCCAACAGCATTGCTGACGCACAAGATTTAGTGACGCAGTACGACATCTGAAGGAAGGGGCCTTCTCACACCAGTTTGGTTGCTAATGCGTCTCGTTTGTCAGCAGCGAGGATGTCTAGGTCTGCAATGCTGGAGACGTCGAAGCGGCGGTCCCTGGTGTGGCATTTGTGGAGGAAGTTGATGATGTCCATCTCGCTTGCGGCAAGTAGTACCTCAGGCCGAATTGACTCTTCGGCTCGCCTCGTCATGGTCATGGTTGCTGGCGGATAGGGCCGAATGTGCCTGTCTAGGATCGACTAGATGAGAGCTGTGCAAATTAACAAAGGCGGAGGACCAAGTGCAACATGGATTCCCAGCAGTTATCCTAGGTGTCTGTCCACGCATGTTAGAGGCTATTATTAGAAGAACAAATCCGCCGAGAACTTCAATATCCTGGTATTCATGTGTCTCTCAGTTTATAGCATCAGGGGATGATTCAAATGCAGTTCGTTTTGTTTAAATATAATGTGCCTCCTTTGTCCCCTGGCCTCCTGCCACCTACTTCACCTGTCTTGCCTTCTTGTAGCGGCTCACCTCACCTGCATAACCAAAGCTGTCAGCACTATCAGGTGTCAAACAGTTGTGATTGGTGGATACGCAGTCACGTGTTTGTTGAAGTGGGGAATTGAGATTGAGTTGAAACTATCTTTCTATCTGCTGCGTTTTCTGCAGGACTATATAGCTTTACGCGCGCGCGCTGTTGCCGTTCGGGTTTTGAGAAGGTGACGGCAATTGAGGGGCATTTTCTGAACGTTGCAGTCGGCCGTTGAAATCTCTGTGGTTCCAGATTGTATTTCCCTCAGTTACGTTGCGGCGTGGCGATAAAACAGAAGAAGAAGCTGTGCCCGAGTGTGGACTAGCGTGGTGCTAACCTAATCCGGCTAGCGTTGCGTGCAGTAACAATTTGATAACAATTTGTGGGTCACGTGATGTTGGATCACGTAATCAGGAGGAAATTGGCGGATGCCACTTTGACATCAGGCTTACACAGGGCCAGCTCCTCATTTGCCTCAATTTGCTATCTTCAGTACTGTATTCAAGCATGTACTTGGGCATCTTGCCTCCCACAAGTATGAAGACCAGCACCCCTAGAGACCAGATGTCCACGAGCGGGCCATACTTTTTGTTGGTCTGTTTGGTGTACCCTTCGGGCGCTAGATACAAGGTCGTCCCGCAGAATGTCTGGAGCAGCCTGCCTTGATTTGAGAGGCCAAAGTCGGATAGCTTGATATGGATGCGGTGCGGGCCCCAGAGCTGGACGAGGATATTCTCTGGCTTGATGTCATGGTGGACTATGGGCTCGGGCAGCTGGCCATGAAGGTATGCAAGGCCCGAGAGAACCTGGAAGGTGACTTGTTCCTGCTGGAATGCCACGGGTGTTCCGTTGGTTAATGGTTACTTGGTGGGTATTCCTCCCCTTGGTGGGATACAATTCCCTGTGATGGTTCCTTTAAGGATTGGTTGAGTGTTTCTTCGTATTGTCTGTCTTGCCTATGATGGAACGGTAACCTCTATTCTACTTGTGCGGATGCCAAGAACCTTGGCATCCTCGGAACCCACGTGATATGGAAGGTTGTTGCTTGGCCGACGAATCCAAGCAGAGAACCATTGGGTATGAACTCAAAATACAGTTCAGGCTCCTCATCGTCATTGGAGATGATGTAGTGCTTTAGCTGAACAATATTGCGCTATATTTGAAACAAGAGAGAACAGTCAGTCAAGGTAAAAATCCAAAAAAAAAGACAAGTGCTGGGGGGAGGGCCTCACATGGCAGAGTCCCTTCAAGATCTCAGCCTCTCTACACCACTGTTGCACACTAAAGTGTGGTTTCTTCCTCTTCTTCTTCACATCCAAGCCAGTGTGCTCTGGAAGAGGCTTCTTGAGTGCATACTCCTTCCTTGTCTGCATATCCCATGCATAGAAGACAACAGCAAATGCACCTCGCCCAATCTCTTTCGTCCACATCATCCGCCCTGTCACCTTCGTGTCCGCCGCGATCCCCCCCGGCGGTGGAGTCGGCAGCACAGTCGGCGCACGGCTCAACAGCTCCATTTCTGTGAAATGGTCCTCTGTCTCTGCCGAGCCCTCCCGGAAGCGCTGAATGTTTGTGAGGTATGTGCTTGAGGTGATATCGTGGGGCGGCACCACCAACTTGAATTGAAGATTGTCGAGGATCTTGATGATGGCTGGTCGTCCTTTGAGGAGGCAAGGACCCTCAGCACTGAAGTCAACCATGAATCCTGGCTTAGTGTGCTCAGACACACTACCATAGAGCATACATGTGCCCACACATGACCCCAGATCACGAACCACAAGGCGGTTCTCATTGTCAAAGGCTAGTGCAAAGTGGTAGTGGCTAACACTCTTGATGGCCATCACAATGTCTGCATTCAAACTATGTCCACAGACAACCCCTTTCCTAGTTTTGGGTGGCTTGCTGAAGCGGATCACAAGGCAAGCCTTATCTGCAAAGGAGTCCTGCTCTCTTTGCTCAGGTGGCTCTGTTGATTCTCTCTCCCAGTGATTCAAGACTGCCTCTTCTTGTAATGTAGGATCTATGTCCTTGTGATGTTGTGGAGTGAGTTGGTACTGTCTGTTCTGTGGTGCATAGATGACATCTTCTGCCTTGTTCTGGTCTACACCATCAGCTGGAAAGAGGGAGGCAATAACATCTAGGTCATCCTGTCATAAACGCCTTATGCCAAGAGCTCCTGAACGCCTTGTGCCAAGACCACACGAGATGGAGAACGCCAGCAAGGTCAACGGAGCCGAGCACTCGCACAATGGAAAAATATATATGTACCGCGCAGAGGAGGAGCAAGGTGGTCTTCTAAGTTCTTGAGTCTTGTACAGCAGCAGCCATGGAGAATTCCAAAACCAATTGATTCCATTTACGATTGTTCTTGCCTTCCTTCTAGGAAGCCTCTAACATTTCTATGATAGGAGGAGACCCAGTAGGGAGGATGTGGAGGACAAGGATCAATCTATGATGGGGGGGAGGAAAACAGCCTGGCTATGTGAATGCTAGGCTGTGTAGATGAACAATGCCTAGGGATCTGTGATAGCTGCTGGAGCATTGTAGATCCTTCTTGTATCATAGATCACTCAGACAAATTGCTATGATTGAGGTCTTCAGTAGCTACATGGCCAAATATCAGACAAAGCAGATTTCTAGCAAATTGCAGCCGAAAATTTGATATATTTCTAACCCTTTGATAAGATAATTGTAGCTCGAAATCTGCCAGGAACCGTGCATCTGCACTCAGTAGTCAGTGTTTTTTAAGCAGCAGCCCTGGGTGCGCCGATGATCGGCAAGGGTGTTGTGGCTGATTTCCCAGCCACCTGAACAAGATCACATGATTGATGAGGTGAGGCCCAAAAAAAAAGACTGGTAGGTGCCAAGGGCAGCAGTGGCTTCTGTTTATTAGCTGCCAAGCATTTACTGCCTGAAGAGCAGCGGTCTCATTTGGATCTTATGATCAGAAAGCTATATTTACAAGAGGCCTTTGTGCAGCAGGCCTTGTCAGCTCAAGCTGTAAAGAAGTGAGCCCATCTCTCATGAGTGCGCATGTTGGGGTGCTTCGGCGGCCTCTTCGCCACCAACGAGAATGTAATGCAGGATATCGCTCAGGCTGAGCGTGCCCTTCAAGACGTTGTTCTCGTCCACAACCATCAGCCGATGCACTCTGCTTTTCCGAATGGTATCGAAAATGGTATCTAGGCCATCATCGAGCGTGCAGGTGTAGATGCCTGGGTGGTCAGGAGAGCGTTGGTCCAGCGCCCTGCCCACTGACCAGGTCAAATTGCCGTAGTCTCCCGACTTTAGCGTCTCTATCACATCGACGGCCTCAAAGACGTTGTACAACGTGCCTGGAATTAGTCAGCAACAGCACTCAAGGCTGAACCAAGCAGAAGTCGCAAATATGTACCGTCTTCGTTGATCACCGGCACCGAGGAAATGTTGCGTTCGACCATGCCGTCAATTACATCGAGCACGGTCGAGTCCATTTCGCACCTGAAGATGTTCTCATATGTGCCAAGCCGTAGCTGGGACAGCGGCTTCCGCAGCAGATCTGTATCCTTGATGTTCATCGCAATGAACTTGAGGATGCGGTACTGGGTGATCACACTCGTGATCATAATGCGTTGGGTGTCGCTGTCGTACGAGATGAGCGGTATGCGCCGCGCGCGAGACGTGAGCTGTTTCCGCAGCGCATCGTACAGGATCGTCTCCGGCGAGGCTGCAATCGTCTCCGGCGGTTTCACATTCAGCACTCTCTCCACTTCTGCATCGCGTGTTAGCCTTGGTCAGCCCACCCTGCGCCTGTGGCCGAAGCGATGCATACCCCGCAAGTCGCTGAGAAGCAGATTGTCGACGTCTTTCAGTTTGTCAGCGTGGAGGTTGTAGTAGCGGATCACATTAAGATAGTCGTTGACCGTCAGGAGGCCCGCGTATGTCGATGTAGCCGAGTCCCATAGCGGCGCGGACACGATGCCTGCATGTGTGCAATGCGTGTCAGCCCTTGTCGCTCTGATAGACCGAGTCTCCCTTTCACCCCTGTCCTCTTACCGCACTGCACCAATATATTCAGGCTGTCCTTGACCGTCAGGCTGACATCCAGCTCTATCAGACGGAAGCTGAGCGGCAACACTTCGTAGCAATTGCGCAGTCGCAGAAAGTCTCTGATTCGTTTCTGGCCAGATATCAGCATTTGTTCACCCGCCTGCTTGCTGCTGGTCAGGCCACTCACCAGGCCAATTCTCTCATCCCGATCGATCGGCCGTTCAGACCGTGGAGGCGCAGGTGCAGTCCTGGGCCTGAGTAGATCGGCGGGGCGGAGAAAGGTGGCAGCTTCGGCATGCGCAGTTGGTGGGCGCGAGGCGCTCTTGCTGTCGGTCGCATCCATGATCACGCCCTGACACACATAGCGTTTAAGGGCGTCGAACGAGAGACCTCAGGAGGGAGGTGTGGCGAGCGCGCCAGATTTGGCTGTTGGGGAGAGGGGTGGCGTGGGGTGGCGCGGGGCTGGGACACTGGGGGTTCAGAACACAACAGTGCAGCGATCAGGGAGTGCAGAACTCAGAGGCAGGATTGTCAATGTGCTGAGCAGTGGTTCAAGTCGATAATGAAGATGAGAAGCTGGAAGAGCAAAGCAGGTGAGGGCCGTGTGTGTGTGGTACGTGTGGTACGGTACATGTGATAGTCTGCACTTTGTTGGATGGCGTCTTGGCACCCCCACGGGGTTAATTACTGTAACTATTGGGTCAAAAGAATTAATTACTGCCCAAAGAATCAGCTAATTACTGCCAAAAGAATCAGCTAATTACTACCAAAAGAATCAGCTAATTACTGCCAAAAGAATCAGCTAATTACTGCCAGTTAATTACTGTTATTGGGCCAAAAGAATGCTCGCTCGACTGGGCAGACTACTATAGAAAGCAATCATCCCTTAGGCGCCCGCCTCGCTCTCAGCCAGGCTCTTCTCCTCCCCGCCCTTCAGATAGCCTTCGTGCTCTCCCACCCGCTTGCCGGCCTTCTCCCAGCGTTCGCGATAGGCCTCTCTCTTCAACTCACACAGCTTGTTCAGAGCCGGCCAGTACTGCGTATGGTCATACTCAAACTCCAGCGAGCCGCCACATTCCTTCAGAAGCTGCTCGCGAGGTACGTAGGTCGTTGAGTCCTCGTTGAACTTGATCTTCTCGCGCGTCAGCGGGTCGATGAAGGGCTTGATCAGTTTGAAAAAGGTCCAGATGTACCACGGCACGTTCGACACCAGCGCTCGCCCCAGGCGCTCGGGGTAGTGGTTCTGCAGAATGTACATGACCTGCTTGCCCTGGGCCAGCGTGGCGCCCTGCCCAGCCTTGGTCTCGGCAAAGTTGATCAACAGTGCCAACGTCTCCTGGCCCGGCGGCATCAGTTCGATGGTGCGCTCTAGCATAAAGACTAGATGCTCAATCTGCCGGTCCGTCTTCTCCGTGTTTTGCTTCGATGGCCGCAGGTACTGGCATGTGCGGCCCTCGTTGTCCCAGCCGATAACCACCTGCTTGCCCGTCTCGTTTTCGATGGAAATATAATCCGGTGTCAGCTTCTTCAGATTATACTCGCGGCGCCATGCCAGCGTGTTTCTGAGCCGCGTGGTCGCATGTTCCACGTTCCACTTATCAGCCCGCAGGTACCGGAGCAGGCACTCGCGAGTCAGGAACATGCGTTCCTCATCGGTGATGGCCGACGATGTGGACCCTTTGGCGAGCTTGTCTGGCACCTCTGTCCATTCCAACACCGTAGCAAGCACGCTCTTGTACTTGGCTTCCTGGTCTGCGCTCAACTGGGCCGCAGGCTTTGGTGTGGATGTTGGGAGAGGTGCCACCAGCGGCTTCTTAGTCGGCCCATCCGCGGATGAACGTGGCAGAGACAACTGCTCAATCGCCTTTTGTTCCTCTGCAGGGCTTGCCAGCTTCGGCTCGTGCACACGGCCATTCGCCGCGATACTCTTCTCGACCGTGCCGTTTGCAGTTCCGTTTGCAGTTCCGTTTGCAGTTCCGTTTTGTTGGATTGAGACTTTGTCCACGGCCGTTGCCAGGTCCGTTATCGCCTTTTCTGGATCGCCGGACGCTTCTGCGAGCGCCGATGGCGCCAGAGGGTCTGCAGTAGCCATGGATGATCTGGACTCAGGGGACAAACACGGGTATTCGCCTAGCGTGACAGATGCCAAGGCTGATTACCTCATCGCTTCATTGCCAAGAAACAACCGAGATCAAATCTGGTTAGTTCAGGTACGACTCGGATTACGTCATCGGGTCAATTGCTATCAGTACCAAAAACAAAGTCCGTGTACGTATGTGCGGCGGTTGGATGCTGGTATGTTGTGGTAGGTGAACGAGATCTCCTCACTTTCAGGTGTATGGTAGTAAGAAATGGGAAACAAATAACCAAAGAATCAAGCCATGGCGCAACCAACACCAGCTGAATTATGAATTGAAAGTGGCTATCCCTGCCTCGAGAGCCTTCGAAATGACATCGACAGCATCGGTAGCATCTTCCAGATACGCAGCCGGCGTCCTCTCCAGCAGCGCATTTGAAAAGAACAAATGCTCCTGCAGAATGAGCCTGAGGGCCGCTCCAACGATCAAATCCTGACCCCACGGCTGGAAATGTGGTTTTTTAGCCTCAAACGCCTTCACTGCCCGCGGATTGGTGATATCAAGCGTTTCCCGAACGGTGGCAATGACTCGTTCGGCATCCGTGGCACTCACGCTGCCGGGGCCAAGGCGACGCGCATCGATGCCGCCCTTGGCCGTGTTGATCGAGACCACTGCGAAGAGCGCGGCGATCGCGGCTTTGCTGTAGAGGCCGCCATCTGACAGCGAGACGGCGCTTGTGAGGGCCTTGACGGATCGGTCAATGGCATGGACGTCGCCGATGATCTGGTCGATGGTGGTTGTAGTGTAGGCCACATACAGCGCGGCGGCGAGGACCAGGGCGATGAGGGACCAGAAACGCATGGTGCGGTGACCAAGCGCGGATGCAACAGGGAGGGATTGGGGGTTGATATATATGGGGATATAGGATGGATTGGGGCCTCCTGCACTGTCTTTGACGTTAGCCAGGAATAAATACTGTATAATTGCGGTAATAAACGCGAAATAAAGCAATCTGCACATGACATAGGTCATCGACTGGCGAAGATCCCCAAAGTCAAAAGGCTTCCGCTGTTGTTTGAAGGGCATGTGTAAGGGGGAAAGTGAGAGAGCCATTGGCTGCGCAATTACAATTGTACCATAGTGCGTCCTGATAAGGGCTAGTGCAACGTGGTACGAGACGGTACGAGACCGTTGTATTGTCGATCTCATCCTCATCCATACCGAGGCATATGACAATACTCACTCGGGCGATGATGGACACGATGATGATATCGTGAGGACAGGGAAATTTCTTTTTAACTTGGATAAGTCAGCCTATCTCTACAGGCTTTTGTTATCTTTTAATTAGATTTAAACCTGCAGGTATACAGTTGACCTCCTTATTCTTTATTCTTTCCTTCACATCTCCCTCCAGTAATAGATCTGTAATAGATCTCTCGACAACAAAAAGGAAGAAAAGGGCATCACACAAACAAAGCAAAATGCGCACTTTCAGCCTCATCGGGCTCCTGGGCATCGTCATCGCACTGGCACTGACGCCGACCTACTACCTGGTCCAACGCGACCCGAACACAATCCTCGCCCTCGACGTGTACGGCATCGACTCGGCAGTGCGGGCACTCCAGCCACAGGTGGAAGCGTACACGGGCGGAGGCGAGTTCGGCGCCGGTCTGATCAACGGGCTGCCGGTGGCGCTGGGGGTGTTCAAGATCCACGTGGCGAACCGCAAGGCGTACGTCGACGCGCTGATCTCGCACCGTCTGCCGGAGGAGGCGTCGATAAAGGTGGTCGAGGCCGTGTCCGACTCGGTGGCCGTCAGTATCCCGGCTGCGGTCAAGGCGCTGGTGGCGAAGAGGGACGAATTTGATGCCGCCGGCTTGCGCGATGTCGTGCGGGTGACGCTGCAGGTGCTCAAGTATGACCATGACTCGCTGAGCGATACCATCAAGCTCAAGCTGCAGGGCCCGCGGGAGAAGGCGTTGATCGGGGAGGCGGGTGTCAAGGCCGTGGATGATGCTATTGATGAGGCTATTCTGGCCTTTTCGCGATGAAGAAAAAAAAAGGCAAGGAGCAGGAATAGCTGAGCTTGTCAAGGGTAATAATCAGATTAAACAGGGGCCATGCATCGCTCACTGTCCTGGCTATCTCTTGCTCTTCTTCTTCAGTCGCTTCTCCGCCCGGACGTCCTTCTTCAGACGAGCATCCACAATCTTGTACTTGCCTTTGACGCCGCGAGGTCGGCCACTAATACCGCGGTTGGTGCCCTTGGCGACGACCAGTTTAACCTGCTGCTTGGGCTTCTTCTTGGCAGCGCGTGCCAGCATCCTGGCGATCGTATTGGCCTTGTCCTTCTCACTCAGGCCCTCGTCCTCGGCCAGGAGTGCGCTCTTCCTCTTCAGCTTCTCCAGCCGTTGAGCTGCTCTCATCTTCTTGCGTCCCTTGGCTTCGCGCACTTTCTTGATCGGTCGAGCATTGAGGGCCCGCAGTTTCTCCTTGATAGCAGCAGCTGCGGCGGCAGTGATGGGCCGTTGGGGCTTGGAGTGCTGGTTCTCATCATCGAGAAACCACTCGGGGAGCCCGTCAACATCGCGGAAGGAATACCTATTGAAGGCGTCATCAATGAGGTCGGCCGCCTTCTTTTCGCCCGTGGCAAGGGACTGGGCCAGGGTCATGGCCTCAGCTGTGATGATGTCGATGTCCAGCTGGCCGTTCTTCGTCAAAGGGTCTTCGGGCCGGGGCTGTAAGGTCTTGGATGAGGTGAGATCACCTTGGTCAGATTCATCATCTGAGAGATCTTGGAAGGATACCTGAGCCTGCTTCTTTTTCTCTTTCTGCTGAGAAGATGTCTGGGTCGCCTTGGACGCACTCTCCTTCGCAGGAGGCACCACCGGTTTTCCGGATGTCTGGGCTGGGTCCGAGTCATCTTCCAACTCAATGCCGCTATCCACGTTATTCTCTTCGTCATCTTCATCCTCAATGCCCAAGTCCTGGAAAATATCTTGGTCAAAAAACATGGCAGCCTTGGTTGACAGGCCTTCAGCGTTAGGCAGTTGCTTCAATTGCAAGACATCGGCTCCATTGGACTGTCCATCGTTGTCATCCTCGGCATCCTCGGCATCCTCGGCATCCTCATTGTCTGACAAGCCTTGCCAGGCGTCAGTCTCTTTCTCTTTGCGAGCTTTCTTAGCCCTCAGTCTAGCGTCGCGCTCTTCACGCTTCTCCTGATACTGCTCATACATCGCATCAAGCTCGCGGTCGAGATAGTCGCCGTCCTCGTCCGAATCAAGTTCCGAGTCTTCCGCTGATTCTGAGCTTTCCGACTGGGCGTCGAGATCATCATCCATGGTGGAATTCACAATTTTGGTCAGGTCTTCAGCCTTCTGTGCCGTTTTAATCTTGAACATGGCCTCTTCTCCCGCCGGACCAGACTGTTCTAGGCCAATGTCGAAGGGGGCGGTCATGTGAAGTTGCATGCGGACAATGTCCTTCTGTTTTCGCTCGTTCTCTTTCCGTCGGTCCTTCTTCTTCGACTTGTCATTTTGTTCCTTCAGACGCTGCATCTCCTCTTGCAGTTTAAGCTCCTCGTCCATCGAGGCAACACTGGCGACCTCATCGCCTTCCTCTGCACCTTTCTCCGCCTCGTCTTGCTGCTTTTTGGCCTTGGTGGACATACCGAATTGATCTCGAATTTTTAATCGCCACCTGAGAAGGGTTCTAAACTCTTTCTTACCCAGGACCTTGAGATCTTCGCAGCACTGCCTGATTTCTGGCGTAGTCTCGGGTAGACGTTCCAGGGTGGCCAGGGCTAGATCACCATTGGCTGGCTGCTCGAAAGAGAGCTTGTTGACTGACGCAAGAATGGCAATTGGGTCGGTGGTCTCGATGAACTCGATGACCGAGATTTCCTTGTGTTGGGTCCAGTCGCCTTCCTCGTAGCCTTCTCGCTTCCGCTTCTTCTTCTCCGGATTAAACACCTTGGCTTCATTGTTGGGTGTGGCTTCTTGCACCTCGGCAAAGACATGTTTCGGGTCCAAGAATTTGGGATCGAGCTTCTTAGGTGCCTTGTAGCCGCGACAGACGACGAAGATTTCAGCCGAGACATTGCGTGAGGAAGGAGGCTTGGTGGCCTCGACAGAGGTAAAGAGCTGCTTGAAAACCCAGAGCAGGGCATTGTAATCCTTGGAGCGAAAGACTTTGGTGACGAAGTTGCCGCCTTCTCTCAAGAACTCGGTTGCCAACTTCATCGACTGTAGGACCAGCTCAGCCTGCGAGAAGGCGTCCTGGACCCAGGCAACACCGACATTGGGGGCACCGTCGTGTAGAACTGTATCAGCCTTGAGATGCTTGAGATGCTGGCGGAGAGTGGCCCGGCATTTGTCAGTGGTGATATCGGCCTGGAAGGAAATTGTCTTGGGGATGGGCTTGATGGGGGCCAAATCGACACCGACGATCAGACTTTGTGCCGGCATTGACTCGGCAGCGACCTGCATCCACGAGCCAGGCGCGGCACACAAGTCAATGAGCACATGGCTCTTCTCCAGAAAGCCATATTTCTTGTTAAGCTGGATGAGTTTGAAGGCGGCGCGGGCACGATAGCCCTTTTCTTTAGCGAGTTTGTACCACTTATCGAGACGGCCTTTGCCGTGCTTTTTCTGGATTGCCATTTGTTGGGTGTAGTGGCAGTTTGAGTGGTGTTGCCCATTGTCGTCGCCGTTTTTCGTTTTTCGATGTTGAAGAAACTTTTTTAATCTCCTAAGTCCGGAACCGAGCTAGAGCTAATTGGGCATTGGGCCTTGGCACTAATTCAATGTCCATCTCTTCTCACCTCGTCGGCCAAAGCCATTTCCCGCTACCTTTCCCTTTCCCTATCAGCCCGTGCATCAACGGCGGCATGGGCCTCGCCATGCCCCATCACGATGCTGCCCGCAGTGTGCTCCGCCTCGCACACCGCTGCTCCCGGCTGGACCTGGCCGACCCCCTAACACAGTGCTTGACACCGCGCTCGTGTAGCCGCAGCTTTGCCACGCCGACAAACGCCCCCAAGCTGCCGAATGTGCGCATCGGTCCTCAGCCAGGCCAGTTCTTGGCCAAAGTCGAGACATCTACGCCGCCACCGACGGGCACGCACAACCCGCTCCTCAAACACCCGCCGCGAGTCCTCACCACACTCCACTCGTGGCCATCGCTGGAGCCGACGCGGTTCGGATGGTATGACGCCAAGTACCTTGACATGCCGCTCCGTCGCGACCTCCTGCATCGTGCTGTCATTTATGAGGGAGATGCGACCAGACAGGGTTCAGCGAGCACGAAGCATCGCACTGAAGTTCACGGCAGCAACAGGAAGGTGCTCCCCCAGAAGGGCACGGGAAGGGCGCGAGCAGGAGACAAGAAGAGTCCGATCCGCCGCGGTGGAGGTGTGGCTCATGGCCCCAAGCCGCGGGACTTTTCCACGGGCCTGCAACGGAAGGTGTACGATATGGCGTGGCGGACGGCCATAAGCCACCGTTACCGCCGGGACGAGCTGAAGATCATCGACGGGGTGATTGACCTCCCCGAGGGTGCCAGCACCTGGTTCATGGATGGCTTCTTCCAGACCTGGGCCTGGGGTAAGGGCAATGGCCGCACTCTGCTCGTGGCCGACTCGATCAGCGACGAGCTGAAGGAGGCCATGGCCAACCTGGGCCATCATGGGCTGGTCAAGGATATTGAGGATGTCGACGTCAAGGACCTGCTCGAAACCGGCCGTGTGGTGATGGAGCGGCGGGTGCTGGATGCGCTCTTCGTCGCCCACTCCAGCGACATTCACCTTCCGGTGCAGCTGAATCTGGCAAGGCTTCATGCAAAGGAGGGCTGGCAGGGCCCTACACAGAGGTATGCTGAGGAGCTGAATGTGGCAGGGCCGTGAAGAGCTGTGCAAGAGGTGGCCAGAGTGCAGGGCCATGCTGTCATGATACTAGGCATTGAGCAATCAACTGCGTGTAATATTCTGATCTGCCTTGAATCCAATCTGTTGGCCTATATTTACTGTGCCTGTAACACAGCACTCCTACTCTTCTCCCATGCTCTTTGATAGGAGGCCTATACTTGCCTGCATGATCCCTGTGAAGTGCATAATGCATCCTACTCTCAACCAAACATCCAGTCCTTGATTCACACTCCACTGGATGTCAGTTGATAGTCACATGATATTGTCAGGCGGTCTGTGTTGTACACTTACCTCATCTCTTCTGATCCTGCACCATTCGATGTGTCTTATGACTTAAAAGACGACGTTAAAAGAAGATATACCATCTCGCATACTATGGCGACAAATCTGCCTCCGAATACCTTTTTCCGATCAGCTGCCCCCATTCACGACGAAGAAGGCGATGGCTACATGGTTGGCTACCACCTCCAGTACCAAGTCCATCACACGCTTGTGAATGTTGTCTTCTTGTCATCAATGGACCCAGGAGATGACGGGTACTATAATTCCACCAAAGCAGAAGACAAGTGGCTTCAGAAGTATGAGGAGGCGACCCTGTCTTTCGATGATGGCCCTGATGTAGAATCTGCTGTGATGGAGCGAGAAGAAGCTCTATACGAAGAGATCAGGAATTGGGCCGAAGAGCTTTGTCTCGCAACCTTTTTGGAACTTGCCGGGACATCAACACCTGAGGTCAAAGCTCCTGAGCCCATCAGCCTCTTCCAATATTTGCACCCTCGAGTGGTCAATCTGCAAATAGCAACGCAGGGTGAGGGTGAACTGCGAGTCATCCAGTATGGACACGACCGCCCTCCTTCGTGGCCAGACTCAGTCCAGCAGACTTTGTTCCCTTTGACCACGACCACTCTGACTTCTTCAGACGATGACGATGACCTTCCAAGCTATTCACCCGCGCAAATCACTGTTCTGGAGGTTGCTACCGTTCCGAGAGTGTTAGTTCAAGGTCTTGAAGGAGAGCCACTGGAAAAATTATTGATTATTGCCTCTTTCGGCGGGTGAGTTGCCGCTCTACACCTCCAACGTGGTTTTAATTGTTAGCACGGCGCCAGAGCTAACCAAAAGCAGGGATGATAAACGATGATCCATACCAGTACTAAACTGTATTTGTCAGTGTGGCAA
>QQSL01000097.1:0-65082 GCA_003693665.1 Chaetothyriales sp. CBS 134920
ATGTGACTCTTCTTGGCTTTGTAATCTCCAACTTGTCAACCTTATATTTAGAGACATTTCACACAGAAATTCTCACAATAATGGCCAAAATACATCAGAGATACAAGCTCACAGGAGGTGATACATTGAAGTGGTTCCTAGGAATTGAGGTGATTTGCAATAGATCTAAATAACTTGTATGGCTGTCACAGAGTGGATATATCAGGAAGATCACTACCTCATTGCTGCTGCAAGTGCCCAAGCTAGTTGCTACACTGATCTAACAACAGGAATTACTCCTATATAAGGGTAAAGCAACCATCAACTTGATTTAAAGATATCAGTGTATCATCAGATTAATCCTCTATATCGTAGTTATCACAAGGCCTGATATTATGTTTGCTGTATCCAGATTATCTTGATTCAATACAAATCTAAGCCCTGAGTATCATTGGGCAGCAGAATGTATACTGGATTACCTCTGGAGCACCCAGGAATATACACTCCAGCTGGGAGGTGGTGACTTGTTAGAAGTCTACAGTGACACCTCATTCATAGACAATTCCCTGGATCACAAGAGCTCTTAGGCCTACACAATGAGATTGTTTAGCGGAACCGTTGGCTGGTGTGCCACCAAGCAAGCTATAGTCACAATGTTAACAATGGAAGCTGAGCTTCTGGCTTTATTATACACGACAGGAGAAGGAATATTTGTGAAACAATTCCTTGAGAGCCTGACAGTGGAATAGGATCCCCAGGAAGTGTTGGTTTACTGCGATAATAAGCAGACAATTTGTATTGTCAACTCCTAGATCCTAAATCTCCAGACCTGACTCCATCATGTTGATATCCATCATCACTGGTTGTGGCAGGAGGTGTAGAGAGGATCATTTAAACTTGAATACATTCTGACAGCCAGGCAACTAGCAGACAGATTAACCAAGTCACTGCAGGGCCAGAAGTTTGAGGTTTTCAGAACAGATATTGGCCTAATCCCAATTGAGAGGCAATTAGAGGAGTGGAAGAAGAAAGAAGAGGTTGTTGGCCATTTGGAGAGAGCCAAAGTACACTGTGGAACTGCTGGAATTGACGCAGATTTGGCTGTCAGATCGAAAAAGCAGCAAACCACACAGGTGTGAGGCCACCAAGTCGGAGATAAGCAGGTTAACCCCTTTTTCTTTTTTTGTTAACCCCTTTTTCCACGCCCGGCGTGGATAATCGCGATTGGCTAGATTGACTCTGTGGTGGAGCCAATCTGGGGGGGTGTGTCGAATAGAAATAGACCTAGAGACCCACTGACACTAGGCCTGAGAAGGGATAGTGCGTGGCGATGCGGCATTTAAGGATCAGGACAGATCCGTGCCCCTGATTTAGCAACAATTAAGTCACAATACACCCAGTACTGACAACAAGACTAAGACAATATACAATATACTCACAGTATATAAATTATATGAAAGAGAGAAAAAGGAGTTGATTATCTCATGTATACAACACACACACACACACACACACACACACACACACACACACACACACACACACACACATACACACAATGAGGGAGGGAGAGTGAGTGATAATTTCTTTGTCTTGTTCTCTTGGATCTGATCTGATCTATTATCCCCCCCAAAGGACCAGTATCTCTGCTGCTGCTTCTCCTGTCCAGGTTCAAGGTTAAGATTGAGATTGATATTGGGGGATGGGAGATGGGGGATTACTAGGTTCTGGATCCGACACTGACCCTGACGATGACGATGACGGCGACGGCGGGTCCTCTTCAATTTCACCATCTGCATCTTCGTCCTCATCATTGTCGTCGTCGTCGTCTTCTTCTTCTTCTTCAACATTGTTCTTGTTATTGTTCGCAGTTGCTTCTTCTTCTTCTTCTTCTTCTCCGACGGCATCGGAATCGGAATCGGAATTAGAATCGTCGTCATCTTCAAAGACAGCAGCGTCGTCGTTGTCGTCGTCATCCTCGTCGTCATCCTCGTCAGTGAGGACTTCGACTTCGCCGTCGGCGTCTTGGTCGGATGTGCTTGAGGATGAGTCGTCGTCATCGTCGACGTCTTTATCCTCTCCATTGTCATCGCCAGCGCCGCGGTCATCGTCGTCACTATCGTCGTCGTCATCGTCATCGCCATCAGCGACATCATCGTCAGACTCGGATTCAGACTCAGATTCGGGTTCAGGGTCAGACGCTGATTCAGAGTCGTCGTCTTCTTCTTCTTCCTCCTCTTCATCGGCGGGATGCGCGCCGTCCAAGCTGTCGAGCATCTCGACATTGCTCAGCCCCGTGCGGCGGCCGCTGCGGCGGACTGGTGTTCTGGCGTGCCCGCTGCCGACTTCAGGCGTCAGGGCGCGCGAGGTGTCTTCGCTATTGTTACTGCTGCCGTTCGTCGTGGTCTTGACAGCACCAGTGCCGCTCTCGCTGCTGTTGCTACTGTTGTTGTTTGCAGTAGCGGTCCCATTCCCGTTGCCGGTTGCTGCTGCTGCTGTTGCAGGTGTGGCAGAAGTTGCACTGCATGTGCCATTCACGCCCGCAGCCGGGTTCCTGGGGCTGCTCCGCACAGGCGCCTGGAGGGATGATGCTTTATTGCCCGTGTGCGTGTGGCCCGAGGCTGCGTTGTGGCCTCTCTTCTTGGTGCTGCGGCTGCGCATCATGGCCGCTGGAATCGGGGGCTCGATTTGGAAGCGAGCTGGGGGGATGGCATTGACGCGGTAGGCCAGTGCGTAGCCTGTGAGTTCGTCCTGCTCTGCTGGAGCAGGGACGGGGGCCAACGCAGCTGCGGTATCGCCGTTGGTGGTAGCGACAGTATGGTTCTCGTGTGTGGAGGAGGAGGAGAAAAGGCCGTTCGTTTGGCGTAAAGTCTGGTCGGTGATCTCACCAGTCAGGGCAGCTGGAGAAGCTGGACCAGGTGCAACATGTCCATTGTTGATAGGGGCTTCCAGCAGCTGGTGTTCGTGGCCGTCTTCGGTAGCGGATGGCATTCTGGGCTGCTCAGTCAAAGCCCGGGGCGAGAGGAGTCCAAGTTCTTCATGGCCGATGACAGAGCGGGCGTGCTCGTTAATGCCGTCGTCAGCATCCTCGTCTCTGGCTGAGATAGCGTGCAGGGGCGCGCCGTCAAGGGCCATTTGATCACTTCGGCCCATGATGTACGGCGTCCAGATCAGATTCTCGGGCTTCAGCTGGCGGTGCTTCTTGGCCTCAAAGTCGCGCACAACAGTCTCGTACAGGTTCTTGTCATATCGGATGCCGTACGTCTTGGTGATGGGGTCCCTGATAAAGGCATAGAGGCGCTCGAGCGAATGGATGACATCGTCAGCTGTCATGCCAGTGCGCTCCATAAGCTTCCGGGTGCTGAAGGGGCGGGTTCCAAGGTCGAGCAGGTGTCGAGATATTGTCAGATCCCAATAGGCGCGGTAGGCGGTCAAGCCCATGTCCGACAGCGGCTTCTCGGGGCTGCCCTCCTTGCGCTCGATGCGCGTGAGCAGGTAGGAGAAGTCAATGAGGAAGGTGGCATAGCCCTTGCGCTGGTGGATAGGCATCACCAGGATGCAGCTCACGTTGTTCTGGCTGGCCGGGCGCTTCTCCTTGCTGAAGTAGCCGACAAAGTGATAGCCGAGCTCATCGTACTCGGTCAGAATGTAGAAGAGAAAGGGCTCGACGTCGTAGTAGAGCGTCTTGGAGCCGAGGAACATCTTGGCCATCAGACACAGGCACTGGCAGTACTCGGTCTTCTTGCGGCCGTCGACCTCCCACACGGAGACGGTGCCGTCGCGGTAGATCTCATCGCCGGGCGGGTGTTTGGCCGGGCATTTCAACTTGTGGCGATAGGCCACAAACTCGGACGGCAAGTACTTGAGACAGAACTCGCAGATGAAGAGCCGCGACTCGTGCGAGTATTCTTCGGGGTAAGGCGCGGCGTAGAAGGTGTCGATGACAAACTTGCCGAACTGGATGCACTTGATCTTGCTTGGAGGCCCGGACACAGTGCGGCCTGGCTTGCCCGTCACCGCGCTGTCGCCATTCAGCTCGGCTTCGGCCGCGGCCGACGCTCGCCTGCGCTCTTCTTCTGCCTCCTTTCGTGCAATCTCGAACAGCTCGCGGTCGCGGGGCTGCGGCAGGGAGCGCGTGGTGTCGGCGTCTGGGTCGCTGAGGATGCCTCCGTACGGCTTAGCATTGGCCTCGCTCTCGCGCTCGTTCATAAAGGAGGGGAAGATGAGGTGGGAGGGCGGCAGGGCAGGGAACTTGGGCACATCGGGCGGTATGATCTCGGGCGGAGGGATCTTCGGCGGCTTCTTGCGCTCTCGTCGCTTTCCCGGTCGCGGCGGCCGGCTCAAGATCTTCGCGATGTCTGCCTGCTCGAGCCTGAAGGCCAAGATGAACTTGTACGGTGGCGGCTTGTGGAAGGGCCGATGCTGGAGGATGCGCGCGCGCGGCAGGGCCTTTTGCATCTGACTTGCTCGGCGGGTCGAATGGGCCACAGCACGCTCCGGCTCGTGCGGTTGCGGCGCATCTGCTGTCGCTGCCGTGGTCGGGCGTGGAGTTGGCTTTCTCTTCTTGCTAGACGGCGGCGGCTCTTGTGTCGGCGACTTTCTCTTCCTAAGCGAGCGGCCGTGGTCTTCGCCGTCGGAAAGCAGTGGCTGGGCAAAGATCGAGTGCGAGTTGGGCTTCTGCACGCCGCGTGAGACCGGCAGCAGATCGCGCACCAGGCGAGGCGCCGAATTGGAATTGCGAGCCCGTGCCAGCACTGACTTGGGGGACTCTGATTCGGAGCCTTTGGCCAGACAGCCCGTACAGCGCCAGTTGGCCGGCCCCTGGCCATCCTTGAGCGTGCCGGCGTCCCGCGCACAGCGTTGATGAGCACGCTTGGAGCATGCTGAACAAGGCAGGTCCAGCTTGACTGTGTCACTGCCATCGTCGCTGCCCCGTTGGCAGATTATACACAGGTCCCGAACCGCATTGTCTTCGTCGCTCGACTCTGCTGCCGATGAGGCGTCATCGTCTGAGGAGCCAGAGGTGACAGCCGCCGAGCTGCTGCTGCTGTTGTCACCCTCGTCCTCATCGTCGTCCTCCTCATCGTCATCGTCATCATCGCCATCATTGTCGTCGTCGGCGGCCTTGTCACCAGCCACTTCATCGCCGTCGCTGTCGTTTTCTTGCTCCGCGGGCGAGCCCTGGTCATCGTCTATTTCTTCTCCTGGACCGTCCTCGTCCTCGCCATCTTCCATCGCTTCTCTGGCCCTGGCCTGGTGGGACTTGGCCTCGTCCTCGTGGCTGGTGGGAGCATCTGTCATGGTGATGTCGTGGTCAATCATGTCACCATTGGCCACGCCGTCATGATGTAGAGCACCATGCTCTGGCTGTTGTACCAGGCTGTGGCCCTGTTCCCTGAACACGTCGCCGCCAATAGTTGTAGTGCTGTTGGCCTGGTGGTCAGGCCGGTGGTTAGCAGCGTCTCCGCCTCCGCTTCCATCCATCTTACCCCAGCAGTTGGGCAATGATCGCAAGGGGTCCGCCAAGGTGTAGCTGTCCCGACGGTTGGTTGGCGACGCCGTTCTGGCGCAAACGCGACTGTGATGGCTGGCGACGTCTGGGCGGCCTTATGGCAGAACTGGTAGAGGTGGCGTCGATGTAGCAGAATGTGCCATGGCAGAGACTGCCAGGGCCGTGCGTGAGGGCGTAGTGACTGCTGTGGCAATGACAAATCGATGAAGACGGCGGCTGGAGGGGCTCCAGGAGTGACGCGTGTGGGAGGGGGTGAGGCGGCGCCTGGGGCCGTGGCCAGGGGTAGAAAGCGGATCGCAATGCTCAACGGCACGTACTTCGAAGGCCGACACTGGCGGACAGGGCCACTGCTCTCGGCATCGCTTCCACCGCAGTCACAGGCGATGGAAGGCCAAATGCAACGATGTTCCCAATTAGGCTTAGCGTGCCTGCGCATGGAACTGACCTCGTCGTCGCTTCGCCCGAGCCGCGGCAACCAGACAGTCGCCACTAACGAGCTCCTTTCTCCCTCTAGCTGCGGTTGTTCAGCACGGCCGCACCCTCCCCTTTTCTCGACTACAGTCATCCCGTTGCTGCCGTCACAATGGGCGTCCCGTTCGAGGCTTTGATCCCATATGCCATCATGGTCGGCATGTTTTCCATCACCGTACCGATGCCCTGGCTGCTCTTGCCGACGCCTCTCAAGAGCGCTGTTCTGACCTCTGATAGGGGGCCGGCCTTGCCACCACCAAACTGATTTCCAACCACGGCAAGCGACCGCGCTGGAACATGGATGTGTGGGACCGCCAGAGTACGATTGCAGACACCTGGTCTCCGGGCAGGTCGGCTGATGTGTGGCCTAGTGACCCAGCGGGACTACCGCCTTACCGGAGTCTTCAGACAACAGACCGACGCGGTCGAGGCGCCTGTCGGATTTGAGGGTCAGTATCTGCTTTCCCACACTCGTTCTGGCCCTGGCTGACTTTTCCTGCAGTTAGCTCTCGGTGGAAGGTATGCTCTCTACGCAGGAATGCACCCGAATCCTTCATTGACCATGCCCTGTCTAGCTCGAGGACCGTGTCAGGTGAAAAAGGCTCGACCAGATTCGCAATCAGACATGCTGCCAAACGGCCTGTTGTCCGCAGCCTCCCCGTCCCTGTACATACTACGATAGGAGGACAGCACGAATTGACGATCCGGCCACAAGAGCCTCTCTCACTGTTATTTTGGCCTACTGACTGTAGTACTTTCGATGCTCTGTCTTGAACCCAGTCACTTGGATATCTACGTTGGACTCACCCCGCAGCCATACATCCACACGGCCACACGGCCATACATCCACACGGCCACACGGCCACACGGCCACACGGCCAAACAGCCCATTGACCTGATCCTGCTGTGATTAGGATTGATTTCACGCTTCATAGTACTGTCAATTTTATGGTTAGACGATGCCAAGGCGCCAAGGCGCTAGTGAATTGTCCCTCCCGTTCTCCTTAACAGTGACACTGTAGACAGTCACAACAGATCCGTAACTGTGATGGATTCTGTCTATGGATCTACGGTTGAGCATGGCCTCAGCTACGATGCTGCTGATTCATTGCTCTCCCCGTCTGTCGGTGACTCGCTGGCTTCCCGAAAAGCCAGTGCTCTTTCGACCAAACTGGCCACAGTCCTCTCCTCTTCTTATGCCGACTCAGAGATCAGAGAAGCTCTGACGCTGCTGGACTTGAGACAGGCAGTCGCTAGTGAAAACATCAAGCACAATCTCAAAGCCGGTGTCCAGAAGGAAGTCATTGACGCCAATGCCCGTATCCTGGACGATTTCGGGCATGTGGCCGAGGTAGGCCTCTCTCTCCCTGGACTCTGTGTCTCCTTCCTCCCTGTATTCTCCATCTACACCGTCTGATCGCTTTCATGCAGCAATTGAAGCATGTGGGGGTCCTGATCGAGACGCTGAACAAGACATGTGACGAGATGAAGACTCACATCCTCGCTGCCAAGCAAGAATCTGCTCCTGTCCTCGACGAGGCTTCTACTCTGCTCGCCCGGAAGCAGGAGACCGAGCTCAGACAGCACCTCCTCGACGCCTTCCGCAAGCAGTTTGTCCTGTCGGCCCACGACTTGAACATCCTGACCAACATCGGCCTGCCCCTGGATGAAGACTTCTTCACCAGCCTTGGCCGTGCCAAAGCCATCCAGGCCGATTGCCAGATCCTGCTCGCTTACGACAACCAGCGCCTCGGGTCAGAGCTGATGGAACAGACCACCCAGAATCTCGATGCCGCTTTCAAGAAGCTCTACACCTGGATCCAGGGCCAGTTCCAGGGCTTGGACCTGGAAGATCCCCACACCAGCGCCTCCATCCGACGGGCATTGCGCATTCTATCAGAGAGGCCGACTCTCTTCGCCAGTTGCCTCGACTTTTTCGCCGAAGCCCGTCAACTCACCCTGTCCAACGACTTCCAAGCAGCACTGACTGGTGCAGCCCAAGGCCAGGCCATTGAGTTCTCCACGCACGATCCTGTGCGCTATATCGGCGACATGCTCGCATGGGTCCATTCAGCGGCAGTGTCGGAGAAGGAGGCGCTCGAAGGTCTCTTCATCTCTGGTCCTGACGACCTGGCCAAGGGCCTGGATATCGGACTCACAGCCGAACCATGGGCCCGCATCACACCCTCTTCTCCCTCGTCCACCGGCCACACTGATCAAGCCGCTGAGGCGGCCTCATTCGACGGCCACAAAGCCCTCAACGACCTCATCAGCCGCAATATCGCCCGTGTCAGCCAAACGCTCTATTCGCGCGTCCAGGTTGCTGTCAGCAATGCCTCTGATGCGGTTCTAGTGTACAAGATCTACAACCTCCTCACCTTTTACCACGACATCTTTGTCAAGCTCTTCTCCCGCTCTTCATCCACCTCCTCCTCATCTTCAACGATCCAAAAGACAATCCTTCAGCTCGAGTCTCTCACCCTCTCACACTTTGAACAACTGCTGGAAGACGAACTCTCCTCTTCCATCCCCACACCCACACCTCTCCCACCTGCCGACCTGACCGCACCGCCATACCTTCTCACCAGCCTCCAGGCATTTGCCGACATCTGCAAGACACGCGGCCCCCAGATGACCCAACCGGAGCTCGAACGGGTCTTCTCCGCCATGCTCATCCCCGTGCTCGACTCGTGCGCCCAAGGCACCAAACTGCTGCAACAGTCGGCCGGCGACCCCACGCGCAGCCGGGTGTACACGCTCAACTACCTGCTCGCCCTGCGCAGTACCCTCCGCCAGCTCACCACCCTCGTCCCCGCCGTCAGCATCCCCCTGGCCAAGGTCAACAACGAGATCGACGCCGTCCCCATCCAGATCGAAGACATCCTCGTCCAGCTCTTCCTCGGCCAGTCCGGCGTCACCCAAACCGTGCAAGAGCTCGATGCGTTTGAGAGTGAGAGCAAGAGCAAGAGCAAGAGCAAGAGCAGGAGTAAGAGCGGTAGCAGTAGCAGTAACAATGGCAATGGCAAGAATAACACCAAGACTGCTACTGCTGCTCTCCGCAACCACCTCCTCTCCTCCGCGCGCACCCTCGACGACTTCCTCTCCTCCGGCCTGCTCGACGCCCAGGACCGGCTCAAGCACGTGTCCAGCAAGACCATTGCCTCGGCCATCATTGCCACTGCCGTCGAGCGCTTCTGCGCCGACTTTGAGGCCCTGGAGCAGCGTATCGTCGCCTTGGATCATGCACCGGCCGCGGTCAGTCGTCCCGCAAAATTGGTTGGCAATGGGAATGAAAGCGATGCAGCAGATGCTGCTCAACCGGAAGAGGATGGCGACAACGACGACGACGACGACGATGATGATGATGATGACGACAGCGACGATGATGACGACAATGAACCATCCCCAGCATTCAGAGACATCTATCCGCGCAGCGTCGCTGAGATCAGGGCTTTGCTGTCGTAAGAGAAGTTGTCAAATTTATCTAGCAGATTTCATAAAAGCTGTCACTGTCAAGGACTAAATACCATACATGCATAGAACAGTCGCTCTATGTCGCTCTATCAGTGCTAAAGGTCATAAATTACACTCAAAGTTATTAGGTCCGCTCCCAAGTTCATTGCTGCGTGTGCTCAGGTATATTGTTGTTGGTGTTGGTGTTGGCACTGCTGCTGCTGTTGTTAGCGACAGGATGATCTGAGAGTGCTGTCGCTGTCGATTTCTCTTCTCCAACAACCTGTCAATGCTCGGTCGTCGCCGTCATCAGAGCGGCCTCGGCCTTCTCTGCTTCTTCCCTCTCCATATGCAGTCGTTTGCTCTCCTCAATCGCGCGTTTGAAATCCTCATCATCCTCAGTCCCCGCTTCCGAGTCACTGTCTTCCCAATGATAATCATTACCGTTGTCATGATCATCCTCATCCTCATGATAATCTCTTGTGCCGCTAGCTGCTTGGGCCTCCTGCAAGCTCAGGCGTAAAACGAGGCGCAGTTCCTCGTCATTGTCATCATCCTCGTCACTCTTGTCCTCATTTCCACCCGCTTCTTCTGGCTCTTTTGCATGCCCTGCGCTCTCTGCCTTCTCTGACTTGGTCACACCAGCAGCGCTCAGTGCCAATGCCTCTTGCAGTTGTTGCTGCTCCGCCCATATCTTCTTCGCTTCGCGGATACTGGCGTGGATGGCCTTCTTGTACGCTTCTTCATCTCGTCCGTACAAATACAGCTCATTGAGTCTAGTTTGCAGAGCATTCTGCACCATCTTTTCAAGATCAGGATCGCCCTCGTTGGTCGACGATGACCTGATACTCTGTTGAATCGCATTTTGCATCTCCTTGTTCTCCGCAAGTCCCAGCTCGTCTTTCATCACGGCAGTGCGCTCCTTCAGTGCGGCCTCGCGCTTGTTCAGCTCCTTCTCCTTCTTCCTTAACTCCTTTTGCTTCTTCTTCAGCTCATCCCTCCGCGCTGCCAGCTCCTTGCGTTCATCCCACGTCAGATGCACCGTGTTTCTGAACCCATGCACCAGCTGAACATTGTTCGACTTCGTCCTTGTGAGAATGTGTTCCTCGATTTCATGTTCCCGCTCGGTGCCATACTTCTTGCCCCCTTTCTTAGTCTCGAGCTTCCAGGCTGTCACAACTTGGGCGCGTTGCTCAATAGTGGCTTTCTTCCACTCCTCGTATCCCTGAGCGGTCCGTGCGGCAATGATGTAGTTCTGAACCGAGCTACCAAAGTGCTTCTTAAGCTCTGCATAAATGCCTTTGGACGTGTAGCCAGGGATGGCCCAGATCGCGGCGCTTGGCTTCAGGATCAGGCCCCCAATACCCTTGGCAGCGCCTTTGAGCAGACCAGCGGCGCCCTCTTTGCGAGCCCCATCAACCGGCTGTGTGACGAGGCCGGTGATGCCGTCATAGAACCCATAGCCAAACTCCTTGCCCGCAGCCTTCAAACCTGACTGAAGACCGGTGATCCTTCCGGTCTTCCTGACAGTTGTGTCACCATACAGTTTTGGTGCATTATGGAACCCCTGTGCAAGGGACAAAGTGAACTCCATTGGTGACTTGAGACCAGCCGAGGCAATCTTGCCAGCAGCCTTGGCGCTGGTGATGGCAGACTCGACGGTGATATGGGCCGCATCTTCGGCAACACCATGCTTCTCCTCTCCATAATTATGGGGGCTGTGGCCGCGAGACAGAGAGCTTCTGGGAGATGAGCCACGCCGTGCGTGATGGCGCGACCTTCCGTCCGGGGTCAGTACCTCGGACATGGATGTCCGTCCTGATGGAACTGCCTCATTATCAGTTGCGACCTGGGTTGTAGTGATTGCTGAGGCGCCTGGCCGAGCATCAGATAGGCTGGACGCCTCGGAAATCGGCAGGTGAGTACTCGCAGGGGGAACATTCGACGGGTCAGACAGGGAACTGTTGGAGCCATGGGCTGACGAAGAGTGGTGATGCTTCTCACGTGCCTCTTTCACATCGTGCGAGGCAATCTTCAATGCCTTTAAGACTTCGACTGGGAAGTCGGCAACGCCCATGCCGATACTGCCCAGTGTGCCCAGGAGGGCAGCTGCTCCACCAGAAATGGGGTCCCAAGGTCCAGTTTCAGTCTCGTATTCGCGTGGCCGATACAGTTTGAGGTCGGTGCCGTCGATCAGATCCTGGGCGGCAAGAACGCTGGCGGCAAAAGTCGAGAGCCTGATCTTGGTCTGCTTGATGCGCCAGACTGCAACCCTGTCGGGACAGAGAGAACATCTGAGATCGGAGAGATGCAGATGCTTGTGGAAAGAAGCCGCTCCATTCTCTGTTCCTTTCTCTTGCTTGATCTTGTCGCTGAGCTCCTTTGCCTTGGCTCGGGACTCGGGCTTCAGGGCTTCCAAGATCTGACTGGCCAGCTTGTCAGCAGTCAGGCTTTTGTACGGGATAGGCATAGGTCCTGCACCAGCCCTCGCACACATGGCACCCCAGAAGGGCTGGTCTCCGAAGAAGGGCACGACGACAGTCGGGCGACCGGCGGAAATACCAGCAGCGGTTGTGCCGGCACCACCATGGTGGACGACACATGAGACACGTTCAAACAACCAGTCGTGTGGACAGTTTCCCAACATGCAAACCTCTTCTGGAATTTCCAGCTCATCTGCTCCCAATCCTCCCCAGCCCTTTGAGACCAGGGCTCGTTGTCCAGTTTTCTTGATGGCCTCGAAGATCATCTTGGTCATGGCATTTGGGTCATCGACGACAATGGAGCCAAAGCCGATGTAGATTGGCGGCGGTCCATTGTCGAGGAATGCCTTCAGCTCGGGCGGAGGAGTGTAATTGGTTGCCAGGTTGAGGAAGAAGAAGCCAGCAATATCGATGGTGTCGTCCCAATCCAACGGCTTCGGGATCAAAGCAGGAGACCAACAGTACGTCCACGGAATTCGCAGTCGACTGACCATTCCCGGAGCCCACATGACGCTGATGGGCTCCAAACCCAGGCTGCGCTCACGGAACCGGTTGATGACATCGCCCAGGCCCTGCCAGGTCAGCATGTCGACCAGGGCGTAGGAGAGGAAATTGGCCATGTTGGCGTCGGCGTTGGACGAGACGATATTGGCAAGAGGATGAGGAAAAGCCTGGGTTGGCGACCAGGGCATGGTGAACATCAGGTGCAGCGGGATGCCCATCTTCTCCGCGATATGGACATGGGCAAAACTGGGCGGGTTGGCAATGATGGCATCGGCAATGAACGGCCTATGGGCAGGGTCGGCCAAGGAGACGGCGTTGTCGAAGCTGCGGCCGTCGATGTAGTAGTCTGAGACTGGGATGCCTGTGCCATCGCCGGGCTCGATGCACGACCGCCAGCAGCCGGTGATCATCTCGTAGATGCCCTTGCGGCGCTTGCCCACGTCGCCATTCCGCAGTGAGTCCATGCCGGGCATCAGGCCGGGGTTCTTGACCATGAAGGCCATGAGCTCGGCCGGGTCACCGCCAATGCTGAAGAACTCGAGCCCATTGTCGACGACGAAGGAGCGGAAGGTTGGGTGAGTGGCAATGCGTACGCGGTGGTTGAACTTGTTCTTGAGCACCTGGCCCAGAGCAATGAACGGCTGCACATCCCCACGGCTGCCGACGATCTGGATGACAATGTTCATCGGCGGCGGCGGCAGACCATCGGCAGTTTCGCCAAGGCCTCTGGGGATGGCAGGTACGACCGAGTCCTGCTGCTCCTTCCGTTCCAGCTGTTTCCGCAGTCCGGGCACAAGCAAGTTGGACACCTTTTTGGTGCGTTGGTCGATCTTGATGTCGATACGCCCGTCTTTGGCCAGGTGAGCTCCTGTCAGCAGTCCATTCTGCTCGATGTCCAGCTGGCCATATGCCACGCCGTTGTAGGGCACTGGACCCAGGTGGCTGACAGCATGGTGAGCTTGACCATGATGCTGGCTGCTGCTGCTGCTGTTGCTGTTGCTGTTGCTGTTGCTGTTGCTGTTGCTGTTGCTGTTGCTGTTGCTGTTGCTGTTGCTGTTGCTGCTGCGAGCTTCGACCTGAGCAACAGCATCAGCCTGCTCCTTCACACCTTCCGGCTGTCTATCTGCCATGACGACCGCCCTGGCTTTCTACAGCAGCAGGAGGGCAGCAGATGGTAGAGCAATGAAAGAGGCGGGCGCAGGCAGCAAGATCTCAAGAGTTGCCTGGACTTGGCACAAACAGATCTACGGGGCATGGCGTTGACGAAGATCGTCGTGACATGCCTCTAGTCGTGAGGCAAACGTAGAGCTCTGTTGTCCAGCAGCTCTAAGCGCTCACGATCAAAGGTCGCCCGATTTCGACCCGTGTTACAAGTAAAGTTCATCAGACACCAATGAACAGAGTTCAACGTCCTTCTCCCTGGTCACTTGAGACATGCACTGACTAATAAGTTGCAGACTGGTTGATGAGAATGGGTTCTTTTTTTTTTCTCGGCTTTATATTATCTGTGAGCTACGCGCTGCTTTCCAGCATCTGATTCCTTTCCACACAGTGGTCAGGCGTCCTCGACTCCAGGCCGAAGATATAGGAGATGACCCTATACACTGCAGTGCCGCCCATCAACCTTGACGAATTCGTCCCAGAGTCAATCGGCCAGGTCACGGACCGAACCGATGTCGAGTAGGCCACAGGCCCAAGCTCGACAATGAGTCTGATTCTCCTTCGGTCATGCCAATGAGCAGACACTGCAGCAAGGCAGCTGGCCACACATTCCAGATGCATGCACCAGTCCACCCTTGCCGCTGTCCTTGGATGCTCCAATGTCAACCAGTGTCCATTGCAACCCTCATAGACAGGTGGCGTCCTCATCCGTCAACACGGCTCGCGTGCGTCGGGAAGATGGCGCGCCCACCACGGCGATACAAAAAACACAATCCCAGCATGTACTTCCGAGTGATGTCAGCCGCGAGGCGCTCGATCTTGAAAAAAAATGCGGGCCACGGATATCCAGCCGTGTGTGTTGTGTTCTTTTTAAACCAAAAAAGCAATACTTGCAAATCGCCTGCCTGCCGCGTGTCGTGTGCAGGGACCAATTAAGCAGAGAGTAGAGCAATGAGAAATCCGACCGCTTGCTGAAATCCAAAACATGAGTCCCATGATGCCATAAATCAATCGCAGAGTGGTATCCTGTGTCGCTAATGCTGATCAAAAAAATGAAACGCCGTGTTGAAATGCTGCTGATGATACTGTTTTCCGTGCTGTGCCGTGCTGTGCCGTCCCTCATCATGTTGAGTCATGATTCAATAAAGAGGCCTGGATGGGCAAGAAGTGAATTGGGTCGTCGTCTTCTGAGTCACATTGCTGTCGCGTACGGCATCGCATACTCATTGTATCGATCCCAGCCGAAGCTCATGCTGGCTGATGTGCCACAGGGTTGTTGCATCAGTGTAGATGGAAGCGGTAGGGACGAGAAGGAGAGCGTCGTCGTGGGCGCGGATGTGTACGCTGGTGCACTGTAGTACTGAGCCGGCATGTACGAGGCAGTTGAAAATGGCTGGCTGTATGAGGGTGTCGGCGATGGAAGCTGGATCTCATTCACGCCCACCGTCGGCCACATATTGTGTTGTGACCCACACGATGACACGGGGCTCGGGCTCGACGGAATCGACGGGATGACCTTCCATGCTTCCACAGGCGCAGGCGGAATGGCTTGGATGTGTTGCGACGGCCACCATTGCTCAGGTCCAGTAGAGCTAGGCAGCAACGGCGTTGGTCGAACAACGTCCACCACCCGGGGCGGTGGAGGGAGGAGCGGCACAAAGAGATTCATGATGGCATTGCGAACCTCTTCGCTCCGCCCACACAGAAGCTCGCCGGCGCCGTCTTCCTCCATGCCTTCCAGGGCGAGAGCACTGGCCCGGTAGACAAACTTGTTGGCAGCCTGGACAAACTCTTCCTGCAATTTCTTCAGCTGCTGGTCCTTCTCGCTCCACGACCAGGTGTTGGCAGCCGTGTCGACTGAGTAGATGTCTTTGTGGTACTCGACAAGAGCATCGATCGTATCTTGAGTGAGCTTGAAGGCAACCTCGTTCTGGGACACCATGTCGATGTGTACAACGTAGGCTTCGACGTGCAGCAGCTGGTAGTTGAAGAGCGCTTCGACCAATGGATTCGAGTCCTTTCGCTGTTTGGTATCCGGTTCTTTGGGCAGCATGATCGAACACAGAGACCAGATGGCATTGGGCGACGACAGCGTCTCGGTCAGACACCTGGTATGTTGAGTGACGCTGTTGAGCGGTCGCTTAATCTTGTTGATCCGTTTCAGCGTGGCGGTTAACCAGGGTTCGACTTTGGAGTTGAGCACGACATTGCATGTTGAACGAGGCGCAAAGGCGGCCGCTGAGGCGGGTAACAGTATCGTGGGCATGGCTTGCTATTCTTTTTTTTATCACACGGCCAAGAGGTATCTTTCTTTTTTGATCAACAAAACGACATAAGAATCAAAGATTGAAGACAGAGATATGGCGTCAAGGGAATCTGGAGAAAGGGAAGGAAGGATGAGGCGGTCCCAACAAGGGAGGTAGTGTGCGCGCCTCGAAAACGAAAGTTGTAGAATATGGTGGGGATGACCAAAAGGGCAAGGAAGAAGAACGATAGACGGGTGCCTTATATCAGGGAGGGAGGGAGAGGGCGGTCATAAGACCAGTGATAGGTTGGAAGGGGCCGAGACCTAAAGATGGGAAGGAGCACCGGGGCGCCTGCTTCTCGACGCATTCTGGAGTCATTCTGGAGTCAGCAATGGCGACCCCGAGAGCCTACGGCCCAAAAGGGGAAAGAGGCTGTGCCAAGCGCAACTCTCTGCATGCGCACTACTGCACCTTTTACGCACTTTTAACCTCTCTTTAGCTGCATGTTAGGAGGGCAGCAGCAGCGACTGGCTGCTGCAGCCGGCTGGGCTCATCTCATGCTGCAAAGTCCAGCTGGACCTGGATCCTGCTTCCGCTTAACCTGAGTTCATCGGCATGGGCGACTCTGCCTCCCCTCGCTCGCTGCATGCACCTGGGGCTTCACTGCCACGAGGCAAATTACTCCTGCATCAATCATCTAAAATACCTCGTCATTGTTGCCATAGTACTGATTTAAAAACAGGCAAAACCGGGCTGCTCGCCTTTAGCTGCATAACAGTATGCAACCACTGCAACCGCTGCCACCGCTTGACCCACTGGTGTCAATGTCAGCAACTCGGCGCACTGTCAGCTCAGGTTGGACGGCTGAAGTTACAGTCCAAGAAATCCAGTCCCAGAAAGTGCTTCTCCAACCTGGCTATGTCTCATGAAATTGATGCAAGCCTGTATTTGTAAGGACCTACTTTAACTAGCCAACAAATGACCATACAGAGGGCTGTTGCCCCTGGGGTCGGTGGCGATCTCCTCGTGATGCCTTGGATGGGTGGTATTCTAGAAGTTCCCCAAGTCCCAGCCCTGCAGATCTCACGCCTGTCCCGTCACAGCGCGCCGTTTTTGCTTGCTGTTGCCAGGCAGGGGCGGATCTTCAGGTGTGGTAAGCGTGTTGAAACAATGATGGCAGACTTGCGTCCGCTTCTGTGGATATGACCCTGTCTGTGGATATGCCCTTGTCCTAGACGCGCATGGGGCCGTACCCGCGTAGCGCAATCTATCGGGTCCAAACTCTGACAGTCTGTCAATATCTCGCTCAGCTAATTACTACAACTACTAATGGTGGTGCTGAGGGCAGATCTCCACGACAATTTGCCTGGCTCCTTGAGGCAGGAGAAATGCGGAGGAGGCCCTAGCTACGGGCCGTTGGGGTTCAGCTCGGAAAGATCGGAGGCGTAGAATATTGTTGGACGGTGGGTTTGATGTTAGGGAGATCGGTGAAGTTCTCGTGGCCAGTCGATCGAAATTCTTGGGATGTGGGCTAAGTTTAGCGTTACGGGAGCTAGCAGCCAGCCCGGTGTGATTGGCTGTGGATTTGACGCTAGCTCACCATCCCCTGTTTCATGCACCCCATTGGCTGCGCTCGCCTCGTCAGTTCTTGTCAGCTTCTACACATCAGGTGATCCATGTTGGTCTGGCCCTTGGTAGGCGAGAATTCAAAGCAATTGTTACATTAAGCGCCCAGCATCTCTTCCAGAATACCAAGATTTCCTCCCAAAAGTCATCCGACGGGGAAGGGCCCATACGGCGGTGGCAGGGCTCGCTGAAGAGGGGAAAAACGTGGTATCCGATTGCCCAGATGAGTGCAAAAGTGGCGGTGCAGGAAGAAACAAAGTTCCCCACGCCACCACGCCACCCATAGCCACCGGCCACTCCGACCGGGGCCGGGGGTATTTTCTCCATGGCACCAATTGCGTACCCCTCTTTTGTTTGCCAAAACTCACTCAGCCTTGGCTGGCAACAGCAGCCTGCAGTTGCACACGGCACGCGTTCACGCCGCATTCATCAGCCTTGGATTATCGATGCCTCACCGCCGAGCCCTCGCCCTCGATGAATCCTATTCATAGACCTTCCTCCTGTGCTGACCTTGCTGAACTGGTTGAACAACCCCGCCTCAGAACTTAACTTCCAAAAAGATAGGATTTAGACTGCACAAGCGACGCAAGCGACAGAAGCGAGCCAAAGTGGAAGATGCAAAGATCGCAGCCAAAGACACAAGACTGAGATTACCGTACTGAACCTTGGTTAGTGCAATGATGATGCCTCGCTACGAGTACAGACGACCCTTGCTCGATCTTGAGAGGTGCTCTCTCGCTTTTCCCAGCACACCACTAGCCAACGAACGCCCGTTGCCGCGTCACGACACTGTGTTGCCGAGGCCAGTTTCAGACTGATGATAATAGGAGAAGAAGGGAGAAGAAGGGAGAATAACCAAGGGAACAATCAATTTTCAGAGTCCTTCAATCGCTTGCACATCGCTTGCCCCAGAATTTGGGAGGGAAAGATACAGTGGTGAATATGGCGCAGGGATAGAAGACGCATAGCCTGCCTGTTCAGCAAGATAACCAGCTGCCAGACTGTGTAGAAGGCGGAGGTTCGGCTGGTTTCCTGTCTCCTTGCATAGAAAAAGCCCAGTGCCTATTTTTACATTTGCACCGTCCCCTTCGCCCGTAAGTTCTCGGGCCCTTTTGGGGCCGCCGGAGCCTTGTGGTTGGCGTCCGGGGTTATGGACAGGCCGGCCTCCGACAGCACCAGGTTTGGTTTGAGGGAGAGGGTGATAGGTGATAGCAGGCAACCTCAGGTGTTTGGCCGTGTCTCGCTTCATTCAAAAACGGAGCGCTTTCCTCCCTCTGCGACCGGCAATTCGATAGAGCGACGCCATTGTCATCCCCTCTGAAATTGCTGTGTAACGTTTGACCTGAATCTTGGTCGTTAGGGGTTTGCTTGGAGCTTGATTGGATCATCACCACTTGGCCTCTTACTTCGCTTCTGCTGCCATGACTACTCTCGCCCGACCGGCAGTCCGAATCGCTGGCCTGGGAGCCACCGCCTTGGTCTTGGGCTACGGCGCCACCCACTACCTTGGCCGCGAACCACTGGGGCTGCCCACCGCTCACGCCGAATCGGTGTCTTCCGAAGCCAAAGGGCCGAAGAAATTGGCCTGGAAAGGCTTCACCGAGCTCAAGCTGGAGAGTGCAGAGACGGTCAACCACAATGTCAAACGACTCACGTTTTCGCTTCCTGACAAGGACGCTGTCACTGGCCTTGCACCCGTTACCTCTCTCCTGACACAGCACACGCCCGAAGGAGCTTTCATTCCGGTCTTCCGGCCATATACCCCCATCAGTGCCAACGATGAGCCAGGACAGGTCACCTTCCTGATCAAACGCTATCCCGGCGGCAAGGGGTCGGGCAAGATGCACTCGCTTGTTCCTGGCGACACCATCAAATTCAAGCCGCTGCATGAGTTTGACTACAAGCCCAATCAGTATTCGCACATGACCTTGATCGCTGGCGGATCTGGCATTACGCCCATCTATCAGCTGACGAATGCCATCCTGAACAACCCAGAGGACAAGACGAGGATCACGTTGGTCTATGCCAATAACACGGAAGAAGATATCCTGCTCAGACACGAGTTCGATGCCATTGAGCGAAAATTCCCCGGCCGTTTCCAGAAGGTCTTGACGGTTAAGCAGAAGGCCAGCGGGGATGGAAGCCGGGTTGAAACAGGCTACATCACCAAGGAGCTGTTGCAGAAAGTCGTGCCTGCTCGCGCCCAGGACGAGCGTGTCAAAGTGCTGGTCAGTGGTCCTCCTGCGATGACTGAGAGCATCGCTGGTGCCAAGGGTGGCTTCGGTTGGACCCAAGGCAGCTTGGGCGGCATTCTGAAGGAACTGGGCTACAAGAGCGACGAGGTGCACAAGTTCTGATGAGACTTGAGACTTGGGCCTGGTGCTCAGAAGATGTACATACAGCCTTTGGGCGGGCACACGCATGTACTATTAGATGGATAGATCGACCTATTGCATGTACTACTAGATGGATAGATCGACCTATTGCATGTACTATTAGATGGATAGATCGACCTATTTGTAGCGAGAATGCCCGGATTCAAATCCATGCAGGGGTATCCGTGCGTGCAATCGCAGACTGCAGTCTTGGACCATTGCACCCGCAGTCTTGGATTGCACTCGCTGTCTTGGATTGCACTCGCTGTCTTGGATTGCACTCGCTGTCTTGGATTGCACTCGCTGTCTTTGACCAGTGCGAGGCCAAGGCTCTACAATACGCAGCCGAGCGATCCGGGCGATCCGGGCGGCATCATCAATTCGAAACACCAGCGCATCAATGCTGCTGCTCTAGTAACTAATTGTCCTGATGTATTACCAATCCCTCTAAGCGACTCTTCCAGGTTGTCCCGCAGCCACGATGCAAGCCTTTGGTAAGCACTCAGGCGGCTCGGCCTCCACGTCCACAGTCGCCCTCCCTTGGACCCTCTCCCTCACATCATGCTCCGGTCACCAGCGCTGATCTCCTTTGCATTTACAGTGCCGAAGAATAGAAAGGTACTCCTGCACTCGTCCCGATCGGTGTGTGTGTTGTGTGGGTGCGCACCCGTTCAAGTGCTGACACGAGGCTCCTCAGCCCAAGTTTCAATTCACACTTCGCATCATCGATCTGACCAACATCCCGCTCGTCTGCGGCACCGCGTACGTGAAATGGCATCTCCCAATGTCCAGTGCGGCAGAACACCGCGGCAAGACCGAGAAGGCATACATCCAAGACCACCGCGCAGTGTGGGAGTATGTGAAAGAGACGCCGGTGCGGTTGACGATTGAGAGGCACCAGGCCCTGCAGGAATGTGAGATCCACTTCGAGGTTGTGCAAGAGTACTCAGCCACCGGGAGAGGCTCGCGAGTGCAGCTGGGCAACGTCAAGCTCAACCTGGCCGAGTACACGAAACCGCCAGAGATAATCGTGAATGAAGACGAGATTGACGATGGCTTCGTCACCCGGCGCTATCTGCTCCAAGACAGCAAAGTCAACTGCACTCTCAAGGTGGGCGTCAAGATGGAGCAGACCGAGGGAGACACCAATTTCATCGCGCCGCCCCTCAAGGCCGCCATGGTCAACACTGGCATTGCCGGAGTGCTGTCCACCGAGATTGGCGAGGGCGATTACATTCCCAGCATAACAAGCAAGACACGCGAGCTTACAGAAGCACAAGACCTTTACCGGAGGACGCTGGCAGCCAAGTGGGCTTGCCAGCACGGCGAGATGGCGCCCGACCAGCTGATTGAGGATCTGTTTGCCGGTGGCGACGGTAGTCACCTGGAGCCGCCAAAGACGTCCCAGAAGACCAAGCTGGCCGATTCGCCCTACATACACTCCCATGATGACAGTCTGCACAGCAGTTCCAGTGAGGCCGAGTCTAAGAGAACGATCACTCCTGCCCATCACAGCCCGAGCACGCCCAAGCACAGCCACCGGCGAGGCGACAGCTCTGAACTCTCACACCCTCCCCCCTCGCTGTCTACCATTGGCACCGCAGTGAGCGGGCTTAGTAGCCGGGCAAGCCTTGCCCAGCTGGAGGAGAGTCAGGAGGACCACCACCACCGACACCACGAACACCGGCACCGGCACCGGCACAAGATTGCCTACCATGAGCTGTCTGAATTTGACCTGAGGGAGGACCTGAGAAGCTGGCAGGTGAACGTTGCGAGTGCATAGCGACCGCATTCTGAGTTGTAGACCTTGGACCTAACTTAGCAGTAGACTGAGCTTCTGATTCCTGACAAACGGCAATCTAATAATACAATACACTATAGAAGAACTTCTTAAGCCTTGTCGGCCTTAATAATCATATCTCCGGTCCACGTGTTCCGCCACGGTGTGCCAAGACATGCCTAACTTATTTGGGCCACGATCGCCATTGCGTCCGCCAACTTCGAAATATCTCTCCAATTGTCCTATTTCTGTCTCAGATCGACCGCTTCCCAGGCACCGCTCCTCGCTTGCCTCGCCTGTTGGTGGAGCTTAATCTCCTCATCTTGGTAAACAGGCTGGTTTCATTGGGCTGCCCTACAACCAGATGTCTCGTGGTGTCCGCATTTAGCCATCCCTCAATGCCTCTATCCTTACACCAACCACGCCGCCAACGCTGACGGTGTGATGATACACGCTATACAGAGCTACCAAGATAGGACTCAGATCTCACAAGTAAGTAGCCTGCTCCCTTCTCCTATGTCTTGTTTCCTCTTCTCTTCTCATCAGTCGCTCCTTCAAATCCTTGATTTTCCTTTTGAGACTGCCACCAAATGGGCCTCCTCAGATCATTCGCCTTGTTCTCCCTCCTTCAGTCCCTGATCCTTGGTGCTGTACCCACATGGCCCTCCTCAGCCTCGGACGAACTTGAGGATATAATCTTTCTCCATACTGGATACAGGGCGCGAGAGTTTGCGACACCGGTCACGCCATGCTCCTCAGGAGGGGAATCGCGCAGAACAGCCGCCGAGTGGCTCCGGACCTCCTTTCACGACATGTCAACCGCCAACTACTTCCTAGGAACCGGCGGTATTGACGCGTCGCTTGTGTATGAGCTGGACAATGGTGAGAACGTCGGTACTGGGTTCGATACCACCTTGGCAACATTCGAGCCCCATATGAGCGTCCGAGCCTCTCTGGCTGACCTCATTGCTATTGGCACATACACATCTGTACGCTCTTGTGGCGGCCGACCCATACCTATTCGCCCCGGGCGCGTTGATGCCACCAGTGCCGGGGCCCTCGGGGTGCCGCTGCCGCAGAACCCGATTGGCATCTTCCGAAATCAGTTCAGTCGCATGGGTCTGAACAGTACGGAAATGATATTGCTTGTCGCCTGTGGCCACAGTCTCGGAGGAGTACATGCTGAGAACAACCCGCTTATCGTTGCGCCTGGCACAGTGCCAAACGACTATGCATTGTTTGACTCAACAAACGCTACTTTTGATGAGAAGATCGCCACCGAGTATCTGGATGGATCTACCACAAATCCGCTAGTCACCGGTCTGTCGGTGCGTTATGCTCGGAACTCTGACTTTGTGGTCTTTTCGTCGGATAGCAATGCAACAATCACACAGTTGACCGACCCGGAATACTTCCAAGCAACGTGTCAGTACGCGCTCCAGAAGATGATTGAGATCGTCCCAGCGAATGTCACTCTAGCTGCAGACCCTATAGTGCCCTATGAAGCTAAGCCATATGGCCTGCAATTATATTTGACAGATGACAGTGGCACCTCGCTGACCTTCTCGGGCGACATTCGCATTCGCACTACATCCAGATCACCCGCCTCAGTCAGTGTCACCTACACGAACCGCGACGGAGACTCTAGTTGCGGCTCTAGCTGCTTGATCACCACAACATACGTCGGCGCTGCCAATGGCTTCGATGATACATTCTCCTTCTTCGGCTTCTCCACAACTATTCCCGCGTCGACCTCAATTTCCTCGTTCATCATCTCAATCACCAACAGTGACGGCTCGACAGAAAGCTTTGACAATAATGGCTCCGGCTTCCCTGTGCAGGACTCTGTCCTCCTCCAGCTTCCTCAGTCGTGTTCGACCTCTTCATCCTCCCTGACAGTGATAGCCGCCGTACGCAACACCACGTCCGTAACTCCCGCCCTGAATGTTATCGGACGCGCCTACAAGACCGGTGTTATCGTCCCTACCTTCAACACCACCTCTTCTCCGCTCGTAGCCACTGGGCAGTCGGTATCTGCCTACACGCTGTACAATCTAACCCTGTTGCTTAACACCACTCAATCAGCAACCGCACGCTACAACGTTTCCCTTTCCTCAACTCTTGCGGTTGACTACCAAGCCGTCTCCGATCTCAGCACAACCTGTTCCCAGCTTCCCATGGCAAACACGACCTCCCCACCTGCTGCCAACTACACCTTCCTCGGCTGCGTGACTGACCCGATCAACCCGCGCGCCCTCTCGGACGCCTATTACCACTCCTCGACCGCCATGACCACCGAATACTGCGCGGCATCCTGCTCAACCTACGCCTTCTTCGGCACCGAGTACTCGGGCGAATGCTTCTGCGGCAACACCCTGGCCGCCGGCTCCACCAACGCCAGCAGCTCAGCAGAGTGCAACATGGCCTGCTCAGGCGACGCCTCGGAAATCTGTGGCGGACCCTCACGCCTCAGCCTCTACGAGAACACGGCCTACTCAACCCCGCAATCGCCGTCATTCAGTGGGTATATCTACCAGGGCTGCTACACCGACTCAGTCGCCAACCGCTCACTCGCCGCGGCCCGCACCGACAGCAACGCGATGACGATCCAGCTCTGCGCCCAGTTCTGTCTCTCGGCTCAGGCTGATGATGAATACACGTACATGGGCACCGAGTACGCGGCCGAATGCTACTGCGCCAATGCGCTAGCAGACACCTCCGTCCTCGCCTCGGACTCGGAATGCAGCATGACCTGCTCTGGCAACAGCAGCCAGGCATGCGGCGGGCCCAATCGGCTGAGCTTGTACCAGCTCAACACGACAGCTGCAACCGCGACCGCGGCTGCGAAGCGGGGGCTGTTATTACCTCGCCATAGTAATCCTGGTCCTGACACATAGTTTTTCTTTTCAACTTGTGTGCTTGTATAACGCCCTGAACGAATGTAGACCTATCCGAGAACTTGGTTATAGTAACTTGATGCTTCGGATTTATGAAAACAATTGGCCAGCTGTCTTGCGACCACTGCTGCTACAGTAATACTACTGTAATGCTGCTATAATGCTGCTTCTACTCCTACTTCTACCCAAACGAGTACGGCAACAACGCGATTCTGGGTATCTCCACCATGCACTTGTCTACTGAGTGTATTCCCACACCCCCAAGTGGGTGTGAGTGTTTTTGCCCGCCTAATCAGCCAGTAACTGGGCAACTTCGGAGCCGGTCAAACCAAGCAAGTAGACCAAGTCGAGCAAGCTCTGGCCGACATTGAGGCGTGCGGGGGCCTCCATCTGGACCTTGCTCTTGGCGCGCCAGGCGACACCCAGGCCAGCGGTTTTGAGCATGGGGATGTCGTTGGCGCCGTCGCCGACGGCAATGGTCTGGGCGAGGGGCACGTGGTGGTCGGCGGCGAGGGAGCGCAGCAGGCGGGCCTTGTGCGCGCCGTCGACGATCGGGTAGGCCGGGTCGAGCTCTCCCGTCAGCGTGCTGGTGGCTGGGTCGGCGACCAGGTGGTTGGCAAAGACATAGTCGAGGCCAAGCTCGCCGGCGAGCCAGTCGGCCAGCGGCTGGAAGCCGCCGGAGAGGACGGCGAGGGTGAAGCCGAGCCGCTTGAGGCAGCGGCAGAGCTCGCGCGCGCCGGGCGTGATGACGATGCGCGGCTTGAGCTGCTCAAAGACGTCGGCGGGCACTCCCTTGAGCAGGGCGACGCGCGCGCGCAGAGAGGCTGAGAAGTCCAGCTCGCCGTTCATGGCGCGCGCCGTGATGGCAGAGACTTGGGCCTCGACGCCGATAAAGGACGCGATCTCGTCAATGACTTCCTGCTGGATCAGGGTCGAGTCCATGTCGAAGACGGCCAGGCGCTTGTAGCGGCGGAACACCGTCACCGGTTGCAGGATCACTTCGCAGTTCCATTCCCGCTCGAACTTGTAGATTGCTTCGTGCTTGGAGAGCAGCTCTGTCGGCAGGTAGTCTGGATTGGGCGGTGGGGAGAATGAGACCTCGACGATTCGTGGTTTGTCTGACGATGGAGTGAGGCAGCGATGCGAAGACGTCAGTCGCCGGCTCTCCGGCGGGTTGTGCGCGAGCAGCGAGTCGAGCGTGGAGAGGAAGTGGGTGAGGCATAGCTGAGAAACATAGGGGCCATAGATGTGATCCAGCGGTTCCGGCTCCGGCGGTGGCGGCTCCAACGGGTACTCATCCAGACGCGTTGTCGGCGCAGAGCCTTCAGCAATTTGCGGCGTGGGCAAACGAGCCTGCTGTCCTTTTGCTGCAGCTGCAGCTACCGCTGCCGAGGACTGGTCGGGATGGACGTTGGGGTGCCGGGGCGACGAGGAGTTGTAGAAGATGGTGGCCACCAGTCTGGGAGCGTCATCGCTGTCGGGAATGCAGTTGGTGTGCAGCAGCGTATGGGTGATGCCGTCGTGAGGGGAGATGGCTATCGGCGACGACGGCGTGATGGTGGTAATGCTGCCTCGCCCATTGCGTGATTTGCTCGGCGACAGTGATAGCTGCGATAGGCTACCGCTAGGAACATGGGGCGGTGACTCAAGCACGCCGTCGATGCTTGTCGACAGTCCTGGTGCCGGTTGTGATTTGTACTCGAGATGATCATCCAGATATGAACTGCCCCTTACCGAGCCCCTGGACAGACTGGGTCTCTTGGGCTTGATCGATGGCGCCATTACGCACTACCACGCAGCTACCAACAAGCAGCCCAGCAGTTTGCAGACACTTGCATCTCATTCACCCACCAGATGATCAACAAAGTACGGGAGTAGTTGAGTGGGTGGTGGCTGATGACGTCAGCCAAGACCCCGATGAATGTGCGTCTCTCCCAACGTAGAAAATTAGAATAATGACATGAAGCAAGAAGATTAGAATACTGACACCAGCAAGCTTTGGTGCCTGAAGGTGTACATCCTGCTCATGCTTACTCTTGCTTACTCTTGCTTACTCTTGCTTATGCCCTTGGAGTTACCAGCCCGCTGGATTACATAAGCATTCGCAGAATTACGACACGTGTATGTATTTTGTGACAGTACAGTCCGCCGTAGAGATAGTGACAGATCGACATGCGATCTCCTTGCCCCAGATTTTCAGCTGGCGATGACGAAACAAGATCTTGTAACAATCTGGGTCATACTCTGTACTGATTGTCACTCTTGGCGGTCGTCGTATTTGCAATATCTGCTCCAAATGTCGCAATTCCGCCCCAATTTCGGCGGAGCTTGGCTTCACCGGGGGTACGGCCAGGGCCGGCTGTTGACACACCTCATCCTGTCGAGGGGAATGCTCAATGCCTCGGACATGAGCGTTGGTATTGGGCACTTGTCGTCGTGCACCGACAACCGATAGGCGAATCTGCCGACAGCCGGGGCACTTTCTGAGTGAAATCGCCTGGCTCTCGGCATGGCGTGCTTTTGTGACACAGGCCTTGGCATCAAAACTTCTCGCCGCTCGAAAATTTGGCTTCCGTCGAGCTGGGCAACGAATAGTGGTAGGGGATAGAGGGGTTCGATGGCGTGCTTCGCACCAGGGGATGAGAAATCCATAATGCTCTTTGGTAATTGTCCGTCTTATTTTCCCGGACCAAGGCTAGCCCTCTCTTTCTTTGCTCCCTACTCCTTTGGCATTTCACCGTTGTCTTGCTCTGTCTTTGCGGTCTTGTGGCAGTACCCCACGTTCCTACCTTGCGCTCTGCTCTTGTGTCGTAGCCATGTCCAGACCAGCCTCTCCCGCCCCGGTGTTCGGCGACCAAGTCAGCCCGACCATCACCGCTCTTGACTCGGGATATGCCAGTGCCAGCAACAGCGACATTGAGATGCCCGACGTCTACTTCAGCAAGCGTCATCTTGAGTTCATCAACGCACAGCTCCAGCTCCTCGAGCCGCAGGATGTGCTGAGGTGGTGTGTCACCACTCTGCCAAACCTCTTCCAGACCACAGCTTTCGGTCTGACCGGCCTGGTGACCATGGACATGCTCTCCAAGCTGAACATTCCTCAAGCCGAGTCGGTGGAGGCCATCTTCCTCGACACCCTGCACCACTTTGCCGAAACGCTGGACCTGGTCGAGAGGGTCAGGGCCAAGTATCCGGCCAACAAGATCCATGTATACAAGCCAGACGGTGTGGAGACGCAAGAAGAGTTTGCCGCCAAGTACGGCCAAAGACTATGGGAGACCGACGAAGAGCGATATGACTACCTGGTCAAGGTAGAGCCCAGTGCTCGGGCATACCGCCAACTGGGAGTCAGGGCCGTCTTGACTGGACGGAGAAGAAGCCAGGGCGGCAAGCGGGGGGACCTACCGATCGTCGAGGTCGATGACAGCGGCATCATCAAGGTCAATCCGCTGGCCAATTGGTCCTTTAAGCAGGTCACCCAATACATCGAGGAGAACGACGTACCGTTCAACATCTTACTCAACCAAGGCTACAAGAGTGTGGGTGACTGGCATTCGACCCAGCCCGTGGCCGAGGGAGAGGACGAACGGTCGGGCCGGTGGAAGGGTCAGACCAAGACCGAGTGCGGGCTGCACAATCCCAAATCCAAGTACGCGCAGTACTTGAGGGAACAAGAAAATAAGCGAGGCCGGAAAGCGCTGGAAAAAGCACTTCAGGCAGCCACAACGGAGGTGTGACACTCAGCCCCGTCGTCGCTGGGGGATTGTTGTCGTCTTGCATAGCGTAGGTGTTTTTGGGGCTATCGCCATTCCTGTGACGGTGACGGGGATGGAGAGGGGCAATTACTACAAAAGCCGTTTTGGTATGGGCAGGCACCCGATTTGGGGGTGTAAGTAAATGATGGCAACGAAGAAGAAACGATCAGGTCAAAAAAGACTGGGCTGGCGAGAGGAGAGGCGAGAGGGGGGATAAGCCACGAACGGTGGAGATGAAGAGATAAGAGCACAGACCCCAAAAGGAAAGAGCCCCTCCATGGACAATTTTCTCCAGTTTGCACAAGCCAATTTGTGGGTGTAATCCGGCTAGTGCAAATCCGGTTAGGGCTCTTGCTGCAACTGAAATCGAATACTCCAGTTCTGAAGACGGGCAACCACGACCGCCCATCAGTGCCCTCAGTGCCATCAGCGATCCTTGGCTCTTCCTGGGCCTCCCTTGGCTTGTATTGGCTTCCTGCTCATTGACGCATCCATTGAATGCCCCTGTTCCGTGGAGAAATAAAAAACGATCGTTTGCCTGCAATCCAACTATGGCGACATCATTAGCAGGTGCAGGGGTTGATTTATTGAAGCTGTGGCGGCGGAAACGGCCAAGTGGCAGGCGTGGCCGGCGACTGATTGGCCCGCCAAACGGCCAAGCCCGTGCTGTTTTCATTGGGTGATCCTAAAACGGCAAGACCGATGACTACACACGTCAGTGGGTGAGAATTCAGAGAATATATAGTGTTGGCTGCTGTCTGGCGTGGCCTGGGTTCGTACTGCTACTCTTTCGCTTTCGTGCCTGTTCTCTACCCCGCCGTCCCCTTACTTCCGTCCCCCCCCTTATCCCGCCGGAATGGCCAACGCAGCACATGGCGGCGTCTTGAAGGACCTCGTCGCTCGCGATGCTCCTAAGCACGCCCAGCTCGCCGCTGAGGCCGAGACCCTGCCCGCAATTGTGCTCAGCGAACGCCAACTGTGTGATCTCGAGCTCATCCTGAACGGTGGTTTCTCTCCGCTGGAGGGCTTTTTGAACGAGAAGGACTACAACGGCGTGGTCGAGAATCTCCGGTTGAGCGATGGCACTCTGTGGAGTATGCCCATCTACCTTGACGTGGACCGAAAGACGGTGGACAGAGTCAAGGCAAAGGCTGGTAGTCGCATCACGCTGCGCGATTTCCGTGATGACAGCAACCTGGCCATCATCACGGTCGATGATGTGTACCAGCCCGACAAGAAGAAGGAGGCCGAAAAGGTCTTTGGCGGTGACCCCGAGCACCCCGCGATCCGCTACCTGAACAACCAGACGCATGACTTCTATATTGGTGGAAAGCTGGAGGCGGTCAACCGCCTCAGCCACTACGACTACGCCGCCCTGCGCTATACCCCGGCCGAGCTGCGTGCCCACTTCGACAAGCTTGGCTGGACTCGTATTGTCGCTTTCCAGACTCGAAACCCCATGCACAGAGCACACAGGGAGCTGACGGTGCGAGCTGCGCGCGCTCGCCAGGCCAATGTGCTCATCCACCCCGTCGTGGGCCTGACCAAGCCGGGTGACATCGACCATTTCACCCGTGTGCGTGTCTACCAGGCCTTGCTGCCCCGCTATCCCAACGGCATGGCCGTGCTTGGTCTTCTTGGCCTGGCCATGCGCATGGGTGGCCCTCGTGAAGCCATCTGGCACGCGATCATCCGCAAGAACCACGGAGCCACGCATTTCATCATTGGCCGTGATCACGCCGGGCCTGGCAAGAACAGCGCAGGCAAGGACTTTTACGGCCCTTATGAGGCCCAGGAGGCGGTGGAGAAGTACAAGGCTGAGCTCGGCGTCGAGATTGTCGAGTTTCAGCAGATGACATATCTGCCAGATACGGATGAGTACCGGCCGAAAGACCAGGTGCCTGCCGGCGTCAAGACTCTCGACATTTCCGGCACGGAGCTTCGACGACGCTTGAGAGTGGGAGCGCCCATTCCCGAGTGGTTTTCCTATCCGGAAGTGGTCAAGGTGCTTCGTGAATCGAATCCGCCTCGCAACAAGCAGGGTTTCACTGTCTTCCTGACCGGTTACACCAACTCGGGCAAGGACGCAATTGCCCGTGCCCTCCAGGTCACGCTCAACCAGCAGGGTGGCCGCGCAGTCTCGCTGCTCCTGGGCGAGACGGTGCGGTCGGAGCTCTCATCCGAGCTCGGTTTCACCCGGCATGACCGCGACGTCAACATCGCCCGCATCGCCTTTGTTGCCGCCGAGCTCACCAGGGCTGGTGCCGCTGTCATTGCCGCGCCCATTGCGCCATTCGACAAGGCTCGCAAGGAAGCCCGCGAGGCAATCGAGCGCGTCGGCTCCTTCATCCTCGTGCACGTCGCCACCTCGCTCGAGTTTGCAGAGAAGACGGACAAGCGCGGGGTGTATGCACGGGCAAGGAGGAACTCGATCAAGAACTTCACTGGTGTCAATGACCCGTACGAGAAGCCGACGGATGCCGAATTGACGGTTGACGTTGAGACGCAGTCTGTGCGAAACATTGTTCACCAAATCGTCTTGTTGTTGGAGAGTCAAGGCTTCCTGGACACTGTCTAAGTGGAGATGATTTCTTGTTGCCACTGCTGGATTAATATGTGGCCACTTGGGGATTATATATGCACAATATGACGAGATCTGCCGGTCTGAGGGTACTATGGTAGGGGGAAAAGTTAGTTATCACTAATAGACAGCCCTGGCTAGTCTTGGAGAGGGCAGTTGGATAAACGACCAATCTACCATGGACATGCTGTCCCTCAAGTTCCCGTGACTGTATTTCAAGAGACAGAACAGGTCGACAGCCGCCGCCGCCGTTTGAGGTTCTGGTGGTCGAAGCAGTAAGATAGTACGCATCAGAGGAATAAGACTTGGCATGTTTGCACAGCCTCGCCTAACCTTCCACTCTCGCCTAACCTTCCAGCCGCGCGGGCAGTTGTCATCTCAAAGCGCCGGCTCTGCCCCTGTATCCATCAGCCTTGAGAAGACAAAAAAGAAATGCCTCTCCGGTCGTCGCGCCACACGCGCAACGCGGAGCACAATACCCCGGCGCGAAACCGCGCGGGCGTGATCGACTACGACCCCACCGACGGACTACCGGTGCGCAAATATGTGCTCGAAGCGGTACGCGTCAACCAGGACAACGCGGCCGCGGGTCTTGACAACCTCGACCCAGACCGTGCGGGCCGATCGGCGCTCGACAGGGACGACGGCACCTTCTACCCTTGGCCCGACCTGCCTCTGCCCAGCTTCTTTGACCAGCTTCCCGTGCACAACCAGGAGCTGATTCGCCGCGCGCGAAGGGGCGACCGAAGCGCGAAACTGAGCGTCTGGGATCCTAAAGCGAAGACCGATGGCGCAGATGGCGGCGGCGGCGCCTGGGTCAAGTGGGAGAAGGCGAGGAGCTTGGGTCTGGTGGGCACGGTGATGAAGAGTCGGCATCTGATGAATGTTGGTGATGCCGGTGATGTGGAGGAGAACGAGGGCGATGATGAAGAGGACCTGGAGGATGAAGACGGCGATGGCGATGGTGATGGCGATGGCGATGGCGATGAAACGGCGGGGGTTGGCGATGGCATTTCAGATGCTGTTGTTGGCTCCGGCGGCGGGGCGGCGAAGAAGCGCAAGCTGGATTCGACTGCGGCTGCTGCGGCTGCCGGGCAGAACGAGGACAGAACATTTGAGGTTAGGAGGTGGGTGGCAGTGCCTGTGGACAAGGCCGACAAGATGTCCGATCCCAAGTACTTGGCCGACACGCGCGCTGGCATGCCGAATATCTACACGAATGTGGAGGTCTTGAAGCAGGCGAGCGGCTACGGAGCGCCGATTATGGCGGTGAATGAGTACAGCGGGTTCGACTTGGGCGATGGTGGTGGGCTGGGCAGTGCCCTGGGCGGCGGCGGTCCTGCTGCGGCGGGCGAGGCCACGCCTGTGAGAAGGAACATGCCTCCCAAGCGCAAGAAGAAGAAGAAGCTTGGTGGGCCGGGCAGGAGAAAGGCTGTGCCGGTGGAGCCGACCGAGCAGAACACAGGAGCTACAGACACCAGACCGGGCGGGGAGCCGGTCCAGAAGGTGGAGGAGAAGAAAGACGATCCCATGGAAGTCGATGGGGATGATGGGGATGGCAGCGGCGACGACAGCGATGGCGAGGGCAGCGAAGAGGGGGAGGTCAACGAAGAGGCACCGCCCGCGCCAACACCAGTGCCCGTGTCGGTGCCAGTTCCAGTTCCAGTGCCAGTGCCAGCACCAGTGCCACTCTCAGCGCCAGCGCCAGCACCACTGCTGGTGCCAACGGCGGCCACACTACCACCAGCAGTGCCAACGGCGGCCACACTACCACCACCCCTACCAGTACCGCAATTACCTGACCCTGTGTCAGAACCAGTACGAGAACCACTGGTAGCATCACAGCCTGCACCAGATCCGGTGTCGGAACTAGCACCACCCTCAGAGCAAGTGCCAACGCCAATGCCAGTGCCTGTGCCAGTGCTGGTTCTGGCACCACCTGCCAACGAAGCCCAGGTCCCCGTCGACACAGCGGCTTCAGAGCAGAAAGAAGAGCCGGTTTCGGTCCGCGGCCCGGAGGCATCGGCAGATGCAGCAGCCTTGACCAAAGAAGAGAAGGCATGAATGTGTACGAGTATAGCAATGATTACGCTTTTGCCCTCAGACTCCGTACCCAACTACCAATTGCGTCGGTCACCCTACAGACGCGGAGGATTCCACCAAGCCAAGCCCTTGTCCCCCGTACGTAGTCCTGGCAACAGACAGATCAGATCGCCAGAGATGTCCTCGTGTCTGTTCGCGCGGCTGGCGGTCATCGGGGGAACAGAGTTAAACTTAGGCGAGGGCACGAACGAGCCGAACAGAACCTGGGAAGACTAAACTATCGATCTGTCAAAGGCCACAACCCGGGGGGGCTGGTAAGCGTACCCCATACCGAGGGACATCTACACTACAAGAAACCCACGAGGCTGGGTACGAGACAGCCATGTCCATGTGTCGCGGTAGTGGTGTGAGGTGTGCATGTCGAATAATCCGTAGCCGGGCGGGTGTGTGCCGGGCGTTGCGGGCGCTGCGGGCGCTGCGGGCATTATTACTCAGCCAGGCACCTCGCCAATAGTGGATGATTCCTCGCTAAGAGGGATGATTACTCGCCAATAGGGATGATTAATAGGCACCAGCTTTTGTTTGTCCCATGCAAGTCTCTCGAAGACCTGGGTAGTTACCACAGTTATCAGGCTGCTCTCGAAGACCTGGGTAGTTACCACAGTTATCAGGCTGCTCTTGTAGTTACCACAGTAGTTAGTTACTGTTAGTTATCAACCAGTTCGAAACTTATTTTTGATTTGCATTTGTCTACCCAAATCTCGCAATTCTTGGCACCACACAATGGTTGTTTTCTTGTTCTCCCATCCGGTATGTGGTCCCCCCCGTTTTGACAGTGACAGGTGCTATGACCTTCCGTCCATCCCCTAACTGCGCTACAGGGCTGTCGAGTCAGTCATCGCAAGGCACCACTCTGTATTACCACCCGCCCGCTGCCACCACCGCCACTCCCGCCACTACAGCCACTATCGCCCGCCCGCCACCACTTCCCCACCGCGAATCGAATTCCTCCGTGGCGACCATGTTGTTTGGAGGGGGCAAGAGGGGAGAGGGAAAAAAGGATCCCCCCCTGGTCCCGTTCTGACTTCTACGCATGAGCCATCTGGTTGGGTACGGGGGAGAACATGTACAATCGGTTAGGTTCAACAGCCACGCCCCTTCCCCTCTGCCTTTCGCCTTCGTATTTTTTCTTTGCGCATATCTTGTTAGAGAGAAAAAAAAAAGAGAGGGAAACCTTGCAGTTGCAGTTACAGCGGTAGCATCACATCGCATTGCATGTTGCTCCTGCCCCTGCCCCTGCCCCTACCCCTCCCCCTGCCTGGTTTTAACACTCCCTTTTTGCCCTTTTTTTTCAATTTTCGGCTATAGCTCATCGCTTTCTACCATGGTACTACAGTACGAATCATCAGGCATAATCGTCTTCTGGCCTGGACACGCAACGCCAATTTCGGAAAAGTTGCCCAAAAGCAAAAAAGGCTCGCTCTCCCCTTTCTCACACTAACACTAGCACCACACATCACAACCACACCAACGGACATTTCTTCCTTGCTTGAGGCGAAAACCTTCCTTAATAATCTCGGGCTCTTTTTTTTTTTTTGAATTTTTACTCCGACCAGCCAACCAGAAAAACGGTAACCGTTTTCTTTTTTTTTTCGTTTTTTTCCTCAGGTCGGCACTAAACTATAAGGGTAAAAAGGAAAGCCAAAGGTCTACACGCTAATCCATTTTCGTCTGTCGGAGCGATTTACAGTAATCATACGGACGTATGCATATACATGTATGATCGTGAAGACAAAAGGCTTGGTATGGACGGTATCTTGCCATGCGATCGGATCGGGAAAGAAAGCCAGCCAACCAACCAACCGACAGCCGGAGAGGCATCAGAATACTGGAGACATTAATCACGGCTGGACTGGATAATCCATAGTTAAGTTGACCTGGCGACCAGGTTCTCTTTGATTAAATTAAGCTCTCTATCTCTCTTTATCAAACATCCACACAGTTAATTTCTACAGTGTACGTCTACGTAACTTACGTATAATCCTAATTTCCCCCTCCACCTCCTTCATCCACCCTCGTAGAACGCAATCAATTACCTTGCTCCTTCCCCATTCAATAACAATCCACCGAAGAGTGATTATCAACAAAGAGGATAAGAACCGCGCACCCGCGCCGCACCGCCGCACCGCCGCACCCAGCCAACCGGATCCTCCCATTGATAAGAGTTCAATTTTAACTGTTTGCCCCCCCCCCCTCTCTCTCTCTCTCTCTCTCTCTCCGGCCGAGAGAAGCCGCTCGGCTCGCTCTGCTACCGTGCTGCCGTTGGTGCCGCCGCCGCCACCACCACCACCACCACCGTTCCTGTACCTGCCTGCCTACCCACTTTATATCCACTCAAGAACCCATAACCATCCATACCCAAGTGTTCCCTGTGTAGAATCTTTTTTTCTAGCTTCGCTTTCTAATCTCCCAGTTATAGTTGGTTGGTGTTTTGGTTTGTGTTCTGGGATACTACCTTACTTGTTGGTCCAATCAATTACATACGTAGTACATGGAGTATGATATCGAGATTTCCATCTCTCGATCTCTATCCTAGGTGGAGAGAGAGAGAGAGCGGAGGGGTTCCTTTCTCCACCACATTAATATTAATTATATTGGGAGATGAGAGAGGTACGGTACGTCGTGCAATAAAATAAATGATAGTGCGGACCACAACAGTAGATAGATGGATGGGGTTTTAATGCGCTAGGTTTCGATAGGGCCTGTCTGCCAGTCTGTCTGTGCCAACAGGGTTGTGGGTTGGGTTGTGTTGTGTTCCACTGGTACAGTAGTATGACCTTTTGAATTTTTCCTCTTCATTTTTTAAATTAGCTCCGAGTCTGGCGTACAGTTCAGTATGAACTGCTGCAGATTCCAACGTTTTTCTTTTTCGTGCCAAGGCCCGTTAAACGTGCATGGGACGACATGGATGTGAGCTGATGGGATGCCGTTGAACCTTACACTACTGTAGCTAGGCAGTAGGCGAGCCAGGTGGTAATGGAACAGACTGCTGGCGCGCGCTTGTTGCAGGTATAGGAATTACACGTAAGGAAAAAAGACTCCAAGATGGAATATTTTTTTTTTGAAAATCTTTGTTATGTGCAAATGCGCATACAGTACTCGTCAGTAGTGGAGCGCCGCCTGTATATCAGGATGTATGGATGAATGTATATTTCTCAAGTGTCAAAAATCCCGTCCATCTGCACATGTATCGCTGAGACGAGGCCAAGAAGTAGTCGTCGCCGTCGTCAGGGAGCATGTCGATTGAAATCAACCAAAAGGGTATCACAAAAGTCCGATGCCCAAAAAAGGCCCACTCCGTCCCAAGGGACGGGGCGTGGGAAGTAGAATCAGAGGTCATTCATACGAAAGACAGCGCCTGGCTCTCCGTAGAGGTTGGCGCTGCTTGCGTGTTTGTCATGTCATAACGTGATGTCGTGAGACATTGCTGCGCCGTTCGTTCAACCATGTCCTGGATCTGAGGTCTCAAAGGTGGTCTTGTCGTAGTAGTCTCGTCTGTCTTTCCAATGTGCCCGTCGCCTTCTTCGAAGGGGTTATCTTCGCGCAAAGGCGGTTGGATGAAATGAATGTTGGCCGTCGAGGCCGGTCGCGAACACAAACACTGATGTTACCAATAGTTGCATGTCCATGTGTCGACTCATGGAGATGCGCTGGAGCGAATGACTGTGTTGGTTGCAAATCGAATACTTGAAGGCGACAGACCTGCTGCGCCAGGGAGTGAAAAGACAGTTGTTGATGAGAGACTGTTGGGTGTCATGAGAGCGCTTAAGCGCTGGCCTTGAAACTCCGAGAGTGGATGCGGTTGTGGAAGTGAGCAAACCCGCCGCGGCCCCAACCGTTTGAGTTGTCGCCGGAGCTGGTGCTGGTGGGAGTGCTAGCGCTTGTGCTGGTGTGGGTGGCGGTGGCGGTGGCGGTGCTGAGGGTGGTGGGAGTGCTGGTGCTGGTGCTGGTAGGAGCGCTGGAGCTAGAGCTAGAGCTGGAGCTAGAGCTGCTGCCGCTGCCGTTGGGGCAGATGGTCAGGACCAGGTCGGTGGTGTCTTTGCAGACCAGGGTGCGCACATCGTCAGGCAGGTTGTAGGCCGCATCGCAGACAGACTCGCCAGCAGGGCACTCGACGGGAATGCAAGTGGGGTAGTCCGAGTCGTCAGCGACAGAAGGCTGAATGGTGATGCCCCATTCGGCAAATGGGTAGCCATCGATGTTGGACAGGTCGTAGGCTGTGTTGCCATCAAACCAAGTGAATTCGAACTGCGAGACCTGTCCGCTGGTCAAGCTCTCCGAGAGCGCAAGCTTGATCGAGACTCCGTTGTTCTCCAGTGCGTACTGCTCGCTGTAGCTGCCTTGGATCAGCTGTGCGTCGGCACTTTTGCCCTGGCTGACCGAAGCATAGTAGACGTCGAAGTCACAGTTGTTGACAACCCTGGCATAGCCGACGGCCCAGACAGATGGTGCAAGAGCCAGCAGCATGGCAGCTCCGGTGAGAGTTGAGGAATACATTGTTGTGGTTGTGTGTGATGATAGTGACACGATAGCGATAGCGCAAGTTGAGGTATTGGCGTAGTGAGTAGTCGTTGTTGTAGTAGAGAGTGGTTCTTTGTGGGGTGACTGGCAGCAAAAGAGTGATGCTGGTCAAGAGTCCTGCTCAGTGATTTGACTAAATGATGGAATGGTTGGAAAGGGAATGAGGACGATGGCGAGGAGATCAAGTTGTTTAAGTAAACTCCCAAATTCGACGACCAACAACCTCGCAGGGCGTCAAGTGAAAAATCCTGATGTCCACAGTATTGCTGATCACGATATGGGGTGTCCTCTGCTTGGCTGCCAGTATTGGCTTCCGGGGTCCGGCCCCAACGTCGACCATCGTGCACCTGTCAGATGTCAGAGACGAGTAAGGGTACTCTGCATTGCGTGGCCTAGGAGAACAGGGAAGGGGGCCAACTAGAAGGCGCTAGGGAGTCAGTGCCTGGCGCTAATGCAGGTCAGTGGGCGGCAGGTGCGAGGCTCCACTGCGCTAAGCCAAACGTGCAGCTCTGATAGCCGAACTTTTCTCTCAGGCACACCCTTACCGCATTGGTCGACTTTTGGTCGACTTGCCCGCCTGGGCACATCTTCCGAGCAATGCCGGAACAGGACTTCACCGCTAGACGCCGTTTTGGGAAGGCCCAGGAACAAGCGTCGGTCAAAACGGTGCTTGGTCGGTCGCCCACGTGTCTTGGGCCGTGCGAGCATGAACTGAGTCGCCGCGCTCTGCCAATGCCTGCCATTGGCTGTGCCACCACCCAACTGATCCCAACTGACTGAACTTAGGCGTACAGCCTTGGTCAGCGACCAGTTGGCTAGCCTGTCAATGTCCACATGTCATGGAATCGAAGCACGAATCGACATGTTGTGCCAAAGCGCTCTTGCTTCGGACTTGCTGTGAGCCTGTCACTGTTACAGCAACTTGGAAACTTGGGGAAGCGTTAATTCTGCGATGCCAATGTTTCGTGTGCCGCCCTTGGTCAATGTTCCGTCTTCTTTCTTCCTCGCGCGCGCAAACCTTGGATGCGCTCCAATGGCCAACAGTCCAGACCTCTGTAGAAAATTTCTGCTAGCCTAGATGCAACATCCGATCAAGTCCCGGTTCGATCTCGTTGTACCTACCGTACCATGAGACCGCCCATCATCGGCTCGTATATCCATCTCCGGCGTATCCTTCGTCATGGACACTATGCATTTGGGAATGGCTATTAGTCGACTCAAGCTGTGTAGCTTTCCCAGCCTCCCTAGTGAACCAATCAAGTGAATGAGCGCATAGGCAGCTTAAGCTGATAAGCCCGTGCCATGGCATGCAGCAAAAGTGGGGTACAGCAAGTTGCTCGGTATAGCTGCCAACTGAAGATACGAAAGCTCGTCTCTAAGCAAGTTGGCAAGGTACGTACACACACACACACTGCAGCTGCTTCTTGCCTTGGAGACCCATATTCATGTACTGTTCATGTACTGTTCCTTGCGGCACAGCACTTGGCACTGTTGTGCATTCCCAAGGCAAGAGGTACATCCTGGACCTGGCCGATACGGTGTAGAGTCCAGCACTGCTAATGGCAGATGAACAGCTGACTTTGGCTTGCATGCATCGTGTTTTGTAGATGCCAAGTTTATATCTGGAAACTCTGGCATTCTTGGGGATAAGCTTCTGGTATGCAAGTGCTCTGCTAGTGCTCTGCTGCGAGTGCCATGCACTGTCCAAGCTGCAGTCTTCATGCGAGTCACCGCTGTCTCTTCTCAATCAACAGTCAGCCTTAACAGCGGGTTCTGAGGAATCGGGTATATGCAGGTCAAGTCCATCCGATGGACGTCATCCAGAAGGCTGGATATTGCAAGAATGAGAAGGAAGCCGCGGGAGAGAAGCTGACGAGATTCACTTCTAGACAATCAAGGCCAGCAGGGCCATAGAACCTTAACTTCAGAATTGCGAGCATAGCCAGAAGCTTCAGAGTGTGTTTGATAAGGCTAGAAGCTTCAGTGTGTGTTTGATAAGGCTAGAAGCTTCAGTGTGTGTTTGATAAAGGCGTCTGACGTGGTCCGTTGAAGCCCTGCTCAGAAGGCATGGCGAGAATCGAGGATCGACTCTATGTATGTAGGTCTTCCGAGTGTCACAATTAAAGAACCGAAGATTGGTGTTTCGGATTTTGAATTCTAGGGGTTGGTTTCATTGTGGGAGCTCAATCCTGCAAGGCATAAACTCTCAGCTTCTAGAAAGGGCGGTGTGGTGAAAACTGTGGTGTGAGAGCCAGAAAGGACAAGTTTGGCTTGGCAGAAAGAGTCTTGGCAGGCAAACACACACTAACCATGTGTGGAAATGGCATCAGGCAGCGGACTGGTCCCTCAACACCACCTACAAGTAGGATGCCACCCAGCTGTTGAAATCACGACACTCTCATGTCAAGAAGATTCCATAGGCGCCATGGCCGGAATAGCGGCCATGTTTTCACACTTATCACTGAAGCAGGTGAAAACAATCTTTCTTCTTCCCTACCTTCCCAAGAGATTTGGCATTGGTGGCCTTCTTGAAATCATCTACCTCCAAGACTGCAAGTGAGCATCTTTTGGTCTTTGACGATGGCATCGATTTGGGATACTACTTACTTGAAGGCGCTGGTCGAGAGGGTTGGCAGAGAGCCGCGTCGAACTGAGGGAGAGGTGGCCAGTGACGACATGTTCGAATGTGACTGCTGCGGCACTCTCATTGAAGTGATCAGCCAGTTCGAGAATCATCTTGTGTGGGGTTGTGGCAGAAGATTTGGCTGCAAAGTCGTCCGTCAAGTGGCCCCAACCCAAGGCCGCAAGGGGGAGTGGTATGCGGAAAACGTGCAGACCGGTCTCACTTATCAAGGCTATATCCTCGGCGCTAGCTCTGTGCACCTGGAAGGCTTGGCAGACGACGAGCTAAGGGCGGAGACAGTGCGCAGAGAGTCACTCATGTTTGGTGCTCTCTGCAACCACAACAAAGCAAACAAGCCCAAAGCCCACCGCATGAGCTATCGTCTGTATCAAGAAAAGGCCTGGAGTAGCACTGTCGGATACTGGAAGAACAACAGCGACGGTATGATTCCAATGAGACACAACCCAGACACCAGAGAAGACGAGGCCGTGCCAGGACCAGAAGAGCTAGAGGAGCCAGATGAGGTGAACATCCACGAGAGACAATTCCAGACTTGGCAAGGCCGAGGCATGGACAACCGACTCAGACGCGATGATAGTGCACCAGACTTCTATGTCGACAACATGTCGGTCCTTTTGGCACTTCTCGCCGGGGCACAAGAGCAGCCAAGCACGCACGAGCAAGACGTACAGCCAGACCCAAGCGCGTTGCGAGATGGTCAACTGGGTACCAGCGCCGTGCGAGAGGCTGAACCGGTCACACCAAGTTGGGATTCCTCCATGATGAGAACCAGAGAGCAGATGGAGACTGTAAGCGATAACACCAGCTTCCTCAGTGTCGCGTTGTCGCAGTCACTAACATGAAGATAGAACGACAGAGAACATATCAAGGCCATGACAGAGATCGACCGCCACCGAACCCTCGATCGCCAGATGCAGGCACGGATGCAGTTGGCGAATGCTCGTCAAGAGATAATGGACATTCCACCAAAATCCGAGCGTCCTTATGGCGTGTTCTGGGACGGCCTCGACGAGGTCCAAGGGATGCTTCGCTTGAGGGGCCTTCTCAAGATTCTGGGTGAGCGCAACCTCATCTTCCCGGGCTTTGAGTCTGCCGACAACTTCATCACTATCGGCTTCAAACTTCTCAAGGTCAGCGATGGAGACATCGACGAAGCAGCCAAGATCGCCGAGGAGTTGCACATCAAGACAAAGGGCAAGTGGTCACAGGCGGCATGGGACGAGTACCGAAACGCCCAGGTTGCACGCGAGATGCTGGCCTCGCGTACCTGACTCTTCTAGGTCTGATGAGGCCTCGGATATTCTATTCTTTTTCTCCACCACCTGGTTTCTAGGTCTGATCAGGCCCCGGAGATTCTATTCTTTTTCTCCACCACCTGGTTTCTAGGTCTGATCAGGCCCCGGAGATTCTATTCTTTTCTCCGCCACCTGGTTTCAGCGGTGCCGTGCTCTGGAAGACATTGGGAGGAAGATTGCTATGTGGAGCAGCATTGTCCATGGTCATTGAGAAGAGAGAGGAGAAGACCAGCCAGAGCACCCCTGCGGTGGCAGTGTATTATGCGATAGAGCAAAGCTCATCTGATTAGACACCCAGCCCTCTTCTCATCCTTCTTCTATTCCTCATTCTCATGCGCCGGGTCGTGTCGTCGTCAGCTTAGTCTGTTGTGTCGGGCAGGAGGTTGTTGTTGTTGTTGTTGTTGTTGTTGTTGTTGTTGTTGTTGTTGTTGTTGTTGTTGAGGAGGAGGAGGAGGAGGAGGAGGAGGACAGGTCACCGCTCGTTGTGAGACTGCGGACTATGTCGTCCTTGGCTTCCTCTCCGGCCGCTGTGTTGCGGAACCCCAGAATGAGCTTCGATGCCTTGAACCGGGCAATATATCTTGCGGCCTCCTTGCCCAGACCGACGTTTGAGCCTGTGACAATGATGGTTTGTCCTTCAAAGGAAGCAGTTGGATATGGCGGTGTAACGAAGAGCTGGGAGTAGAGCACCACCATTTTGGATTCGTATATCCTGTAATCACCCTGGGTGTTATGTACCTACCTAATAATGATGCCTCTGCATGTATATACACTGGGAGATCTGATCATTTGTATGGAGCAGGCTGTTGACTCTGAGAGGTTCCGTCCGGAGCAATCTGTTAGGTCCAAGTTAGAAAGTTCGAAACACAGGGTTAGTGTGAGTACAGCTGGTCCCGATGAGAGTCAGGAATGGTTTGGTATAGATATAGATGATCTAGTGGTAATTAATCGATTCCTCCCTTTCCCTACGAGTCTATCACAAGGAGGTGTCATCTGTATTGTACCTATCTCAGGGGCTTATCACGTGGGTTCCGAGGATGCCGAGGATGCCAAGGTTCTTGGCATCCTCGCACAAGTAGAATAGATATTACCTGTTCCATGATAAGCAAGACAGACAATACGAAGAAACACTCAACCAATCCTTAAAGGAACCATCACAGGGAATTGTATCCCACCAAGGGGAGGAATACCCACCAGGCAACCATTAACTAACGGAACACCCGTGTCTTGTTCAGCCAAGGCTGCATCACCACTGCACTATCTATCCCCTATTGGGCCTAATGCCAGTGGGGTTCCAGATGATTACACCTCTGACCAATGATGATTTTCCACGCCAGGATCAGAAAATGGAGTTTAGCTGGCAGTTTTGCTCTATTCCTTGTGCAGTTCATCTCTTGCTCAATATAGCAGCAGTTTCTGCGTTGTTTCCAGCAGTTGTGTGGCATATTTTGGCCTGATATAGCAGCAGTTTCTGCGTTGTTTCCAGCAGTTGTGTGGCATATTTTGGCCTGATATAGCAGCAGTTTCTGCGTCATTTCCAAATGGGCAACAACGGCACCTATATCAGCCGAAGATCCGCTGCGGCCGCCGTTGTCCCCGACCCCGCCCACTCTCCACTCCATGTTTCTTAGTCACCATCACTCCACTCCATGTTTCTTAGCCACCATCACTCCATGTTTCTCAAGGTGCCAAGCGGACCGTTACCAAGCTGCAGTGGCAACCCCGCGCTATTGAGAACTCCGTTCAAACATTCATTAGGCCTGGCAGGTATGGAAGAAAACCCTGAATTCTTTGGATGGTATTCAGAACTTGCTATCGATTTTATCCACTGCCCACAACGGTGATGACCACCAAGAACATGACCACAACCATGACCTCGACCTTGTACGACGCTTTGGTCATTGGAGCAGGACCGGCCGGTCTGTCGGTAGCTCTGGGTCTGTCGCGCGTCCATCGGACAACAGTGGTCTTCACACTCCCCCACAACGCAGGGTTCCGCAATGAGGGTGCACATGAAATGCACAACGTCTTGTCCAGAGACTGCATGCCACCTGCCGAGTTTCGCCAGATTGCCTCTGATCAGATCAAGAAGTATGGCACCACGGAATTTATTGAGACTGAAATCAAATCTGTCGAGAGAGTTGAACAGTCCAAAAAGGACAATACCCCGAGCCATTTCGAAGTTGTTGATCCACAGGGTCAGAAGTGGAAGGGAAGAAAACTCGTTCTGGCTATGGGATCTACTGAGGTTCTTCCCACAAATATTCCTGGATATCAGGAGAATTGGCCTCATAACATGTAAGTCCTGAGCATGAGTCTTGAGCCTTTGAAGGACATACAAAAAGAAGCACAGAATATGCTCTGACCTAGTGATAGTTTTCAATGTCTATTCTGTGATGGACATGAACGATCACACCTTCCGTCCGGCATCATCGGTTTCTCGCCCATTCATGCCCATGTGGCACAGATGTTGAACCTTCTGGTTACCGCATCATCTGGCCCTCCTACTATATTCAGTAATGGGCCTATCCCTGATGGAGAGGCAATGCACAAGGCCCTTGAAACAGTGCGAGCCCTGGGGTGTCATGTTGACACTGGCAAGATCAAGAATCTCGAACCCGCCAAGGCCCCTGAAGTGGGAGTGACCATTGTTTTCGAAGATGGAAGACATACCAAAGTGGGCTATCTTGTTGACCGTCCCACTACGGTCCTTTCCGGGCGACACTTGATCGACAAACTTGGTCTAGAAATCGAGCCACATCCTGTCATGGGAGAACACGTCAAAGTGGTTGATTTCGCGGGTTCAACCAATGTGCCTGGTGTCTTTGTCGTTGGAGATGCATCCACTCCACTTAAAGCAGTGGCCAATGCAATGAGTTCTGGTAAGTTCAGCTCAGCATTGATTAGAGTTCAGTCAATTCCTACTAGTTGGAGTTTTGACAGTGGCAGCCCCATACTGATGTTGTGTGAACAGGTGCAAATGCTGCAGCTGGCATTGCTCAGCAATTGGCTGCTGAAGAATTGCAGAGACTGCTTGAGTCTTCTAGTGTGTTGTCGTTGTAGTACTCAGCAGAAATGCGAAGAGGAGGTGTCACGGAGGCAAGACTTTGAGCAAGGAAGACACTGCAGCGCAGGGACAATGAGGCTGATTAGCTAGAGTACAACAATATCAAGGACATTGCCTCGAGAATCTAATGTAACGGAACGTTGCCACCCTGTCGTCTCGGCATAATCTGTACAACTGATGATCTCGGGTTGACCTGTTTAAACGTGGGTAGAGGAACAGATTGGAAGAATGTTTTTTTGTTAACTTGCAGACAAACACGCCAAGCACCTAACTGATCACGGTGCAAATCTTGGCATGTTTCTAACATTTGCTCTTGGGAAATTTTTAAGCTAAATACCGTGTAGAAATCTTTCATGCATACTTGTACCTGCGCGCACACGGCAACACGTTTTGCTCAAGATGGGGGAAAAGAAGCGGAAAGATTTGCCCACAGGCATTGGCTCTGAGGGCCCCAAGAAGACCAAGAAAGTGAAGATTGTGGCCGAACCGACTCCTGCCCCAGGTATCTCCGCGCCGGCCGAGGCTCCAATCACCACCAAAGCGACCAAGAAAGGGCGACGTGGTGGTGACAAAGAGCCGGATAGCAAGTCTGCCGGTCCTCCTACCGCTGCGGATAAGGCACCGCCTTCCAAGTCGAGTGGTGAAGGCAAGAAGAAGAAAGAGACAAAGTCAAAGCGGGCCGAGACACTGACGGCAGATGGAGCGAATGGCATCATTGAACATGCAGAGACCGAGGTGGTTGAGCCTACGCCAGGCTCGATGCAGGCCGAGGCCCAGCGCACAGTGGACACCGAGCTGAGGGAGGAGTACGAAGCGGGCGATGTCGAGACTGCGGAGACGGAGAATGTGGATGCCGCGCTTCTCGCTGGTTTCGATAGCGATACCTCGGACCACGCCGAAGACACGGGCCTGGATGTCAACAATCTGGGTGGCATTCCCCAGTACAAGAAGACCAAGAAGAAGCTGAGCAAGATTACAAAGAGCGGTAAGCCTGGAGTAGTCTACATCGGCCGTATTCCTCATGGCTTCTACGAACACCAAATGCAAGAGTACTTCTCCCAGTTTGGCGAGGTTACTCGACTGCGACTCTCGCGAAATCGACGGACTGGTGCATCGAAGCACTTTGCCTTCATTGAGTTTGCCTCGGAGGAAGTTGCCAAGATTGTGGCCGAGACAATGGATAACTACCTCATGTTCGGACACATCCTGAAATGCAAATACGCCCCGGTCGAGAACCTGCATCCAGACGTGTGGAAGGGCGCGGGCAAGAAGTTCAGAAAAATCCCGCATGGGAAGCTCGAGAGACAGAAGCTGGAGGCCTCCAAGACGGTTGACGAGTGGAAGAAGAAGAATGAGAAGGAGGCCAAGAAGCGAAGCGTCAAGGCTAAAGCTCTGAAGGAAAAGCTAGGCTATGAAGCTCCCATTGTCCAACTCGCCGAACCCGAGGATGCATTGATGGCGAACAAGGAAGAGGCAGAGAAGGCCAAAGCTATTGAAGCCGCCTCCGCAGAGGCCGGGTCTACTGCGGCCATCGAGGCACCGACAAAAGCAGCCACAGGCGGTGAAGACACTGCCCCTACCCCGGAAACGGCTGACGATGAACCTGCCAAGGCTCCAGCTGTCAACCTCGATGCCAAAGCAGCGCCAGAATCAGACGCTGTGCCAGCTACTGAGCCAGAAATCAAAAAGGCTGGAAAGAAGGCTGATAAGAAGGAAGCCAAGGTGGAGAAGAAGCAGGCGGAGAAGAAGCGAGGCAAGAAGGCCAAGACGCAGGTTTAGAGCAAAGAAAGGACCAAGAGTGTCTGTACACTTGATAGTAAGCCAGATAGAATGGACCTGTGTTGCCAACCCAGCTTATTCATCAAGCTCACAGCATCAGCATTGCCGGGTTGATGGCTGGGTCCAGGATGGACGAGAGTGCCACGATCTCCGCTCTCCGACGCATGAGTCAGTGCGTCTGTCAGAGGGTATTTTAAGCTTGCAGCCGATAGAATGATAGAAGGTGACAACCACACCCTCTCGCTGCTGTCAGTTCTCCCTATCGACCTAGTCAACCTAGTCAGCGGCAGCACAGTCAACAGCAAGTCAGTCAGTTGTCAGGGAGCTTACTCGGCCAATCATCATTCATGGAACACAATGCCTTTCCTGTGACAGTGGTGTCAGGGAGGCAGACCTATGGGTATGCCTGGTTCTGATGATGATCAGACACAGACAGGATGGGGATGAAGGAGGAGTATCAGTGCCAAGGCAGACTAATCCCAACTTCGTTAGGCATCACGGGATATCTCTGTATGAGATCCAAGTCCCTGGATATGTGGTGTGATACACAGTGACACTAGGTCAATCCTCACTGCCACCTGAGGCACAAGACCAGCTACAACAGAATGATTGCTTAATCCCGGCAACTCTGGTGATTCAGCCGTTGTCTCAATCTCCACTTAGCAACAGGCAAATGTGCAAGGTAAGCCATATTAAACATGAGTCATAAGTTAATCAACCCTGAGATGCACCCAAAAGCCTCTCCACCATGCCCTCTCTCGACGGCTCAACCCTCGAGGGCGGCGGCCAACTGGTCCGCGTAGCCCTGGCGCTGTCGGCCATCACCGCAACGCCCCTGCATCTCTATAACATCCGCGCGAATCGTGCGCCGCCCATGCGGAGTGGCCCTGGGAGGCGCCATAACAACAACAGCAACAACAGCAATGGCAACAGAGGTAAGAATGGCTCAAGATCCAGTCGGCGGGTGGAAGGCGGGTTGAAGGAGTCGCATCTCGCGGCGCTGCACTGGCTGGCTGACCAGACGGGTGCCAGCGTCGAGGGCGCAGAGCTTGGGAGTCAAGACGTCAAGTTCAGGCCGAGAAGGCGAGCTGGTGCAAGGACGGGGGTACAAAAACAGCAGACGGGAGAACATGATGCGGTCAATCACCGCCACCGCCACCATCACACGATCGAGTTGAAAAAGCCCGGATCCGTCTGGCTGGTCTTGCAAGCTATCTTGCCGTATGCAGTGTTTGGTATGGCCAAGGGTGAGAAACGAGTCGACTTCACACTCACTGGAGGCACAAATGTCGACAAGAGCATGAGCGGGGAATACGTCCAGCAGGTGATGCTGCCTACGCTACACAAGATCGGGCTGCCAGCGACTGTTCAGGTCGAGATTGTGAAGAGGGGGTGGGCATGTGGTGTTGCGCCGGAGATTGGCGAGGTCAAAGTGTCGGTTGTCGAAGAAGAAGAAGAAGAAGCCGACGAGGGCGGAAGTGGCGGCGGCCTGGAGGGCTTCCAAGTAGTCAACCGAGGCGAAATTGAGAAGATCAGCATCAGCATCGTTGCGCATCCCGAGTCCCTACGGCGGCAAGTGATCGACAAGGTCACACAGCAGGTTGGCCAGCGTTTCAAGGTGCCGATAGTGGAGGCCGTTGTGGACGAGGACTCTGGACACGAAAGCAGATTCTACCTTCTCCTCGTTGCGCACTCTAGCCATGGTTGGCGGATCGGGCGAGACTTCCTGGGAACCGGGGCCAAGATCAGAAGCGCGGGGCAAGTCGAGAGGCTGGTCGAGGAGTCGGTCAGCCGAGCAGTGGCGGCACTGGATACCGAGCTCCGGCACGGCGGGTGTGTGGATGAGCATCTGCAAGACCAGTTGGTGATCTTCCAGGCGTTGGCGCGAGGGAGCAGCGTGGTTGATGCTGGGATTGGTCGCGGAGACGGCACGTTGCACACGCAGACTGTGAGATGGGTGTGCAAGGAGATGCTGGGAGAAGAAGAATGTGCCGGAAGTTGAGAGACAGAGCAAGGTTCATCAGTCATGATATCCAGAGATCATTAATTTCGTCAAAACTCAAGATCAGCCAGATCCTCCCGGTCACTCCCGAGCGATCAATACCGACAGATCCGCCACAAGGTTGCACATTAGGTAGCACCCGCTCTGGCCAACCTTTTTCCTCAATAGTCGCTTCCCTGCGACTCAGATTGTCCAGCCATCCTGCCCCGTCTTTCCCGGTCAAGCACTGCCGGCGACTTCCCTTTCACAACTCTGTTTGCAGCATCCGAGCGTCTCATTGATCGCGTGTCCTCTGCTGCAGGTTGTGACGCTGCCGCCTTCCGAGGGTATCCACGCTTCGGCGGTGCCGACGGTGGTAATGCGACGGCTGGCCGTGTCCTTTGACGTCCCGTTTTCGGTGCAGCAGCAACCCAAGGCGGCGCCGGAATAGCGGGGCTGACTATCTCGCCATGTGCCCGAGGCAGCTCCCGTCCAGATACGGGTCGAGGACTTGGCTTTGGCTGTTCTGGCAATGGTGTACCACTGGGGACGATATTGGCATCGGGCTCATGTGCAAGCTCAGGTATAGGCTCGACTTCAGACCGACGAGTGGTCAGTCCTTGACCGTCAAAGTGCAGGACAAGCATCTGGGCAGCCGACGCTCTCAGCTCTGGGTTCTCGCGGGCCATTGGTTGCAGCCCAGGAAGCAGATGGGTGGCAACAGCCTCGACAAAGCCCAGAATCTCAGAATATCCCCGGGTAGCGAGCTTCTGCCTATCGAAATTTGCTGCAGTCATCAAGCTGGCAACAGTGACAAACAGGGACCACACGTCCATCTTGGGACTTTGGTGATATTTGCCCAAGCCGTAGTCAGGATGTAGCTCCGGGGCTGCAAACACCCTGGTGCCGCAAACGGTCTCTGCCCACTGCTGATGGTTGGCGAGGCCAAAGTCTGCCAGTTGGAATGTGTAGTTACCGTCCACCACGTCGTAGAGGATGTTTGCTGGTTTGATGTCTCTGTGGCATAATTTTCGCGAGGAGAGATAATCTAGAGCGGAGAGCATCTGATAGGACAGCTGCAGAATCACAGCTTGCTCTGTTTCCTTGGGCAAGGGGGCGAGATCGTAAACGCTTCCGGTTCGAAGTGGCATGAAGATTTGAACACAATCTGCACCCGCCCCGTCTGGAGTCCAGCCTTTGTGGCCGAAGAAGTCGATAATATGTGGCTTCACATCAAGTCAGTAAGCATATCAAGTGGTGGCGGAAGTAATCATACATGGCTCAATGTCTGCAATGTTTTGATCTCCCTGTAGAGGTTCTGGTTTTGTTTCTCGTCTTGGGGCTCAACCACCTTGACAGCTATGAGGTGGCCCGAGTCCAAGTCTATGCCTCTATGCACACTTCCGTACGAACCAACCCCCAGTTTCTGTCCGAGTTGCGCGTGTCTAACGGAAGCAATCACCCCAGACTGGAGTCTCGTGGTGTACCAGGATCGAATGTCATAGTCGCTGTCGTCTTCCGTCTTGAACCAGCGGGGATTAACAGCTCGGGCCTGAGCGGCCTGGAAGCCGTTATCGACAGCGTATGCCGTGGATGATATATCCAGTCTCCATCGCACCGCAAAGTGGAAGGGCCGCACGTTTTCTCCCACGGTTATTTCATAGTTGTTGATCCCCGGGTCTAAAACAACTTGACGCAAATGGCCACCCGGGCGGAATCCGCCAGGCTCAACCTTGACCGACTGCGTATTCTCGGCTCGGACGCAGAGGAGGATTGCATGAGAAATTGGATGGACCTCGAAGGCGAGGTGTACCTGGGCAATAGTCTTCGCAGGTAGAATCAGGTCTGCGTCCCGCCCGAGCCTCGCGATAACACGGCCACCGCGGGGCTTTGACGATACATGGTATCCGATTTCAAGAGCCAGTCGCCCCTCAGAACTCAAAGACACGAATGGAGTGTTGTCTGTGTGGTCGAGGATCGCTCTCGTGGTGGCATCAAGGGGTTCGAGATGGAAGAGCGTCTCGGCGTGAACAGGACGGGCCATGGTGACGGTGGGAATAGAGAGGCAGCAACGCAGCAACGATGGGCGCCATCACCGCGCCTCGGCCACGTTGACCGATATGATGATGGTCGTCCATATCCAATCACATGGGCACCCCTGTTGCCTTGTCGCGTCCAAGTTGGTTGGCGATGAGTTGTATTTTGGCTAGACCCGTTTAGGTCAAGAGCCGCCAAGTACCCAGCCAGTTCGAAAAGTTTCTCAGATGCGACTTCCAGTTCACTGATATAGTGCTAATGACAATAATGACAAAACGAGTACACGTGTAAAACTTAAGCTTTACCCTGATTTTAGGCTTAATCCGATCTTGGATTAGTCGGGAATCCCGTGGCCCCTCCTTCTGTTGACATTTTCAAGTGCGCCCGCGATGGCCACGATCTTCAGCCCCATAGAGGCCAACGCCTCGGTCTACCAGCTGGACCATCGACAGCTGAACGAAATCGTGATGCCAGACCTCCAAGATATGGCGGGCAATCCTGCGCTCCTCGAGCACCTTCGCGACCGGCGATTCAATGGTGACGACCCGCCGTCTTACCGCTCACGATTACCCAATGATGACGACGAGAATAACGATATTAACGAGAATAACGACGAGGCCACCTCTGTTCAGGGCTGGATGCTTGCAGATCACCAGACTTCTGACGAGATCGATGAGCTTGTCAGTCGACCGCTTAGCGAAGAAGAACTCCATGAGACTCAAAGACACTTCGAATCCTGGCATCCTGCCTACCACCCCGGGCTTCGGTATGAGAAGGAAGCTATGCGGGACGCGATGTTCGATATGATGAAGGATCCTGGTCTAAGAGATCCTCAGATTCGGAACCAGTTCGATGGGAGAGCTGGAGAACAGCGGCAGAAGGTCGTTATCAGACATAGAATCAAGAAGCGCTGGGAGCGCCTTGGTGTCTGGAATCCTGAGTGGGGAATACCCGGACGTGTGGATGAGGCTCCGCGGGACAAGACCTCTTCCTGGAAATGGAGATGGCAAGCTGATACACCAACGTGTGGTAACCAGCCCTCGGCATATCTCCCTGAGCACCCAAACTCACGCGCCATCCATTTACGAGAGGGCCTGCGTCGGGGCGAACGTGGCCCACTGCCTCCGCGACACAGCCTCGGTGTAGATGTCAGCAGGAGTGTGGCTGAAGCCTTCATAACCTCGCGACCGTGGTACATTTATGGATTGGACGAAGAGGAAGAAAGGACAAGACTGGATCGTATCCCTCGCATTGAGCAACGGTTCAACGACATGGACCATGAGGCCCACGTCAGTGCAAGATGGAGGGAGAGGGGAGATTGGGCCCCTTTTGGAAAAGCGATCGGGTGGAAGTGGAAGCACGAGTCACCATCACCTGAGCCAGAGGGCCTGAGCAACATGGATTTCACGCCGTCTGAGATCGACGCACTTGAGGCCATCCCGCCTCCGACTCCCCAGCCCCCACCATCTCCCTGCCGCCGATGGGAGATCGTTCCCGGAACGGAGCACATGGTGATCCCCGAATTCAGAGAGGTTTTCTCACCCGAACCTGAAGCGTCTGCAGACATTTCTAAACTCGACGAGGAAACAGATGCTTCGTCGCCGCCGCCACAGAAACCGAGACGCGGGCGACCGAGGGGCGGAAATGCCAAATCAGCACCCAGACCTGAACCCGAATCATCAGGCACTCCTGAGCTCCGTCGAAGCACCCGAGTTGCCAGTACGACAGAAGCAGCGGAGCAGCTTGGTGTGCCAGATGAGAGGCCCAAGGGCTCTCAAGCAAGAACGCAACAGGCCGCTGATTCGCCTGCGCCTAGACGAAGAGGCCGGCCGCCAAAGACGGTGCCACCCACGGCTTCCAAACCGCAAGGCGTCGTAAAGAAGAGGGGGCGACCGCGAAAGATGGTCGCCTCAACGGCTTCTCAACCACAGGACATACCGAAGAAGAGGGGGCGACCACCAAAGACGGTGCCATCCACAGTGCCATCCACGGCATCTCAGCCACAAGGCACTCCAAAGAAGAGGGGGCGGCCGCCAAAAACAGTGGCATCCACAGTCTCTAAACCACAAGTCACGCCGAAGAGAAGGGGGCGGCCCCCCAAGGAAGTGGCATCCACGGCTTCTAAGCCTCAAGGCATTGTAAAGAAGAGAGGGCGACCACCAAAGACAACGCCATCCACGGCTTCTCAGCCTCAGGGTATCGTGAAGAAGAGGGGCCGGCCCCCAAAGACGACAGTATCCACGGTGCCATTCCCAGCTTCTAATCCACAAGGCATGCCAAAGAAAAGGGGACGGCCACGAAAGGAGGTGATATCGACGGCTTCAAAGTGATATCGACGGCTTCAAAGTGATATCGACGGCCTCAAGGTGATATCGACGGCTTCAAAGTGATATCGACGGCCTCAAGGTGATATCGACGGCCTCAAGGTGATATCGACGGCCTCAAGGTGATATCGACGGCCTCAAGGTGATATCGACGGCTTCAAGGTGATATCGACGGCTTGAAAACCCCAGGCATCGTAATGGGGGCCAAAGGCCAGTATTCAAAGGAACGAAGGTCAGGGAAAAATTGTTTCCAGCAGACCCATGTAAATCTTTTTTACAGTCAACTAGAATTCTCTAGAATTCTCGCTAGCAGGTTGCCATGCAAAGGACTGGGTCCCCTATATACTGCTAGATATAGGAGGGCTGTTGGCACTTGTCAATACTAGGCTGCACTTGGGGGAACTTGGTTGCTATGGGTTTGGGTGTGAGTGGTATCCAAGTCACAATGGGCAGCGGGAATTGTCTGACTTCTATCAGACTGTGAAGATCTCCTGAGAGCCTCTTCCTGGTCACTACTTATGCTAATGTATATATACTCGGCTGGGAGCATCCACCACAATCAATCTAGGTGGCAGGTATCTCTCTCTGGTTTACCTAGGAAACCATATATGTAGCGCCAGTATACCACTGGTTGTCGCCGTTGTATGGGAGTTGCCGTTGGGGACAAGGCTGCACGGCAAATTCCATCGTTCGGATAAGTGGTCCGTAGCCCATTGGCCAGTTGTCCATTCTGCACGGCAAATTCCATCGTTCGGATAAGTGGTCCGTAGCCCATTGGCCAGTTGTCCATTCTGCACTTCTGGTTGCTTTCGTTGACCGTGCATCAATCCTGTTACCTAAGCCTATAGTAACCAACTCCTCCCAAGTACGGACCGTATTCCCAGGCATCCCGTTACAGTGCCGGCAGAGAATATGATTTCCAGCAGGCCCATGTATCTTTCCTATAGAGGCCTTGATTTCCTTAAGTGAGGGAAATTCATATGTACCAATTGCTAGGAGTTGACTTGTAAGGCTGAGTAAAAGACGTGTAATTTCATAATTTACTAGTGTGCAAGGCTGAGTAAAATACGTGTAATTACATAATTTACTTCGGCCTCTTCCGAGGGTGACAAAGAGGAGGGGTTGGGATGGATGATGGCAACAGGCCAGGGACGCGAGGCCAAGGGGTGGAAGGTCTGGCCATCCATACACCATCCATATTCTCTCTCCGGTCTGCGAACTATACTAGGCAGCAACTCGACACGTCCATAGGCGGTGAGCAGCTTAAGCCTTGCCCATATCACTCCTCCCCGCTCAACCCCCGTATATTCATTTGATCGAGCCAAAATGGTGCAAAACACGGCTGCAGTCGATGCGGTACGCTCCAACTACCTGGCCGACTCGCCGCCGACCGTGGTGCGGCTTGAGATCGCCGAGCATTTCGGGGCGTTGACCGCAGAGCAAAAGCGATATGCCCACCACCTGTCGCGTGCCGCTTTCCTGGGCACGCGAGTGACACTGGCCCAGGTGTCGCCCGAGTCTGTGCCGATCTACGACCTGATTGTGGCGCTGCACACCGCTGTCGATGGCGACTACGCACGGCTGGGCCAGCAGACGGGCGTCGACGAGGCTGAGGTCAAGGAGTGGCTCAACTACGCAGCTCAGTTCCTGGGCAACTGCGGCAACTACAAGGGCTTCGGCGATAGCAAGTTCATCCCCAGGATCAGCCCCGCCCAGCTGGAGAAGCTGAGCTCGATCAGCACGACCGCCAGCGAGCTGTTTGTGGCCGCGTCCAAGACCGGCGGCGGCATCTACGAGACCGAGGATGTCGGCCTCATGCACCTGGGCTACCCGGACAGCGGCCACCTGAGCGCCTACTACCCGGACAGCCCGCACATCACCAAGGCCGAGATCGCGGCTGTCAGCGATGCCTGTGAGAAGGCCGGCCTGCCGGTCGAGAACACGCGGCTGAGGAAGACGGCGGCAAAGGGCGAGTTCACGGCAAAGGGCGAGTTCGCGGCAAAGGGCGAGTTCGCGGCAAAGGGCGAGTTCGAGCTGCTGATTGCCAGCGCTACCGACAACCCAGCCGTGGCAGATCGCGATCTCGGCAGCACCGAGTACCTCAAGCTCGAGCTCGACGGTGGCGAGGCCAAGTGCAAGCTCGTGTTTGGCGACTACAAGGAGTCGATGGGCAAGATCGCGGCCGAGATCAAAAACGCGGAGCAGACAGCGTTGAACGAGACGGAGAGGAAGATGCACGAGCAGTACGGCAAGTCGTTTGCGCTCGGCAGCATCGAGGCGTACAAGGAGAGCCAGCGGTGGTGGATCAAGGACAAGAAGCCGTTTGTCGAGACGGACATTGGCTTCGTCGAGACGTACCGCGACCCGCACGGCGTGCGTGGCGAGTGGGAGGGCTTCGTGGCCATGGTCAACCTGGAGCGCACCAAGGCCTTTGGCAAGCTGGTCGACGCCGCCAGCACCTTCATCCCGCGCCTGCCGTGGGACAAGCACTTTGAAAAGGACCACTTCCTCTCGCCCGACTTCACCTCGCTCGAGGTGCTCAGCTTCGCCGGCTCCGGCATCCCAGCGGGTATCAACATCCCCAACTACGACGACATCCGCCAGAATCTCGGCTTCAAGAACGTCTCGCTGGGCAACGTCCTCAGCGCCAAAGCCCCCAACGAAGCCATCCCCTTTATCCGCCCGCAGGACGACCTCGTCTACCGCACCAACCGCGACCCGGCCTTTGAGGTCCAGGTCGGCATCCACGAGCTCCTCGGCCACGGCACGGGCAAACTGCTGCAGGAAACGTCCCCGGGCCAATTCAACTTTGACCCGACCTCGCCGCCGCTCTCACCCATGACCAACAAGCCCATCACAACCTGGTACAAGCCCGGCCAGACCTGGTCCTCCGTCTTCGGCTCGATCGCGTCGTCGTACGAGGAATGCCGGGCCGAATGCGTGGCCATGGCGCTGTCGTGCGAGTTCGACATCCTCAAGCTGTTCGGCTTTGGCGACGGCTCCGTCGACCTGGCCGGCCGCGCCGGCGACGTGCTCTACGTCGCCTATCTCCAAATGGCCCGCGCCGGCATCGCCGCGCTCGAGTACTGGGACCCCAAGGCCCGCAAGTGGGGCCAGGCCCATATGCAGGCCCGCTACAGCATCCTGCGCACCTTTCTCGATGCCGGCGCCGACTTTTGCCGCCTCGTCACGACGCCGCCGTCATCACCCAACGATAGCAGCAACAACGCCGATGCGACTACTACTGATACTACTACTGCTGATACTACTACTGCTGATACTACTGCCCCCCTGACTGATCTCGAAATCCATCTCGACCGCTCCAAGATCCTGACCCACGGCCGACCTGCTGTCGAAGCCTATCTGCAGAAGCTGCACGTCTACAAGTCGACGGCCGACTTCGAGGCTGGCAAGGCCCTGTACGACGACATCACCAGCGTCGGGCCCTGGTGGGCTGACAAAGTCCGTCCGCTCGTCTTGAGCAAGAAGCAGCCGCGCAAGGTCTTTGTCCAGGCCAATACCCGTCTTGACGAGCGCACGGGCCAGGTCAGCCTGGTCGAGTACGAACCGTCGGTCGAGGGCTTGATCAGAAGCTATGTTGAGAGAGACGTTTGAATGGAGGAAAGAGGACGAAGAAAAGAGCTTTCAAGATTAGCAACATTGCCATCAGCCAGATATTCTTCAAAGTCGGTCATTAGCCTTTATGATCCTTCATATCCCTCAAATACCCAAATCGTATAACGAATATGATACAATGGAAGGTGCGCCGTCGAGTCGAGCCCTTCCCATGACAGAACCATGACAGCAGCATGCTGAAGAGGCCGTCTCCTTGATCCGCCGCACCGGTGGTTGTCATCTCGAGAGATGCTTGAGACCTTCTTGAATCGTGAGTCGTCGTCTTTCCGTCTCGTATGACTTCATTTCACTCCATGTGCTGTAGAACCACAAAGTTCTGTCGGGAGCAACTCAGCTAATGCAGATGTACTGTACACACAAACGCTTTTGCCGCTCGCCATCAACTCCGCTGCACGCCACACATGCCAATCAGTCCAATCCGTAGTCCAAACACCATCCCGGCCGTGAACATGACATAGTAGAGCATGATATATAGCAAATATTAAACGTCGGGCATCATCTGTTCCTAGGGCCAGGCGGCTTGCCATCAAACACCGCAGGTGGGCCCAACGGAGGCGGTCCTCCAGGTCCTCCAGGCCCCCCAGGGCCCTTCACTCCTCCGGGTGGGCCCCCTCCTGGAGGACCACCCGGCCCACCAGGACCACCTGGACCGCCAGGACCGCCAGGTCCGCCGGGCTTCATACCGGGCTTCATGGCCATTGACGACCTTTTCCGTAGCTTCTCGCCAAACAGCCACAAGAGAATTGGCACCGGGACGCCAATGCCTATGGCGGCAAGAGCCAACACTGTGTTACCCCAGCCATTGCCCAGTGCTTTGAACATGGCAGGTGCAAACAGAGGGAAGCCGAAGCCTGCCAGCGATCGCAGGATGGTGACTGCAGCCACAGCCGACGCAGCAAAGCGAGCATAGGTATCGACCAGGAAGGTTGTCACACATTGGAAGGCAGCAATGGTACCCATGCCGAACAAGAAGAGACCAATGTCCGGCACGATCCAGAAGACATGATAGTTGGCCGACCAGCCATAGATGAGCAGGCCAATTGGGACCAGGAATGAGAAGGGGATGACAACGGGCATGCGGTATTCCGGTTTGCCCAGGTTCCGAGGGTCCTTCTTCTTAAAGTAGTGATACATCTTGTCCGAGGACTTGCCACATACGGGTGCACCAATGAAGAAGCCCAAACCAAGGGCAAGATAGTGGAGGCCGGAGATGCCCAGCGACTGGCCGTACCCATCCGGTCTTGGGGCAGTGAACAGTTGGGGAATTGTGGACAGACCGAGGTAGAGAACGCCGTATGAGAAGGCCATGTAGATGGACAAGACCTGGACAATGGGTTGGGTGAAGAGCATGGTGAAAGACCTAGACATCGTGGCCGAGACCTTCTTCCACGCCGGCTGGTTGAGATCGCCTTCGCCTTCGGCCCTGTACAAGTCGTTGCCCGTCTGCTTACGGAGCGCCTTGGCCTTCTTGTGCAGGATATAAGGCGCATACGACTCCTTCAGCTTCCAGAAGCCAGCAACCAGGATGAACAAGTCGGCGATCGAGGTCGACCAGAAAATCCATCGCCATGTCGAGTATTCTGCAACCCAGGAGCCGATCAGAGGACCGATTGCGGGGCCAAGCAAGGGCCCCATAGCATAGATGCCCATGGCCTTGCCTCGTTCCTCCGGTTTGAACAGGTCACCTAGAACACCGCCGCCGATGGCCAGCGGAGCCGAGCCGCCAATGCCAGACAAGAAGCGGAAGGCCATGATCTGGCCTTTGGAGTGAGAGAAGCCACATGCGGTGTTGAAGGCCAGAAAGACGAGGTTGGAGGCCTGCAGCACGATCACTCGACCGTAGAGCTCGGACAACGGGCCGAGGAACATGGGGCCAATGGCATAGGCCAGGACGAAGATGGAGAGAACCATCTGCTGCTCGATTGTGTTGGTGATGTTGAATTCCTTGGAGATGTCCTTGAGAGCAGGAGCAATCATGGACGAGGCCAGAGGCGACACAAAGGTGAACGAGGCAGTGACAATGGTGGCGCCCCATTTCACGCTTGACGGCCAGGCTTTGGGGTTGGCAGGGTCATTGGGACCCTTGAATTTGACCTGCAACATGTTAGCAGCACGCACGCCACACCCGGCCTTGCCCCAACGAACCTCATAGTCTGACGGCGTCTTGGTCTCCTGCAGGAAGGGCGTGCCCGACTTGGCCAGCTGGTTCTGGGCCTCGAGGTCGAATTTGGCGCGGTCCTTGGTGTCGACCGGCGTGGGGTCGACCGGCGTCCGGCCATGGTCGTCACACGAACACCATGACTCTTCCGAGTGTCTTCGTTCGGCCGCCGGCGTGATCAAGAGGCTGGACCTCTTTTCGGCATCAGCATATGCAGGGTGCGAGGCACTCGGGTGCACGCCTTGGCGAGGGGGGAAGCCGCTGGCGGCAAGATCGAACGCAGGGTCGTTGGCGTTCAGGTAGCCCTCAGCCATCAGTCGCTGGTTGGCCACATAATCAGCATTCCGCCCCAGGAGCTGATCGTCAGTGCCGACAAAGGAAGAGTCGCGCATCTGGAACGAGGGCGCAAACGACACGTCTGAGCTGTGCCGGCAGTGTTGTGAGTGCAACGAGGCGCGTTCATCGTCCTGGCCGACATGGTAGTCTGGGCCATCGTCGTAGAGCACCGCGAATGTTACTTCGCTGCTATTTCGAGTGATGCCCGCCGGGCCTGGGGTCAAATGGGGCGGCATCGATTGATGGCGATGGGCATCGTGGTCGACGGTGCTGTCGCTGATCCTCCGCAGCGAGGGGAATCTCGACGCGGTGCTGGGCTGTGACATTGGCCGCAACAAGTTGTCCGACGCCGTGGCATTCGCACTCTCCTCCTGCGTCCTGTCTTCTGCCATCGTCGAGAGCCGAGCTACCGAGGAGGGAGGGTGAGGCGGCAGGCCGTGGTCGGGCGGCAGGGACGCAGACGGTGGCCGAGAGCTGGAGTCGTAGCTGGAGGCAACTTCCCAGCTCGACCAGCGCTGTGGCGCCGCCAGGGTGGATGGTGTTGGGGGGGGAGATGCGGGAGCGCAGGCAGGGGCGAGGGGCAACCGCAGTCGAGTCAGGCCAGGAGCAAGCGAAGGTAGGGAGGGGACGATGGGGAAAGCGTCGACGGGCTGGCTAGCATTAAAGAGAGTAGGCAGTTCAGTTGAGAGGACTTTGTTCGAGCCGGTGACAGGGGGCCCTTCTGCTGCGGTAGGGGGGGCGGAACGAAGGTTGATAGGGAGGCTCGAGAGGAGGCTTGGCAGCTGCAAGAAGCAGGCGGACAACGAACAACAAGAGGAGGAGAGGGCGCACAGTGGGTAGGCTGGGAGCCAGCCGGAAGGCTTGGGGCGGTTTAGAAGGAGGAGAGCTGCTGTCTACGCCGAGAGGGGCGAAGGAGAAGCTACGCGGAAAGACTGTGTATGTCGCCAGAGGCAGGCGCGGGCAGGCGTGCCTGCGGTAAGCAAAAGTAATAATTAGTTATACCACTTTTGATCCACGCTCAGTGGGCCAAAATTCACCAAAATTGGCTGTTTCGCGCCTACAGCAGCCAAGCCGCCCACAAGGGTTTAGCGCGAGCGGGCCGCCAGGCTGAATTGCAGAGTTTCTAAAAATCGAGTCCGTAGTACGTCCAAGGTCGGACTAGCCCAACGCCGGGGCCGATCCAACGCTTAGTCGCATTGGACAGACGTCACGCCGCAGCACTTGGCGCCTGTCATGTTCTCGCGAAGGAAGGAACAAGGTGCATTGGCGAAATTAAGACCTCGTCGGTGCAATAAACAATCTTGCAACAGCACTTCACAGTTAGATCAGTTGCTACTGTGGTACAGTGTGTGTTGCTCCTGAGAGAGCTCCCTGCTGCCACGTGCACCTCGACATCTATATATATCTACATATATACGCGAGTCCCCCAGGTCACCATTGTTTGGTCAGTGTGGGGTAATCATCTCCTTGACTCCTGCCGCTTGAGTTAGCGGGAAACCATAATTAACTTAACTCCATCGAACAGTATTTTCGCCCATCCCACGGGTAAGTTATCGCAAGATAATTGCCCTATCGCATCATAGAACCCACACAGGCAGCGGCCCAGCAGCGGGCAGTCGGCACTGTAGTAATCAAGGCCTAGTGTCTTCCGTCGTCGCAGTCCGAAGCTTACTCTCGCCTCTTCACATTGGGTCACCGCTCAACTGCGCCGTCGTACTCGACATTGGCTGTATTCTGGCGGCCTGAAGAGCTAGGTTTGAGATAAGGCTTCTCAATCCACCAGTGTATATGCCCAAATGAGAAGGCCGCGGCTTGTCTAAGCTGTCTCTGTCAAAGTAAGAACCTAGAAAGTTTATGCCCACCTGACATGAGCGACCTTCAACTCACACTATACTGTGCTTGAGCATCAATCCGCCTTGCTGACCGAACAGAGGGCAGCCACCTTCGTGATCCTGCAGCAGAGCCTGGCACAGTGCAGTCGATCCCCAGAATATGCGCAAGCCACACTGGGCAAGCCATGGCTGGCCTTGATCAAGACTGCAACCCAAAGGATTTGCTAACCAGGCAGCTGATACGACGGCCTGAACGCCTAACTGTTAATTTTCCGAGGCATTAACCATCTTGCGTGAGAGGATGACCTCAGTCACAAGTCACAGCTATAGTGTGCATGCCTTGGTAGAGTTGTCCTTTTGACTTTGTTTGTGGGATGTGCCAGCTCTCCCAGCTCTTTACTGTGGAGAGTAAGGGATGCAGACCAACTGAGTTCGTTCCATATTGGTCGAATAACATCAATTACTGCGCAGAGCAGGGATATGGCATGGATGTTCCGGCGCTAGGATTTGGGCAAGGCTGAGACTCCATCGGTTTGTATGACCACCCTTGACTGTTCAAGGAGGCAGATTTTGCCCAAGCAGACTGGCAGACTGTACCCATTCGGACCGATCGGCTGATGCCTGCGTATTTCTTTCTCATTTCGCCTCCCACGGCTGCACTGCGTCTTTCGAGATGGAGGCTAATTCGCTCTACCAACCCCTTTCATACTTCGTTTAACTTGACACTGCCTTGTTTTGCGTGGCATTGTACTCGCAAAGTTCGCCAGCCGGCAGTTTCCTCCGAAAACTCCGTGCCACCGTGCATTGTGCATTGTGCATTTTGCTTTTTCTTCTGCCAGAAGAAATGAAGCCTTCGCTGTCGGGGAATTGGAAGGCCGAAGGTGGATGGCACCTGTCCGGACGCCACCACCTGTAGGACAAAAAGGGGCACTGTACATCGGGCCATTAATTCGAGTAGCATCCTGCCCATCAGTTGTTGCTGACCAGTTTCCCAGAAGCATCTCGGTCCTGATTCGCCCTCCACACGCCCTGCTCTTGCTCTACATCTCCTCCTGCGTCGCAAAACCATTCCCTCTTCCATATCTCGGCCCTTGCCTTGACTCTCTCGAGTATTTCCTCGCTACCGCTCCATGCAGCTTGTCTATGTCCGCTGCTGACGGAAACGGCTATGCTCTCTTCTCCGATCTTGACCTCGCCCAGTCTGTGCACGATGTGCATCTTTTCTAGCCCATGTTTATCTTTGGCATCCTGTGCAATGGCAAAGAGTGACCTCAGAGCAAGCTTGGGATATGCAGAGTATGATAGCCGGGACACCGGCCTGTTCTCGAAATTGTTCCTCGTGGTGCCTAGAAAGAGCACATTGGCTCCAGCTGTGGGTGAGCGGGTAAAGGCGAGGGAGGCGGGGATATCTAGGGCATCATAGCGCAGCTCAACATGAATAAACTCATTGGCAAGCACCTGTGGAAAGTCTGCAGGGTCGCACACGCCGCTCGCTAGCTTCGATGTTGGTGCTGTTGCTGGTGCTGTTGCTGGTGCTGGTGCTGGTGCTGGTGCTGTTGCTGGTGCTGGTGCTGGTGCTGGTGCTGGTGTTGCTGCTGTGGTAGCCGTGGCCGTGGATGCTGCTGGTCCTTGATCAGTAGAAGCCATTGGGTAGGCCTGTTACTGGCATGGCTTATAGGGCCCACGACTGCTGCAGATCGACCTGACCATCCAGCGTAGGAGGTGGTGGCGCCCTCTGGGATGATCGCCTTGGCACCTCGGCCTATGCACAGGTTGGGCACCATTTTTCCCACATTTACAAAAAGCCTCGAATTTTCGCCCGCGGATCAATTCATTCGCTTCCAACTTGCCACGCTTCACGTCTCACCGCCAGTCTTCCTACAAAATTCCCTTCCGTTGCTCGATTTTTAATTCTCTCTTCAGTTAGCCACCTACTCGAAAGGGTAATTTTTCAGTGTCGCCAGCCGTTCGGTAGAGAATGTGCTTGATATCAAACCTGACTGGCTGTCGAATTATGCATGATGGCCAACGGCGTGACCACGATGCCATGCAAGCCAAGAAGTATAGTCAGGCACTCATTGCCAAAGAACCGACGTCCTGACCATCCAGCCATGGCGCTTGGACCAAAGCTGCCGGATCCTTATAAGACCTGGATCAGCATTATAGAGGCCGCCGTATACCACAGGGTTGCAAGGCACTTGAACACATCCCTGTCACATCAGGCCATACAGAAGTGGTGTCATTCCAATTATCTTGGTACAGATTCTGAATACATTCGTCTTTGAAGCTTGCCAGTGCTTCAAGCTGGTGCCACTGCCGACGTCCTGTGGCCAACCCCCAGTGCCTGCTGTGCCTTTGTTTGAGACTCTGGGTTCAGGTATGGCAGTGGCGTTCGGTCGATCGGCTTTTTATCCCTCTTCCAATCTTTTATATGATCAAGCACAATCGCCGATGCACTCTCGGGTGTGTCCTGTCGTCCGATGCACTCGACAAAGTCTCCTTCAGGATCCATGACGTAAAAGTAGATGCTGTGATCAACCAGGTAGTCTTCCTCTCCTGGCTTCAGTTCTGGAGGAGTGGAGAAGTACACTCTGTACTGTTTGCAGATGTGTTTGCACTGTTCCCACGTTCCTGTCAGCCCAATTAAGGACGGGTGGAACTCGGCGAGATATGAGCGCAGAACTTCAGGAGTGTCGCGCGCCGGGTCAACCGTGACGAAGATGGATCGAAGCGCATGCGGTTCTTTCTTCTGAATGATGTCGATGGCCTCGGACATCTTGTCGAGTTCGTCGGGGCAGATATCGGGGCAATGGCTGAAGCCGAAGTAGATCTGCGCAACATCAGCATTCGATCGCACAACCTGTCTGTTTAGCTCCACATACCAGCGTGTACTTGCCCAGCAGATCTTTCTCCGTAAATTCTTTCCCGTCTAGGTCCCGCAGAACGAATGGACCACCCACTTTGGGCTTGCCATACCCCTTGCTCATCTCGGCCAGCTTCTTCCGCTCAAGTCGCTTCTTCTCATATTGGAAGTAGGCAATCAACGCGAGGCCGGTGCCAACGAACACCGCAGCTGATTTGAATGTGAATGGCTGGACTTGCTGTCAGAGAAGGGCCGACTGACCTCGAATGAGAATACGTACTCCCGTCCGGTATGACACAACACCTTTACTGGAGGGCCTGAGCCGCGGGCCCAGCTGTGAGAACTGTCGAAGCTGGATGCATCGCGAAGAAAGAGGCTGCCTGATCGATTTGGAGCTGGTCGATAGGGAATGAGCTGCAAAGCTTGGGCCAGCAACTGGGCCACGCGCCCTGCATGTTGACGCTCGGATGGAGGAGAATGCCACGCGTGGGAGCTGTCTTGATGCGGCCATGACGATCTGGCTGGCCGAAGGTATGAATGAGAGAAGAAATAAAACAGGATGATGACCAATTCTGGTCTGACAGATGCGTTTGCGCGATTCCTAAATAAGACTAGAAGGGTATGGAGATGAGCTATTTAAAACCGCTAGTCCTATTTAGGAATGAGAAATATCTATACCAACAACAACCACACCCAATCGACTAGGTCTGTCACTGGTCTTTAATGGGTCGATCGCCACGGTCAGCATGTGCCATGATCATTCTCGCCCATCTGACCAGCCACCACCTTACCTCTCACTGCATGAAAACGAGGGCGCCAAGCTATATTGCGTCTGGCGAGTTGCGAGAGCTAACACCATTTCTGACATCCAGGAGCTTGTTGTTCCGATAGTATAGCGCAATAGAACTTTGTATGACTCTGCAAAGCCATGGCAAAGCCATGACATCCTGTCGTTGGCAATATGCTTGGCATATTTGCATCCATTGCGCCGAATGTTGGTAACAATGCCAAGCATTGGGCTGCGGGGTAAATCTGGGGAAGAAATGCACTACGCAAAACAGTTGCTCTGTCTGAATCCCGATGATGCCCACATAATTCCATCCAGCAGTGACGTCTTAAGGAAGGCTGCATTAACAAAAGAGGTTACAAGATAAGGATGATGATAGAGGTCTGTAGGAAGCATATGGACCACACGAAGCAAGGGTATAGATAAGTCAAGTAGATTTAAGGTTGCGAACTAGCGCATTTTGCCGGGTGGAGATTCGACAAGTACCGATTGTCAAACAGTTGTGATTGGTGGAGACGCAATCACGTGTTTGTAAAGGTGGAGATTTGAATTGAGTTGAAACTATCTGTCTATCTGCTGCGTTTTCTGCAGGTCTATATAGCTTTACGCGCGCGCGCTGTTGCCGTTCGGGTTTTGAGAAGGCGACGGCAACTGAGGGGCATTATCTGAACGTTGCAGTCGGCCGTTGAAATCTCTGTGGTTCCAGATTGTATTTCCCTCAGTTACGTTGCGGCGTGGCGATAAAACAGAAGAAGAAGCTGTGCCCGAGTGTGGACTAGCGTGGTGCTAACCTAATCCGGCTAGCGTTGCGTGCAGTAACAATTTGGTAACAATTTGGGAGTCACATGATGTTGGATCACGTAATCAGGAGGAAATTGGCGGATGCCACTTTGACA
>QQSL01000098.1:0-64036 GCA_003693665.1 Chaetothyriales sp. CBS 134920
CAAGAGCAAGAGCAAGAGCAAGAGCAAGAGCAAGAGCAAGAGCAAGAGCAAGAGCAAGAGCAAGAGCAAGAGCAAGAACAAGAGCCGCTGCCTGAGCCGGAGCTGGAGCCGGAGCTGGAGCCTGAAGCAGAGCATGAAGCAGAGCCCGAACCGCTGCCAGAGCCCGAGCCAGAGCTGGAGCCAGATGTGGGCGACGACAATGCCGATGATGCCATCACGGGTGACAATGATGACGGCCAGGACAGCAGTGGAAACGATGACAACGACATCCTCAAGCTTCTCAACGGCGATTCACCCAGCACAGACCATACTAACGGTGCTGCTGAAGCTCTTCCCACTGAAGAAGTGCCCGATGATTCCAGGGCAGACAGCATAGTTGACCAAGAAGAGGCCCATGCTGAAGACGAGGCGCAAGAAGTGCTGGATGGAGAAGACGAAGTGGAGGAAGGAGTAGATGGCCGCGAAGAAGCGCAGCAACAAGTCATCGAAGACGAAGCGGAGCGAGAAGTAAACGGCCATGACGAAGCGGAGCAAGAAGGAGTCGATAACGACAAAGAGGCGCAAGAAGGAGTCGATAACGACAAAGAGGCGCAAGTGCAACAAGTGAATGCAGGAGAAGCCGTGCTGGTGCCAACCTCGGACCCCGCAGACGAGTCCTCTGCTCAACAGTCACCACCCTCCGTTCGTTCAAGAGCCTCCAGCCGCACTTCAGACCTAGACTGCGACCCTGGCAAGAGTGGCCTTGATCCCGGACCTGATTCTCATGTCGAGCCATCCGTTTGCAACACAAGCAGCGGAGAAAGTGTCCAAATATTTGACCACGTCGAGGTCCCAGTGCGACGTACGGCCGAACCGGATGAGCGTGAGGGTGACAGTGACCAGCACATCTTTGAGATCGTTGCTTCTGACGGCGATGTCTCAGACAACAACTACAATAACACCAAGAGGAAGACGAGGGGAAGGACTGTCTGTCCAGAGTGTTCAAAAGTCTTCATACGGTGGTCACTCTTCCAGCGGCATGTGGTTGTTCATAGCCCGCCAGAGTTCTTCTGTCCCTTTTGCGAGACCGAACGGCTATTCCGGCGCAGAGACAAGGTTATCGACCACGTCCAGAGATGCCATTCGCCGCAACAGCTGATGGCCGTCAGAGAGATGGCCATCGACATCAACATTGCCCCAGCCAATACCAGCTCCCAATCCAAGCGTGCTGGCCAAGGTGATATCAACAGCCAACCAAAGGGTGCAAACGATCAAGAACGTGGCATCGCCCGCTTTGTCTGCCCCTTGGCCGCTACATATGATTGCAGGAAGACGTTCAAACGACAGAAGACAGCTGTCAGGCATTCTCACACCCACTTGGAAGAATATCCATGCATCTGTGGCAAGGTATTTCTCCGCAATGACAACTTGGTCGCCCATTTTCGAACCAAGCACCCAAACGCAAATATCAAGTTGCTGAAGCCTCGTACAAAGCCACCAGTGCCCGCTGGAAAGGCGGACGAAGTATCAAATAAACGCAGGCGGACGGTAACGGCGGACGAAGTATCAAATAAACGAAGGCGGTTGGCAGACCTGGGCGAGACTGATCCTGCGCAGCTGCCTCAGAAGAAATCTCGCACTGCCGACTCAACCAGCCATGGGTCCTTGGACAGCGGTATAGCCATGGCCGAAGATGAGCATCACGATCCATCCTCGCCCAAGCATGCAGAGAGCTCAGACGCAGAAGACGGTCGCCCAACGTCTCCCATGGATGATGTGGTTTCCGACTCAGAAGACGGTCGCCCAACGTCTCCCATGGAGGATGTGATTTACGACTCTGTTCCAGGCACCCAACTTGTGGCAGCATCAAATCAGCATCAAACGCGAGAGGGAACATCTCCAGAGATTGAACGAGACAACGATACGGCAGCGAGTGACGCAACCCCTGAGAGAGAGTCAGACACGGAGCAGAATGCGGACGCTGATCAATCTGGGGATGAGCTGCTGCCAAAGCCGCATTTCGCCGTGCAAACTCCACGGCCATCGATGGCATTGACCCAAGCCTTTGACCAGACGCAGGCACATACTTCCGCCTATCGAAACGCCCACGACGACGACGACGACCCGCACCCTTCACAGGATCAGCCGTCTCCGTCCATTGCAATCGAGCACCATATCATCCAGCGCTCAAGCCCAGCCATGCTCCCAGATCTCGCTCCGAGCGGACGATCTAGCAATGCAGATGCAGATGCAGATGCAGATTCTGACTCTGATTCCTCAACCACCTCGTATGCATCTACCAAGGTATCCGAGAGTGGCAGAACCAGCTCGCATGCCAAAAAGTCCGACAGCACCCCGACAACAAAAACAACAACTCCTTCGTCGTCATCATCGTCATCATCATCATCCAGAGCGGACGACACCAGCTCAGACAGCACCCAATCCAACAGCGAGCGAACGCCTGTCCACCCATCAACCCAGCCACTCTCAGCAGCAGCAGCAGCAGCAGCAGCAAGACCCTCCACCTCGCGCTTGCACCGACTCCACCAGCTACCCGCAGCTGCTGTTTCTGGCCGCCGCCGCCGCCTCCGTGTCCGAGGCCCTCACGCCGCCCGGTCCTTTTCCCTGTCAGCCTCTGACAGCAACGATGATGATGATGATGATGATGATGATGATGATAATAATAATAGTAACGACAAGAATCATAAAGCAGCCACCCAACCTGACCCGGCGCCAACAACATCTTCGTGGGCCGATAATAATAACAATAGCAACAGCAACAGCAACAGCAACAGCAACAACAACAACAACAACAACAGCAGGGGGAATAAGAATGGTACAAGCAACCAAGACTTTATCAATAGCATCCAGGAGAGCGCTCGGTCGCAGAAGCGCCGACTGGAGGAGTTTCGGCGCTCGTTGCAGAGGACGAGGACGAGGACGAGGAGGGGGACGAGGAGCACGAGTCAGAGTTTGAGTCCGTGAAGAGGAGAGATGAGATGGGGGATGATGGTGATTGAAGGTGTTTTTTTTTTCTGGGGATTTATGTGCCGGGTTGACGGTGACGGGGATGGATGGATGACCTATGATGTGCCGGGTTGACGGTGATGAGCTATGTGTTGTTGCTACAGTAAAAGTCGTTGATCAGCACTGTATGAGTCTTTGAACTGTACACACTCGCCAAGAGGGTTCAATGGTCTTGTCGTCTTAACTTACATAGTCCAAGTGTCGGTCTATTTGTCTATCTAGGCTTACAACTCCTTCTTTTGCCAGGCACTCTGCGTATCTACAGGCTGCGCCTGCTCCTGCGCCTGATTGTTATTTGTCTTGTCTCTGACCACGGCAGCAATCTCATCGTCGTACAGCGTCCACTCGGGAACCTGGCGGCGGGCACGGTCAAGCTTGGGCTCCTTGGTGAGCGGATTATTGCACAAGTCAATCGTCTTGGCGGTAGTCAGGGCGTCGTCGGCGCACCAGGTCTCGCACCAGAGCCAGGACTGGTCGAGGCTGAAGATGGGCAGGTTGTGCTGCAGGTGGTTGGGCAGGTCCTGGTCCAGGTTGGACAGGCTGGCCGGGTCGGCGCTGAGGGCCTGGTACTGGCCGCGCAGGCGGTCGCCGGCAGCCAGGGCGCGGAAGGAGCGCAGGTCGACGACGTACAGGGCCGAGATGTGGTAGGGTTTGCCGCGCAGGTAGTTCTTCCAGTAGCCCTGTTTCCAGAAGCGGAAGCCTTCCATTTCCGTGCGCGAGTCGCACATGGGCGTGAAGCCGTAGGGCGCGCCGTGCAGGTCGACGCGCGTCAGCTCAATCATGTCCGTGCGCACGATCTGGTCCGCGTCCACGAAGATGACCTTGTCCAGGTCGAGAGGGAAGAGCACGTCGAGGAAGAGGATCTTGTATCCCCAGATTTCCCGCTGCTTCTCGCGCTGGCCGCGCAGCCAGTACGGCCATTTGTATGTCACCATTTCGTAGTCAAAGTGGTAGTGCTCTGCCAGGATCGGCAGCGTCGATTTGAAGGATGGCGAGAGGAACTGTTCGATGAACCAGAATTTAACCGTGTGCTTGGTGTGTCGCATCACCGAGACCAGCATGATGGACAGCATGCGCTCGTAAAGATGGCCGGATGCGACGGAGAAGATGTTGATCTCCGCGTTTGTGCTTGATTTTGCCAGCTTGCTGTCCTTGCTCAGCCCCAGGGATGACAGGAATGAGGCGCCCTTGCTGACCATGTCGGCTACTTGGCCCTTGCTACCCTCTGCCAGCACATCTTCGCCTTCCATGCCTGGCCGTCGCGAGAGGCGGGGGAAGAGCGTGAGGCCGTCAAAGGAGAGGACAGCCACCGAGGAGGTTTCATCGCCAGGCTGGGCTGAGTACCCGTTGGGTCCCACGCTGTCGATGTTGAAGATCTTGGACGACCGCCCGGGCTTGAGCGAGATCTTCCAGAAGCCCGGGTTGGCCTTGAACTGGAAGTAGCCCAGGTTAGCCATGATGATGGTGTCGGTGACGTGAGCCTGCTCGGTGGTGCCGAGGAGCAACTGGACGCCGCGAGGCGGAGGCCCAGCAGTAACATCGCGCGCATGCCCTTCAATCAGGATGTGGTCCAGCTTGTAGACAACCTCAACGTCGGCGTCATTCCCCGCCGGATTGAACTTGATGTTGTCGGGGTCGGCATTGGCCTCCTCGGAGGACACCAGCCACGAGGGCGGAAGAACCAGGCCAAGGTTGAAAAGAGTGTCCGTTGGCACGCTGGTAAAGGCTGCTCCGGGCGCTTGAATCGAGCCGTTTTGGCTGAAGGATGGCGCAGAACTGAGCACCTGGCGGTAGAACCTCTTGACTGGCAGTTCCTTGAGCGCCGCCTTCGGGTTGAGGAAGATCTTGGTGTTGACGCCGTCGAGTTCCGACAGCGTGGTCAGGATCGGTACCCAGCTCTGGCCAACCTCTGAGACCGGGTCTATGACAGCAACCACCTGCACCAACGGGTCGGCCGCTGGCTCCTTTGTGATGGCAGTGTACGTGTCGTTCCACGACTTGAAGCGCTCGGTGCGAATCAAAGGAGCGGCATCGCGTAGGCCCTCTGGCAGCTCTGATTTGTGCGAGCGAGCGACGGTCGAGGTGATCTTGGCCAGGTCGAGTGCATTGGCAAATCTTTCTTCCAGGCCCAGGCTTGTGATGGCCGTGGTGACGGGTGCGATCCTAGAGGATCTCTCATACTCGAGGAGCAAGAGCAGATCAGGGAGCGTAAAGGGCGCGGGCAGTGGACCGATGAGCCGTCCATTCAGCCACAGGGCACTCTGGCCGGCCTCGAGCCCCAGGTCGCGGATGAGGCCTCTTCCATGCTCCCAGACGGTGGCAGCCGCAGACGAGGCAGTATCGTCAGCCGCCGCAGCGTCGACATATTGCTGAATGAGCGCCCGCAGGTTTTCTGCTGTCAGCTCTTTGGCTTGCTGCTGATAAGCCGCCCAAAAGGCGGCGAAGTGCTTCGACAATCCAGCAGTAGCAGTCGTACCAGCAGTAGCAGCCGTACCAGCAGTAGCAGCCGTACCAGCAGTAGCAGTCGTCCCAGCAGCGCCATTGTGCACAATCAACAGCTCGATTTCGCTTCTTGCGGCCTTTAATTCCAGGGCGCTGGCCAGCAGCTCACGGCCTGTGGGCGAGTCTAAATCTGTAGCAAGCAACAGGTGGGCACGATCGCTGAGCAGCGTAGCCTCTTCGCCGTCCGACTTGGGCAGTTTTGCAAACGCGTCGGGATGAGCAGATGTCAGGGCGGCCAGGTCAACGATCTTGATGTCCTTGGAATCAGAGGGCACAACCCACGAATTCCTTCGCGCAACGGCCTGGAACAGAAAGAAGTGAGGGACCCAGGTGTCCTCGGCGATGGCATCTTGCTGCACCGCCTGCTGTACCAGCTGCAAATCGAGAAAGACCCGCGAGCTGAGCAGTTCGAACCAGGTCTCGCCTCGAGGCAGGACCACGCCGTTGACGATGAAGTGAGGATCATGGGCTTTGAGCTCGAGTCTGTCAAGATAGTCGTGTGCCTTGGACACATCTTCACCCAGCGCCTCGTTCTGCAGGATTTGGTCGTAGGTCAGGGCCTGCTTTCCCTCAGCAAGCTCGGCATCCTTGATCGCGGCCGCCAGATGCTTTGCTGCATTGGTGGATATCTTTTTCGCCTTTGCCAGGCCTTGATAGAATGCAAGCAGTGTATCGACGCCGTACCTGTCAAGCAAATAGTAGGAAAGCCTGGCATAGGTCTCGGCTGTCTGCGACGAGCCGGTTGGGATCACGCCAATTCGAACGGGGACGTTGCCCTTGACCAGGCTTTGCAGGTGCTTGACGACGAGTTCAATGTCCTTGATATCGGCCACGTCAAAGGGAACAATCAGGTTGTGGATGTCTCGGGCAAGAGGAGGCAGCTGACCCGGGCGACCGCGCTGGAAAAGCCCGACGAGGTATTTGGGCCACTGGCTGTAGCGTTTGTCCTTCTCCAGGTCATTCAGCCAGAGGATGACATTGCCGCCTTCGGCATCGTCGCGCCAGTCATAGCGTTGGACGACTTCATCTGCCTGGGCCTGAGCAATCACACCCGAGGACAGGAGGCTGACTGCTTCGGTGGCAGCGAGGCCAATGGCCTTCATTTCCTCAATCAGCTTGCGCTCTCGGCGAAGATGAGCCAACAGGGAATAGGCATTGACCTGGCGGGTTTCAATCTGAAGCCCATTGATCCACAGAACGTTGGCTCCGGCGGGCACGAAACGCTTGCGGTTGGCCTGGTGTTCGGCCAGGAAGCCCGTGCTTGCGTTCTGTCCGGCCAGGAAGGAGGAGAACTTGGGGAAATTGGCTGTGACCTGGACGAGCGCGTTCAGAGGATCCTGATGTGAGCCTATGTAGCTGGCCGTATTGAAGCCCAGATTGCTGACCTCTGAGCTGGTCAGGGGCTTGATCTCGAGCTCGTCTGCATCTGCTGGCTCTTTCAACACAGCCTGGTGGCCGCTGTCCGACTGGGCAGCATCTCTATCGTCAATTACTATGTAGTCGGTCCGCTTGAGGGAAAGCTCGGCGCCATAGCCACTCAAGTAAAGCGGCTTGTGTTCTCCGGCTGAGCGTCGGTAGCGGAGACGGTAGGAGGATTCACCTGCTCTGGCGGCCGCAGAGACTGCCTTGTGGAAGTCGGGGAAGAGAGGGTTGGCAATGTCGGCATAGAGAATGGTAGAGGGTGCTTCGCCCGGCTCGGGGCCCAGCACCCTATCAAAGGGCAGCACTTCTTCGGCCTCGTCCAGGGAGAGCGACTGTTGGGCTCGCTCCAGTGCGGGACTGCAGTACTGGTGTCCGTCCAGCTGGACCCATACTGGACAGGCGGCGTCTTGGGCCGCCGGCAAGTGCGGCGATATCGTCCTGTTGTAGTACTGGAAGTGGGCTTGCACTCGCGGCGCCGAGGCGTGGAGTGAGAAGGCCAACTTGAAGGAGGAGAGGGCCTCGGGGGACTGAAGATGACCTTCGTCGCGCAATAGACCAACGAACTGGTCGTAGAGCTCTTTGTCGGTTGACGACTCAGCAAACGCTCCGTCGGCAATGCGGTCCAGCAGCGGAAAGTAACTCGACCCGTTCTCTGCCGCCGCCGTCTCGAGCAGTTCGACGAGCAGGGGGGCCGAGTTGAAGGATGCCTTCAGCGCCACATTGACGGACGAGGCGGCCTGTGCAGAGCCCGAGAGGAGCATACATGCCAACAAGCCCAGGCCGGCCAGGCTGGAGGTCAGGATCGACGTTGGCATGGTTGGACGAGAAGGGGAGGAGTGGTTGGCTTGTTGTCAGGGGGCTACTCCTCGATCTAACCTGCGGGTCAAAAAAGACGGTCTACTGGATCATCAGTATTCTACCATGGCATCACTGCTATTGACTTGACCAAGAAGCGCTCGCTCGAGGAGTCTGTTTGCAAGCAGGTCTGCCTGAGATGGGAGACGCGGTCGACGGTCGACGGTGAGGCCAGATCTCAGAAAAGCGGCCAAGATCGTCAGTTTAGCACACAGACGAGATGATCTTAGGACAAGGAGATTGATCTTAAGGAGATCGATCTTGAGACAAGGAGACTGATCTTATTGTCAGTACCCAGCGATGATATCGTAGGAAACTCTTCACTCTCTTCACTCTGCTTAGCTGCTGAAGCCGATGCCTAAGCTGAAGCCTAAACTGAGCCTAAGCTGAGCGAAAGCCGATGCCTAAGTTGGTGCCTAAACTGAGCCTAAGCTGAGCCTAAGCTGAGCCTAAGCTGAGCCCAAGCCGATGCCTAAGTTGGTGCCTAAGCTGAGCCTAAGCTGCGCCCAAGCCGATGCCTATACAGCAATAACAATATATCTAGCCAACCCTTCCCCCCCTATTACGAACCAATGTCGGTCCCAATTTACACTCTGGGATATCAAGATTAAGGCGAAATCCACGCAGCAAAATGTCACACAAACACAATCCTTTCTCTCCTTCTCAATATAGCTTTCCTCCCGCGCCTCTGCCTCCCCGGCCAAGCTGAACAGGCTCAACGTCGTCGAATGTCTTCTTAACCTCTTCTCTCACACGCATCATCCTCGAATATCCTCTTCACACGCATCACCCTCGCACATCTTCTTCACATGCATGACCCCTAGTCGAATATCTTCTTGAGGAACGCGCTGATCCGGTGTCTCTTCTTCTTATCCTTCGTCGCCGCACTGTCCGCTGGACTGCCAGTCACTGATTCAACCGTTTTCTGGGGTGTCGATACCACTTTTGCAGCGGTTGAGGCTGCCGACTGTTCAGGTGCACTCTTGCGAGGTGTCTGCGGTTCAACTGTCTTCTGGCCAGCAGCAACTGGAGAAGTTGTGTCGATGGGCTGTGCAGCAACAGCGTCAGATGTGGCCTCTGCTGCGTTTTCTATACTCTTTCCACCAACAACATTCTTCTCTGTTGTTGCTGCTGCTGTTGCTGTTCCTGCCGCTGCCACCACAGGAGCCGACGCCGTTGCGGCATCGTTTTGCTGGATATATTGCACTGCTGGTTCATTGGCCAGTGGTTGATCTGCTGCGCCATCCGATGCCAGAGCAGCGGCGCTCTTGGATGAAGCTGGCCCTGCGTCTGTATCATCTGTTCGCGGCACCTTCTCCAGCAGTTCCCTCTCCACCTGGGATTTCTCATGCACTGCAGCCGCGCTAGCAGAGGCCTCTGGAGAAGCATGCGCCGCCTTCTCAGATTCCTCAACCGTCTTGGGAACTGACGTTGGCAGTCCGTAGTAACTAGTCTGGTCCTTGGCTGCTGATGCAGGCTCACCCGTAGCTTCGCTGCGCTTGACCTTGGACAAAAGCTCGTCGTCAACGGCCTTGACCTCTTCCTTGATCTCGGTGGAGGGAGCGTCTGCCGCGTCGATCACCACGCCTTGCCGCTTGTTCTGAAGCGGTACTGCAGCTGCAAGGCTTGCTGTAGTAGACTGCGGGGCGGCAGAGCTCAAAGTTGGTCCTATGTCCACCGCTTTGCCCGCATCCTCACCCAGCGGCAATGAGGATTCCGGAATCAAATTCTTCTTGTTGCTGTTGCTTGCAAAGACTGCTGCACCTGCTGCGCCGATGCCTGCGGTCACTGCTGCCACTCCACCAATGATCGGTAGAGACGAGGTGCCAGCTTTCTCATAGTCCTCTTTCGAAGTCGTTACAGTGTCGTTAACAGAGCTGACACGTACATCGCCATCCTTTGGGTTGCCAAGGCCTGTTGAGGCAGCAATAGGAGCAACTCCAAAGCTCTGCTCTGCTTGCTGACCTGCCTGCTCATAGGCCTCTTTCGAAGTGGTGACAGTGTCGTTGATAGAGCTTGCCTGAACGTCACCAGCCCTCGGGTTGCCCAGGCTTGTTGTTGCAGCAATTGGAGCAATTCCAAAGCTCTGCTCTGCTTCCTGGCCTGCCTTCTCATACGCTTCTTTCGAAGTGGTGACAGTGTCAGTGACAGAGCTGGCCTGTACTTCGCCAGCCTTTGGGTTACCAAGGCCTGTTGAGGCGGCAATTGGAGCAACCCCAAAGCTCTGCTCTGCTTCCTGGCCTGCCTGTTCATATGCTTCTTTCGAAGTAGTCACAGTGTCATTGATCGAGCTGGCCTGTACGTCGCCAGCCTTCGGGTTGCCAATGCTGGACGATGCAGCAATTGGAGCAACTCCAAAGCTCTGGTCTGCTTCCTGGCCTGCCCTCTCATACGCTTCTTTGGAAGTGGTCACTGTATCACTGACAGAGCTGGCCTGGACTTGGCCGGCCTTAGGGTTACCAATACTGGCAGATGCAGGGATTGGGGCAACTCCAAGTATCTGCTGGCCCTCTTGTCCAGCCTGCTCATAGGCTTCTTTCGAAGTTGTCACAGTCTCGCTGACAGAGCTGGCCTGCGCTTCACCAGCTCGAGGGTTACCGATGCTGGTTGACGCAGGGATTGGAGCAACTCCAAAGATCTTTTGTCCCTCTTCGCCAGCCTTCTCATAGTCTTCACGCGAAGTAGTGACTGCATCATGGACAGGCGCCGAGTCGAGGTTGCCAGTACCCGTGGAAGCAGGGATAGGGCTGACGCTGAAGCTATCGGGCTCGGCCGCAGGGGTCACAGGGAATCCACCAGGTAGCGAACGTGTCTTCTCCACATCCTCGTCAACGGCCAGTCCGCCGGTCGTGCCTGGTGGTGCAGTGACTGACGTAGTGGGCGCAGATTCGCCGACTTTAGGAATACCCGCAGCAAGAGCAGCTGTGCTGCTTTCCGGTGCTGCGCTCGAGATCGCGCGGCTTGTGGGAGCCGAATCACTCAGTTTCGGCACACCAGCGGCCAGTGCGGCAGTGGTGCTCTCTGGCGCAGCGCTTGAGAAGGTAGAAATGCCACGAGCTGATTCGTCCACCTTCGAGACGCCGGCGGCAAGGGCAGCAGATGTGCTTTCTGGTGCCACGCCAGAGAGAGTAGGAACTGATTCCTGCACCTTGGAAACACCCCCGGCAAGGGCGGCAGTCGTGCTTTCCGGTGCCACGCTCGAGATCGTAGACGCCACAGGAGCGGACTCAACCTCTCTCGACACACCGCCGGCCAGTGCAGCAGTAGTGCTTTCTGGAGCTGCGCTTGAGATCGCAGAGGTTGTGGGGGCCGAGTCGCCCCCTTTCGGGACATCAGCCGCAAGCGCAGCTGTCGTGCTTTCTGGAGCTGTGCTGGAGAAAATGGAGGATGTGGGAACTGCCGACTTCAAGTCGCCCACCTTGGACACACCTGCAGCTAGCGCTGCTCCTGCGCCCACCACCGCGGCTGAGCCCACTGCCGCAGCGCCGGCGATGACGCCAGTACTTGAGTGAGAGGTGTTGGAAGCATGAGCGGCCTTTGCTTTGATCTGCGCTGGGAACAGCACATTGTTGACGTTGAAGTGACCATCATCTTCCTTGGGCGCAGCCTCATCTAGCTTCCACTCGTTGTCGACCACAAACTTGTACAGGATCTTCTCGGTCGCCGAGGGCAGCTCAATCTCCTTCTCGAACACTTCGCCGACCTTGTCAAGCTTGGCTGTCTGGCCCCAGTCGTCGAAGGTGCCACTGACGTAAACTTCGTTCGCACCAGAGTAGGGCCTGAGAGGTGGTGAGCACAGCTTCGGGAGGCATCATCGCGCGTCCGACTCACCACTTGAATAGATAGGTGCCCATGTTTGAAGCGCGGAGGGCACGCGGGAGGGAGCTGTTCGAACTTCGGAGCTTGGAGGGCAGTGTCTGGCAGGTGCCAAAGTTGGAGATCACGGGGTGGCTTATTAGCTAGCAGGCGCTGGCCGATGGGGATGGGGAGGGGGGAGGGGTGCGCAGGCAGACACAGACAAGGAGCGACTGGAAAGCAAATATCCAAGAGTACTACTACTGGAGTACTGTACAGTAGCGCTGAATTAGCTGGATTAATAACTTGGCCTGGCCGCAAGGGAAAAGAAGGAAGGTAAATGAGGGCGGCGGGATTTAACTCTGCCTCGTGGGAGTGACGAGCCCATCGTGGGGGCGCCCGAAGCTTCAGCTGTCATATAATTTTACACTGCCCCAACCGCTTGGCCGAAGCCGGTTTTGGGGCTGTCTTTGGCGCCTTCTCGGCCCCGTTATTAGCAGCTCCGGGAGCAGCACAGTGCAGTGTGCTCGCTCACAGGGCTTGCTCACAGCTGCAATCGCACACTCTTCACTGAACACAGACATGATATGAGACTGCTATTATGTGGCTTGACTTCAGCCATCTGAGAGTGTGGTACTTTGCACAAGGTTTACGCTTCAACCACTACCATAAATGGGACTGTAATTCTTGCCATTAGGACTAGGGTTTCACCCCGCAGAGGTAGCAGTAATTAGAAGCTTATTAGTCTACCACCCCCGCCACTGGGCTGCCAGGTTGCACTGATTAACTCCTGCTAGCAAGATTCATAGGCAAGGAGCTCCCCTGTTGCCTAACTGTATGGGGAGCTCTTGCCATAGTTGTCAAGCTATACCAGCTGATCCTTTCCTCTTGCAAATGGAAGGTCCTCATCCACTGAGAAACCAGAAGTTCTTGCTGCTTGCAGCATCAAGTTAGGAGAATTATGACATCATCTGATTTAGCGTGTGACAGTCTAGTGAGCTTTAATTGGCCAGGTCGCGTCAAAAGAGGCAAGTAGGCACTGTGAGTTTTTGACGCCGCTGCCTACGGTACTCTCCAAACTTAGCAGGCACTACCACGGTCTTATTCCTCTTAGCAGGCACTACCACGGTCTTATTCCTCTTACAGAATCCATTCAGCCATGAAGCTTATCAAAAGACAGATCGATCGGGATGGCAATGGCTCCGTCGTCCTCCATCCCGAGGAACCAGAAGACATGGTTTGTGACTCCTTGGCCATATAACTCAATGTCACTTCTGACAATCATCTAGTGGCACGCCTACAATCTGGTCAGACCAGGAGATTTATTGACCGCTTCTGCCATAAGACGGGTTGTTAACCAGACGACGACAAGTTCGAGTTCGCAGCGAGTTCACACCAGACTCACGATCAGAGTCAAGTCACTGGACTTCGACGCCCATGTCGGCCAGCTCCATGTGTCTGGGCAGATTGCACGCGAGAACAAGTTCGCCAAGATCGGCCAATTCCACACACTCGACCTCGAGCTCCTGCGGGATTTCACTCTGGAGAAGAAAGTCGAAGATGGTGCCGAAGGCTGGGATAGTGTCGCCATCGCGCAACTAAACGAGGCCATCGATCCAAACAGAGGCACCGAGGCCGTCGCAGTCGTCATGCAGGAAGGAGTGGCTAGTATCTGCTTCATCACCCAGTCTCAGACCATCCTGAAGCAACGCGTCGCGATTGCAGTTACTCGGAAGCGAAGGGTGGCCGGGCGGTCAAAAGAGCATGACAAAGAGCTACAGAAGTTCTTCCGAACCGTCTTGGACACGCTGCTACGACAGCTGGAGAGTCTGATGGAAGGCAAAGACAGCAGTACTGCATTTCCGATTTTGATTGCCAGCCCAGGCTTCACCGGTACTGCATTTGTCAAGTTCATCAAGGAGACGGCTATCACCCGAGGGAACAAGATGTTACAGGATCTCGTCAAGCGAAAGATATTCCTCGTCATCCACAGCAGCTCCGGGAGTCTGTACAGTCTGAAGGAAGTGCTGCAGAGCCGAGAGGTCTTGGCCCGAATGAAGGACACCAAGTATTCACGAGAGACAGGGCTGATGGACCGCTTCTTCACTCTGCTGCGCAAAGAGGACGGAAGGGCATGGTATGGGAGCAAAGAGGTCGAGGACGCGGTCGACAGAGGCGCCGTCGGCCGCGGGGGCGGCGTCCTATTGATCAGCCATGCTCTGTTCAGAAGCCCTGACATTGCAACCCGGCGACGATGGGTCCATCTTGTTGACCGCGTACGGAAGGAGGAAGGAGGTGAGGTTCGCATTCTAAGCAGTGATCACGAGAGTGGGAGACGCCTCGAAAGCCTGGGCGGCATCGCTGCCATCTTGACATATCCCATAGACGACATGGAAGACGAGGACGAGAGCTGAAGTTCTCTCCTTTTTGAACTGCTGTTAATTCCTCGTAAGTTATACTGTGCAATACAGTGGCTGATACAGCAATACGGCTAATGCCCGATTGGCGAATCCATCAACTAATGCACGTCACTCGGGAAGCAAGCGCCACGATTCCACATCTGAGTTACACTGTCCTCCTGTACGATTCCTTCTGTTGTTCGTCATCTTCCCCGTTCGCTCCAGGCTCTGTATGTCCTGCGGCCAAAATGCCTGCCGCGAAAGCCCCCGCGATGACATCGCGGCAGGCCAAGCGTCTCGGCAGGAAGCAAACCGCACAATTCGAATTCACCGCCTCGCAGCTACGCCGCGCCGATCGCCAGGAAGAGGCGGAAAAGCGTGAGAAGAAGAAGCAGGAGAAAGAGCAGAGGAGAGCACTAAACAAGCGCAAGCGAGAAGAGCAGGAGGAGAAGCAGCGGGCCCTCAAGCGCCGGATGCTGGCGGAAGGAAAGATCTCAGTTGAGGACACCTGGGGTAGAGTGACTCGCAGCCAGTCCAGGCTACACAGTTACTTCACAGCACCAGCTGAGCAGGCCGTGGTGGCTCGGCCAGATGCACCATCCACAGCGGCTGTCACAAGTGAAGACAAGTCTGACATTCCAGCCAGCATATTGGTTGACAAAGAGAATCAACAATGTGGGCTTTCTGATTCACAGTCACAAAGAGGCAGAAGAATCACTAATAGCGCCGACCCTGGCAATGAAATATTGGATTGCCCTCGTCGCTCAGTCGCCTCGCACTCATCTCATTCTCCCTGGCTGCGCCACCGCTCTCGGTCGATCAAGAGCACACAAACATCAGCACCTGGTGCACCTGGCTCCTCCATGAGCACCCGAATGACACCCCCGCCGTCGGCGAACACCAAAGAGGAGGAAGACGTCAAATTTGAGGATGATATCGTAGTTGCTGAAGACGCAACGGCGGAAATCACTCTGAGCCAGCTGGCCGAGGACGATCTTGCGGCTGGATCCTTCCGCTCGGTGCTATCAGAGATGTCAGTCGCCAACGTGAACACACGCGCGCAGGAGAAGCCAGACACTACGTCTGTTCCCGAGGGCTCTGGCCTCGCAACTCCTTCCAAACCCCGCGACCCTTTCGCCGAGTTTAACAGCGGCGACTTCGATCAAGAAGACGACACGGACATGGACAACAAAACCAACAACCCGCTCGCGTGGGACAAGGAGAACACAGACCCGCTTAGCATTTACAGCAGCGCCAAAGCCACAATCAAGGCAAAAGCCAAACTCGCCGTCGCCGACGACTACGGTGAGACATCAGAAGCCGGTCCTTCAAGCTGTCGCAAGCGTCTACTCGCCTCTCAGCTACATCCGCTTTCGTCGCCTTCCAAGAGGCGTGACGGGTTTGAAGACATCTTCGACGAGGACTTTGACACTGGCGGGGAGAATGAGGACGAGGACGACTACTTTGGCGATGACGGAATCGACGACGCAACGCTCATGAGCCTGTCAACGCAGCGGCCGTCAACCACGGACAGAATCGTCGATCTCAATGGCTCCCCGCGCAAACTCACCGCGAGCAGAGATGCGCTTGTCAAGCCGAGCCCGCTGACCTACATGAGTGGCAAATTAATGCCTGCCCTGCCCTCTTCTCCCCGTCGTCCTCCCCGTCGTCCTCTTCCTGCTCCTGCTCCTGCTCCTGCGACTCGGACTTGCGGTTTTACAACAGCACCATCGCCAAACGCGAGCGCAAACACATCTCGTCGGCATCCTGCGCCCAACCTGGCCCCAGGAGCTTCTCGCTGGCCAAACGAGTCACTGTCCTTTACCAGCGTCTGCGACGATGAGCTGCTCGGTATTGCCGAGCAAGTCGAGAAGGAGTTGAGCCAGAATAATGCTGCTACTGCTGCTGCGACTGCAACTGCTGTTGTTGCTGGCACAATCAAGGGGAAAGAAAAGGAGATCTTGCCGCCTCCGCCACCGCCGTTGTCGTGGATGGTGGCTAAGAAAAGCAAGGGCAAAAAAGGTCTCTCGCCCAGTAGCAGCGACTGCGGCGGCGGCGGCGGCGGCGGCGGCGAGAACGGGCGGCTGTCAGATGTGGCACTGCCCCCGCTGGGGACACAGCATTATTTGATGCTGATGGCTGATGATGCTGATGATGATATTGGCGATGGCGGGCTCTTCTGATGGATGGTGAGGATGGTGATGATGATCATGATCATGACCTTGGGGCAGAATTAACGAATATGATGATTTGCTTTGCATAGCGTGGCATCACTTGAGCTTTCGCATACCAAAGGGAAGTCTACCAAGCCAGCCCAAGCCCAGCCCATGGGAAGAAATAATGGCCAGTTACTTTTCTACAACCAAGAGCATTAAAAGCCAGAGAAAAAAGATAACTACTACTGCTTTTGCAAAAGTTGTGTTTTGCGTTGTCTTTTTTTTTTTTTGCCTCTTTGGTCATTTTTATGGATTGATTGCATTTTCACAGTTCTGGCTGCTGTGGATTGTACAGCAGCAGTTCACAACAGCAACAGATTTGCAATCGAATTCTGTTGAGGAAGAAGCTCGACATTGCAGGGGGGGGATTATCTGCAATCGCTTGACCATGCTCCATCGTTGACAAGAGCATATGGATATGTTGCAAGGTTTCGGTCCAGGTTCCCTGGCTTTGTATCCTTTTGCCATCCGAAGAGAAATGTAAACGGCCGTGGTGCTGTCACCATCCATGCTCGTGCAGGCTCTCACACTCTTCTTTAGTCCCGTCTCTGTTTTCCTCTACTCGTCATCCTCCTCGTCATCCTCATCCTCGTCATCCTCGTCCTCCTCGACGGCGGTCAAGGCAATGCGGTCGAGATCGCGAGCACCGGCCTGGGTGATTCTCCGGCCGCCCTTGCCGCCCTCCTCATCCTCATCAACCTTCTCAACAATACCCAGCTTCTCCAGGGCCTGGACAACCTTGCGGTCAACGCTGCCCGAGGCATCGACGTGGTGGGACGGGCGCGAGCCTCGGTTCTTGGGCGAGCCGTGCACACGTCGCAGACGGCCGACACCGACAGACTTGCGGAGGTAGATGTGACGGGCGACTGCGGCAGCGCGAACGTAGAACCAGTCGGGCGATTGCGGCGGCAGCTCGTTCGATTGAGAGGTTTTGACCGTGTCAACCCAGCCTGTAAACGAATAAAAAACACTGGTCAGTATGGAGGACTCTCGAGTTGCTTGTTTCATGTTGTCGCAGTCTGGGTGCGGGTTCTGAGCTCGACCTGAAAAGCATTGCTGTCCAGGGGGCCTTGACCGATTGATTTGATGGTTCGGGGGTTGCTCATCATCAATCGGAAGGTGTCTCACCTGGGATCTGGAGTTTGCCCTGTCGCTTCAGGAAGTCGGCATAGGCGAGGATGAACTTTTGAGCCTGTTGTGCAAGGGAAATCTAGATTAGCCGCTGTCCCTTTCGCCGGGCTTGGATCTTTGAGGTGTTGATCAGGCTCTTACATCGACATCGCGAACAGTAACGCCACCCATGATTGCGATTCTAGACACAACGGTCTCTGCAATCGGTAGTTGGTGAGGGAGGGTGAATGGGTTGGACGTGGGTGGTGGGGGATGGTGGTTGTATAAACTCAGTGCGACAGTCGAAAATCTGGTAGTGCGATGCCAAGAATTCACACTGAACAATCAACCAAGGTCTTGGCACACCAGTTCTTTGCTCCTTATACTCGGACTAGGCCTCTGATACTCAGACTATGCTTGTTCTTCTCATTACTAATCTTGTTATACAGTACATAACTAGTGGGTTTGACGCTTGGCTTTGCCATGCATCTGATTGCCTTGTGAATATGAATCGTCCATCTATGTGCCTGTTTCAAGCCTTCTAGTTGACTCATGGCAAACCATGTGCTTCTCATGTCCTCGAATGTTGCTCTCCTTTTTCACGTCTCTCTACTCATGGCAAACCATGTGCTTCTCATGTCCTCGAATGTTGCTCTCCTTTTTCACGTCTCTCTACTCATGGCAAACCATGTGCTTCTCATGTCCTCAAATGTTGCTCTCCTTTTTCACGCGTCTCTTTGGTGGACCACCCATGGCCTTCTTCCAATCTTCATCAATTGCCTGCTTCTCCTTCAACGGCTTCGAGTACCAGTTTTTCTTCAACTCTTCCTCTGTCGCCCGCCAGTTCTCTGTCTCAGCGCCGAGCCACTCAGCAGCGAGCTTGGCAATCACTGTCGGCGCCTCCAATGCCAAAAGGTGTCCAACGCCTGGGAGGGTCACGGACTTGACTTTGCCTTCTTTGGCTCCGCCACTTCCCCCAATGCCTGTGCCAGTGATGCGGACCCGAGCGACGTCTAGCTCTTTACTATTGACATAACTGTCGGCGCCGATGAGGTAGAAGACACTTGGTCTGACCTCGTCCAGTCGTCGAAATGTTCTCGGTGGTTCACTTCTGTAGAATGGCGCACTGACACGGCTCTCTGGGTCAATATCCGGATGGGTCCGTCTATCTATCTTCCCTCCGCTCTCCCAGCCATGGCCTTGATAGTTTGGTCGTAAAAATGTGTACACCTCCTGGCCCACGGGAGTGGTCAGCGTCACTTTGCCGTTTTGCTCAGGGTATAGTGCGGTGGGCAATGACCTCAGCCCGTATTCGACAAAGACGTCTAACACCCTTGGATCCCAGGCCTGGTAGAAAGGGCTTCTCTTGAATCCTGCGAGCGCGGCTTCCTTACTGTCCCATAGGTCGGCCCGAAAGGTTGACGCGGCCGCTGGAGAACGGATTGGCGAATTCTTCACGAGCTCGGCCGACTGCGGTTGTATGACTGGATCCAACAGGATCAAGCCTTGAAACAGGCTCGGATGGATAAGCGACGCATAGGTCAGATTGTTTCCTCCCACACTGTGGCCGACTCCAAATATTGGCCGGGGCAGCTCCTTCCTGAACAGATTGACGATATGCAGCAGATCCCGTGGATGATCGTACCAGCTAGGATCATTGCCTAGGTTGCCCTCATTGAGCACGTAGCTCTCTCCTTGATGGGCGAGATCAGCGATCCAGATGCCACGGATCTTGAATCTGGAGCTTGGCTTTTCAGATTCAGCAAGGAGGTCATCCCAAAGGGGCTCATAGAGCTCTTTGGGGAAGGCATTGGCGTGAGCGCCGATTATGGATATATCTCCAGGCGAAGGGTTTGGGTTGGAGAGGGGAATGTATTGCTTGACGGAGAGTTGAAGCTCGTCGTCTGGAGAGTTGGCCGTGGCACGGGGGAATTCACGGAGGTAGGAAGACGGGACACGGTGGGAAACGACTCTAAATTTTGATGCTGACATCCTTGCTCGTGACAAACACAAAAGCTATCGAGGCGATGAGAGTGTAGGACTTGAAATATAATGTTAAAGGCGTGCCTCGGCTGGCAGAATGAGGTGCTTATTATTACGGACGTATCAATATAGGGATAGGGGCCTCGGCTAAGCACATATCAACGATGTTTAAAGGAACAACAACCCAATAACCTGTGTCTTACGGCCGAACCAAGCACGGCAGTTCTGCTGAAGTGATGAACAAGCAGCCTACACATGAAAGATGGAAAGTGCAAAAGTTGATCGATCTCTTATTAACCCTGGCTGCCTCAGTTTCGGAACTCGCCCTTGGTATGATAATCCTCCCACTGCACATAAGCCTGGAATTCGGCGTAGCAAGTCTCTGGGTCACTTTCCATCTTAAATGTGTAGGCTGCTTGTTCATCATCAATCAACACTTTCTTCAGGTTGCCACCCGCGCTGGCAGCCTCGACAAGCAGCTGCCCCTGACAGGCATGCTCGGCGCTCAAAAACAAAAAGGCAGCTTCGTCAACGGTCCCGCCTACCGTCAGCAAGCCGTGGTTTCGCAATATGCACATCTTGTTGGTTGGGCCAAGGGCCGTGGCGATCTGCTCGCCCTCCTCTGCGGCAAATACCACGCCACCATACGAGTCATAGACCGAGTGTGCATTGTAGAATTTGCAGCAGTCCTGCGTCAGCATGTCCAGCGGCTTCCCAAACGCACTCCAGGCTTTGCCATAGACGGTGTGGGCGTGGCAGACTGCGGCGACATCTGGTCGGGCCTTGTGCACCGCACTGTGGATGAGAAAACCGGCTGCGTTTGGCGGATATGATCTGTTGCCGCCCACAACCTTGCCGTCCAGATTTACCGCAATCATGTCACTGGCCTTGAGCAAGCCAAAATGCTTGCCCAAAGGATTGGTCCAGAAGACTTGGTGCGATTCCGGGTCGCGCACACTGATGTGACCAGAAATGCCCTCGACGTAGCCTTCCCTTGCCCAGTGGCGGAAGGCAGCAGCCATATGCTCTAGTTGCCATTGTCGCTGGGCGGCGAATGTATCGAATCGAGGAATACCTGGCAGGACAACGTCTCCATGTGAAATAGCAGCCAGGGGACTTTTATCTTCCATTCCATGCACATGCTTCTCTTGCTTCTCTTTGCTCGGCTTCACATCGCGGAGATTGTCAACTGCAGATGGTGCCATTGTGCTGGGTATTATTGTCCAAGGAGCAGCTCGGCGTATGATCGGAAAAGTGTAGTCTCATTCATGCACTTCTTCGCCAAGAGTCATGTCGAAGCTTATCAAGTGGAGCACTTGGTGGCGCCGCAACCTTTCTCCCCACACCTGGAACAAACATGCCAAGTGATGTGGACAAGCATTGCGCAAAAAGTAATAGGGGCGAGGAAGAATGGTGAGAAGACTGTCGAAATGAAGCCATGACAGAGGAAAGTTACCTCTTTAGGATTGGTACTAACCTAACTAGGGAATTTGTCGCCAAGAGTGGAGGGGCCAATCAAAGCCTGCTTGGTATTTGCTCTGTTTGCCTCCGCGTACAAGTCAAGGTGTGAGGTGACTCAGACTGTAGCATTGATCGGCTCAGTGCTTCCGTGGGACAGTGTCACGGTTTGGAGGGGGCATGTCATGTCGTCGCAGCGTATGTGAACTGCGATTCCGCTCCAGTCGCCTCCAATTTGGTGCACTCTCGAAGCAGCCCCGGGCCTGGTTAACCAACCGCCGACAATCGATTTCGACGCAAGAGAAGCCCAGACACGAGACGCACCGAAGCCTGCTGGGCGAGGCCAAGGCTACTGGCGATGGAAGAGGGGATGACACAGCAGCCAGTGGCGGCAGGCGCGTCACCATCTCCGGGCTCGTTCGCAGTGTCCGGAAACAGAAGCGCGTAGCATTCGCGCACATCCAGGACGGCACGACGTACGCGCCGATACAGGCAATTCTAGACCCTCAGCTGGCGGCAAACATCACCAACGGGGCATATGTCGAGCTCAGCGGCCGCTGGGAGCGATCACAGGGCAAGGGCCAAGCATATGAGCTTCAGGTGGAGCAGGTCAACAGCATTGGCGAGTCGAGTGCAGACGAGAATCCGATCCAGAAGCAGTCGATGGCGGCCGACTACCTCAGAAGCATCCCGCACCTGCGCATAAGAACGCCCTTTCAGTCGGTCCTGGCCCGGGTGCGGAGTCATCTCATCCGTGGCACGGGCGACTTCTTTGACAGCCTCAGCCCGCCGGCCGTGCAGGTGCAGCCTCCCCTGATCACGTCGTCCGACTGCGAAGGCGCAGGCGAGGTGTTTACCTTGTCGCCGCAGAGCTACAACGACCGGGCCGAGAGCAAGATATCGTCACCGCCCTCTTCTTGCGCAAACGAGGCGGCAGCAGAAGGAGTCAAGCAGCCCAGACAATTCTTCCGCGAGCCAAAATACCTGACCGTCTCGTCACAGCTTCACCTCGAAGCCTGGTCAGCCGAGCTGGGCAATGTATGGACGCTGTCGCCCACCTTCCGCGCCGAAGAGAGCGACACGTCTCGCCACCTGGCCGAGTTCTACATGCTCGAGGCTGAGTTCCGCGGCACGGATGGCCTGGCATCGGTCACGCACATCGCCGAGCAGCTGATCCGATCACTGACTCTGTCCCTGGCCCATCACCCAACCGGCTCAGAACTTCTCTCCCTGCACGCAGACCGCAAACACCGGCCCAGCGACGCCGAGTCACCCAATCTGGAAGACCGCTGGTCACGACTGACGGGCGATCCCTTTCTCCTAGTGACCTACACCGACGCCATTCGCGAGCTGTCACATGCCACCAGCAGCAGCAGCAGCAGCAGCAGTAGCACTATCACCGCGGCGCCAACATGGCAGGACGGACTCGCCCTCGAACACGAGCGCTGGCTCGTCGACAACCTCGGCCGCGGCCGACCCGTCATCGTGACCGACTACCCCAAGGCCCAGAAGCCATTCTACATGCTGCCCTCGCGCCTTGATACCGCACAAACAGCAACAGCAACAGGAACAGACACAGTCGCCTGCTTCGACATCCTCCTCCCGCACGGCTACGCCGAAGTCTGCGGCGGCTCGCTGCGTGAGCACCGCCTGCCACAGCTCATCGACGCCATGCGCGAGAAGAAGCTGTTATCGTCGTCGTCGTCGTCGTCGTCGTCAGACGAGCAACCAGCGTATCCCTACCTGCAACCAGGCGAGAGCCTGGGCAGTCTGCAGTGGTATGCCGACCTGCGCCGGTTTGGCAGCAGTCCGCACGGCGGGTTCGGCCTGGGCTTTGACCGGCTGCTGGCCTATCTGTCGGGTGCGGCCAGTGTGCGAGATGTAGTTGGGTTTCCAAGGTATTGGGGGCGAGCGGATTGCTAGAGATGGGTAATAGAAGAAAGTCCATTCGCCTAGAGATGTTCTGGGGTACCTCCTACATGTACTACAACCTGGGGAAACGGGGGCAATCCTGTCTGTCCTATATACTCTCTCCTCACCCGGTCTTCTTCTCAGGCTCAGGAGTGGCAGCGGCGTCATTCGCAGCCTTTTCGCTTGCGCCGCTTGTGCTAGTGGCAGCCGGGGTCTGTTCTGTGCCCTTCTTCGGCGCCTTCGGATCGACGGCGGCATCCAGGACTTGGCCTGCTGGTGCACTGGCAATCTCATTGACCTGCTCGCTAGTCAAGACGTCGGCCACGCGGGCAGCGCGACTCTGCACCAGGACTGTGGCGGGGCCGTCAAAGCGGAGGAAGAGCCTGTCGCCCCAGATTGTGCGTCGAGACCAGGTCTGGATGCGCAGCACGAGGTCGCGCAGCAGCTTGTATGTGCCACTGTCCTGGAGGGCGAGCACAAAGCGTGACGAGGGGAACCAGTTGCCCAGCTGCAGCGGGATCTGGAAGCGCAGCGTGGAGGATTTGAAGCGGAAGGGCGTGGGCTTGGGCGAGGGCGCAGACGAGGTGTAGGCAACCACGTTCGAAGGGTGGGCCACCCACGATTCACCGCGGGCCAGCGAGACGCTGTAGATCTGGCCCTGGCCGGACAGGCCGACGAGCCCGCGACCGGTGAGCACGGTGTTGCCCCAGGTGCTGGGGGCGAGCGAGGTGTTGAGCTTGGGCGTGACGACCAGCGAGGACCCGGTCCAGGCCAGCAGGGCGGAGCGCTGCAGCAGCGTCCAGTCGGTGGTGCCGTCGAGGTTGAGCACGCTGAATGTCGTGTGCTTGGACGGTGTAGAGATCAAGGCGCTGTAGGAGACTGGCGAGGTGATGCGTTGGTAGAGGAACGGGATGCCGAGGGCGAGCCGGGCGAGCGGCGACAGGATGCGGAGGGTGGAGATGACGTCGTCTGGTGTTGACGACGGGGCTGTCGACAGGCCGACCAGGGTGCCGCGGCGAGTGAACAGGTGCTGGCTGGGCGACACTGTGGCCGACAGGAGCGAGTAGGGAGCTCCGAGGACTTCAAAGGAGGCGTCTGCACGAGTTAGCGAGAGGTCCGGAAAGGATGGGAATAGCACCCTGTTCATACCTGGCGAGGAGGCTGACCTTGATGGCCCAATCAGCTCGATCTTGGCTGTGTCCGTCGACGGGGTGGCCTGCACAGTAATGTATCGGTAGCCTCCCACGCGCCGTCCGGCGATGAAGTGAGCAGGAAAGGCCCATTGCCGCGAGGTGTTGGCCAGCCGGTGAAGGCTGTGGGACGATATGAGCGGCATGACAGGCACAGGAGCGAATTTCGATTAGCCTGAGTAGCCCGACTAGCCTGATTAGCCTGATCAGCCACCAGTTGAGATGATGGATGAATGGTGAATGGTATACACTTTGGTGAGCTTGAGCTCCTGAAAAAGGACGCAAGGCTGCGGAACCAGGCATGGCGCACGCTGATTGGCTGCCTCGTGAGCACGCAAGGCTAGCCAAGAGAGTCGAGATCAGCACAAATGCCTCAAGTTCAAAGCTTCAGGGGAGCGGGTCGAGTCTAAGGTGTGTTGAACATGACCGTTGGCAGTGCCAACCAGTTGCAATGTTGCTCCGGGGCGCTCTCCACCGCTGTTCACGCTCCATAGGCCACAAGCTGTCAAGCAAAACCACCAGGCACCTGCCAGATGTAGGAAGAAGGTATGGCGTGCGAAACCAAGTCCTACGGGCCTTCTCCCAACATCACTTTCGGTTGCAGCAGCAGCAGCAGCAGCCTCAGCCGCCGCCTTCCAAGCCCGCAGCGGCTCCAACGGTGGCGGCGCTGAAGAAACAACCAGGAGGCAGCGCCGCCAAGCAGGATGGCCTCACGTCGGAACAGGTGGTGTCCACGCAGCAGCAGCGAAAGGCAGACTGGGCGATTGTCAAGGAAATGGTGCAGTATCTCTGGCCTAAGGACGACCTGGGATCGAAGCTGAGAGTGGTGACTGCGCTGAGTCTGCTGGTTGGCGCAAAGGTGCTGAATGTGGAGGTTCCATTCTACTTCAAGAGCATTGTCGATGCGATGAACATTGACTTTGCCGCGGTTGGAGGCACCGCCTGGACGGTTGCCGGGTCCATGATTGTGGCATACGGCCTGACGAGGATGGGAGCAACTGTGTTTCAGGAGCTGCGCAACGCCGTCTTTGCCAGTGTGGCTCAGAAGTCGATCAGGAACGTGGCGAGGAATGTGTTTGCCCATCTGCTCAAGCTCGACCTCAACTTTCACCTCTCGCGCCAGACGGGCGGAATGACGCGGGCGCTGGATCGGGGCACCAAGGGCATCAGCTTCTTGCTGACCTCGATGCTCTTCCATATCTTTCCAACCGTGCTGGAGATCACGATGGTCTGCGGCATCTTGACTTATCAGTACGGTGCTCAGTTCGCAGCAGTCACCGCGGTCACAATGGCAGCCTATGCCGCCTTTACCATCACAACGACGTCGTGGAGAACCAAGTTCCGCAAGCAGGCCAACGCAGCTGACAACGAGGGCGCCACGGTCGCGGTCGACACGCTGATCAACTACGAGGCGGTAAAGTACTTCAACAATGAGAGTTTCGAGGTGAATAGATATGACAAAGCGTTGAAGAAGTACGAAGACGCATCGATCAAGGTGACGACGTCGCTCGCATTCCTCAACAGCGGCCAGAACATCATCTTCTCGAGTGCTCTGGCGACGATGATGTACATGGCTGCCAACGGAGTGGCTGCAGGACAACTGACCGTGGGCGACCTGGTCATGGTCAACCAGCTCGTCTTCCAGCTGTCTGTTCCTCTCAACTTTCTTGGATCTGTCTACCGCGAGATGAGGCAGTCCCTGTTGGACATGGAGACTCTGTTCAAACTGCAGAAGGTCAACGTCACGGTCAAGGAGGTTGCCAACCCGCGCCCCCTTGCTCTCACGCGCGGTGGTGAGATCAGGTTTGAGAATGTCAACTTTGGCTACCTGGCCGATCGACCGATTCTGAAGAACCTCAGCCTCACGATTCCAGCGGGGAAGAAGGTTGCCATTGTCGGACCCAGTGGATGTGGGAAATCGACCATCTTGAGACTACTGTTCCGCTTCTACGATGCCAACAGCGGCACCGTCACCATTGACGGGCAGGACATTCGCCAACTCAGCCTCGACAGCCTGCGGCGGTCTATCGGGGTGGTGCCCCAAGACACACCACTGTTTAACAACACGATTGAGAACAACATCCGATATGGGCGGGTTGATGCCAGCTTTGAGGAAGTCAAGCATGCTGCGGAGCGCGCGCAAATTGCCAACTTGATCGAGCATCTGCCGCAGGGATGGAACACCAAGGTAGGCGAGCGCGGAATGATGATCTCGGGTGGCGAAAAGCAGAGGCTGGCTGTGGCCCGACTGTTGCTCAAGGACCCACCCTTGCTCTTCTTCGATGAAGCCACATCAGCCTTGGACACGTATACGGAGCAGACGCTGTTGCAGAACATCAACAGCATTCTGAAAGAGAAGGGCCGGACAAGCGTGTTTGTCGCGCACCGGCTGCGCACAATCTACGACGCAGACATCATCTTTGTGCTCAAGGAAGGGCAGGTCGTCGAGCAGGGCACACATGCCCAGCTGCTCGCCATCCCGGATGGTGTCTATGCGCACTTGTGGGCCACTCAGGAGGTCACCCTCGGTCAAGAGCAGGCCCTCGAGCTTGCTCTCGAAGAGGAATATTCCAACAATGAGCTGCCAAAGAGTGAGCCAAAGAGTGAGCCAAAGAGTGAGCCAAAGAGTGAGCCAAAGAGCGAGCCAAAGAGTGATCCGTCAAAGAAATGATCTGCGAACGTGGCTGTCAATGTCAGAGTACAGGTCAGGATGAGCCTGTTGCATTCTCCAATCAAGATCTGGGGCCATGATAAGCTTTTTGCCCCTGTTTGCTGTGAAATTGGACTGAAGGATGGCAAAAACATATGAGGCTGGTCTTGCTTGATCAGATTCCAAGTAGTGCCAGCAGTAGTTGTAGTTGTTCGGTGGAGGAGAGTACAGAGAAAACTGACGCTCTCTCTTTTTTTTGACTTTGCAAGACTGACAGGCCCTCTCGCTTCGAGAAGCTAATAAAGGGGGATACCACGATACGTACCTGAGCTCTTAGCGACCTTACCTATCCCACGTGGGAAGAGAATCTCCACTTGTCGGCACCACGAACAGCCAAAGGTCAATGGCCAGTCGCGCTTGCGTAATATTACTCAGTCAGTCTGTTTACAATACATGAAATCAGGCCTCAATAACTTACAAGCGCCGCCATTGGAAATTCTCCTCGACGGGGCGCGCCACGGACCATGAGATGGCGTACCACTGGCACTGTGGAGTTAGGTTAACCTCCATGATGTGCATGGGGGCCGAGCACGTATATGACTTTTTTTTTTGACACCTGTCCGTCTCCCTTGACTACGGTCCTTGTTTCAGACGACCGCCGATGTGTGGTTGAAACTGAATGAGAGAGAAGAAGGAGAAGACGAGAGGAAAAAAAAAAAGGAAAAAAGAAAAGTGTTCCCTTTCGGCAGGAGCACCCCCAATTTACACACATCTGTACCTGCCTCGAAGCTACTGTTAGCTGTAGTTCTCCGACTGAGACTGAGGCTAATTCTACTGCACGCGATTTGATGGAAAAAAAGTAAATTAACGGTATTACCCCACTTCCTCCCCCCCTTTTTTTATCTGCCGTACTGGGTATGGTATACGATACAGTTAAGTATCTACATCTTGTGGTACATGTGCGTTGCACTGTCCTGTCTGTATGCACCCCATCCTGCAAGGACTACATGCAACTTAATGCCCATGTATCTCCACTCCTCCACCAAAGATGCAAGTCGGCAAGCAAAGCAACGACCTGTGTAAAAGGAAAAAACACACAAGAAGCAGAAAGGAGGACGTTTTCTCCTCCCTCTCGCCTCCCTTTTCACAAGTCTCAACTAGGCACTGGATACACGTATTGTACTGTACTCATTCGGTAATTTCCTCATGACCCAACCCAAGCGCCCGGGCCCCCTTTCACTTAACCCCCACCCCACCACCACCACCTCCTCCTCCTCCACAGCACGCACGCGCCCGCCTCCCCCCTGGCCCTTGGCCCCAGGCCAAAAAAAAAAGAAGAAAAAGCCTCCTCGATATGAGTTAGTAATTTATACAGCCTCCGCGGGAAAGCCGACGCGAAGAGAGTCTTGGTGGAATAAATAAGAAGAAGAAAACACAGCCCCGCTAAGTCCAGGTCCAGGTCCAGGTCTGGGTCTGGGTCTGGGTCTCGGTCAGGGTCTGGTTTTGGATTCTTGTCGTGTCTGTCGAGGCGAGCTTGAGCGGGAGCTGTTTAATACTTAATACTACCCTGGCCAGAGGGGACTCACTCACTCACTACGCACTCACTCACACACACACACACACACACACACACTCGCTCTGTTCGCTCGCTACAACAGCACCTGCTACCACCGTCTCCCCCCCCCCACCATCCCCTGCGATCCAAACGCCCCCCCCACGCACCACCAACCACCACCATGGGCCTCCTCGACAAACTCCAGTCACGGCTGGAACTCTACCGCCTGGAGCAAAAATACACCAAGCGCAAGAACCGGCAGACGCTCAGCATGGGCGCGAGCTACGTCGACGGCGAGTATTTTTACAACCAGACTGCAAGCAGCAGCAGCACAACATGGAATACGACCACCAACAACTACAACAACAAGAACATCAGTAATAACAACATTAATACCAATACCAATACTCATAATAATAATAATAATAATTCTGGATCGCCGACATCATCATCGCCGTCGCCGTCGTCGTCGCCGTCGTCGTCACCGTCGTCACCGGGAGGGAATAGCAACAGCAGCAACAGTGGGAGTGTGATTAGGAATAGTAAGAGGAAGAGCAGGTTATGGGGCTGAATGGTCAAGGGTGAATGGTGAATGATGTTGATGAAGATGATGATGCAGCACCATCCACAGACTTCTATTGTGATCTAATCGATGGTCCTGGGCCTGATCAGATCGGACTGGCTGATGTGTTACCACGTCGTTTCTTCTCCTGCTGGTCATGGAGAGGGAGGAAAATGACAAGAGAAGTGATAATTTCAATCTTCTGCAATCTTCTGTTGCAATCTCCTGCTTTACTGGCAGCATTTATGTCTTTTGGCGAATTCTTACACCCTCAGCCGTTACTTGTTCCAGGCCTGTATGTGCCTCCCTATTGATCTACCTACCAACCCTGTCAACCTTACTCCAGCCCGGCCGACCGTGTCTGTCGTGTATCCAGTCCTGTTTCTCTATTCCGTATTCAGTGGTGGTGACATTCGTTGCTGAATAACTCTTATGGCCTGCTGCTTCCTACCGCTTCGCACCACTGCCCGCGGCCTCTTTCTTCTCCTTCTCTTTGCCCTCCCGGCTGTTGCCTCGACCCATTATCTTGGTCAGATTGGTCGTCAGTGAATTCTTGTGCTTGTGTCCCTTGTCAGTTGGCCCGCTCCCCGGAGTCGACGCTGCACCAGGGCCGCCACTCACCACTCCCGTGCCCGCACCAGCCACTCTCACTGGTATTCCACCCGGGTTCGCTTTTGTCAAGCCGGTCCCTGCCCTGCCCTGCAGCCCTGCGCTGTGACTCTGGCCTTGCCCAGCTGCCGCACCAGCATCATCCAACAAGCCAGCCGGGGTTCGTCCTTGCCCACTCCCGTATCGCTTTCTTCCCGAGGCGCCGTCATACTCTTGTAGGCCTCTTGATGTACCACTCGCGCCAAGATCATCTTCCGGCTCGTCGGGATCATTAAGGCTGCCGCCGCGCAGAGCGCGTTCATGCCGTCGTCGTGCCCTCTCCTGGGTTGTGCGGAACTTCTCCAGGAGCTCCGGCCATCTGACGTCGGAGCTGGCGCCGCCGGAGCTAATATCCCGGTTACCGCGCCCGAGCCGTCCAGGCACAGTAGAAGCCGAGGCCGTGGGCAGATTGGCACCAGCCATGCCTGCGACAACACTGGTCATGGAAAAGCCGAGTTAGCAAGTGTCAAGGAAGAAGAGATGTATACATACGACCCCCTCTGTCCGCCAGAGGCAACGGTGGGAAGTGCTGCAGGGGTATGCAGCAGTCCTATGGCTGAGACACTGTTGAGCCGGTTTTTCAACGCTGCAAAAGCAGACGACTGCGGGAGCAGCATCAGCAGGCCGTACAGGCATTTGTACAGGTACGGATAACGGTCTGGCTCGAGAAGCTGTAGCCGGAGGTCTGCAATCTCTGATTAGAAAGGCCAGCTGAACGGTGTAGAGGGCAACTTGCAGGTGAAGACCGGGCTCTCAAGCAGCTGCACAAGCTTATCGATTTGGATCAGCATGTTGACTGTCATTTCGAGGTCAGCGAATATCTGCAGCAGGCTGTACGCCTGTTCATATGCCTGAGCAAGCAGACAGAGAGAGAATGATGCAACGGCATTGTAGCACCACGCGCGAAACAGGGCCACAAAGAACATCTGCCCATCCCTGCTCTCGAGGTTGCGCAGCCGCTTACGCAGCTCCGAAAGTTCAGGCGCGGTGATGAGGTTGTTGTTCAGATTCTGGACCATGATACTGGCAAATTCCACATCCTCGTCCTTTTCAAGGCAATCCGCCAGTGTGCGATAGATGCGCTCTGGCTGGAGGTTGATGCACAACTGCCGGATGATGAGGTTTCCTCTGATCTCCAACAGCCTCCGATCGGTTGAGAACAGCTGCAAGAGAGCGATCATAAAGGACGTGAAATAGCCGTCCTCGCTGTTCTTGGAGATCTGAGACAGCAGCTGCAGGTCTCGGGTCACAACCGCCTCGGCAGGATCAGACAGCGTCTTGAGCAGGGCAGGGAACGTTCCGTCATTGAACGCCAGCACTTTCTTCGGTGCCTGTCGGTGCAGCATTATCAACCAGCTGAGAGCCGCGGCCCGTGTCTCCTGATGCTCATTCAAGAATTGAAGGGTCAAAGCGTTGACGGCGGCTGCGTAGTCGAGATCGGTCACTGGTTGCGGGGATGGCGATCGATCATCAGCAGCCTCTTGCTGGGGCACCTGCAGGCTCTCCACCTGCGTCGCAGCCTGCTCCGGCGCGGTCTTCTGTGATGCATCCTGCAACGACCCTCTTGCCGGGAGATCCGAGTCGTCAGCATCTTCATTGTCGTTCTGAAGAGAAACAATGTAGTCCATCAGAGACCGATTCACTCGGGCAGCCGTCGTCCGCACTTGCTCCGATTGCGCAGACAGCGCAGGGAGAACTTGAGACAGAAGTCGGGGGACAAACTGCAGAATGTCCTCGGGGCTGACTTCAAAGAAGCTGTCAATCCATCTCAACGCCACTATGCCAATCTCTTCCTCCTTCTGCTTTGACAGCCCCTCAAGTCGGAAGGTGGCCGAGGGATCCTTTGTGGACGACACGTCGACAAACTTCAACAGAATGTCGAGGATTTTGGCGTGGTCAACTTGAACGTCCTGGCCTGGTATCCAACCGCCATCGGCATCGTCCAGATCGTCGTCTCCCGTGCCCACATCGGAATCCTCGATCGCATTGTCACTCGAAGCCGTATTCACAGCCGTGCCGCTGCCTGTAGGGCTTTCCGGTCGCCTTGAGCGAAGCGCCCTGCTCCTGCTCCGGCTCTCTGCAATGCCTCGCTTGATCTTAGCGATCTTCTTGATCTCGTTTAAGAATCGTTCAAGGAGCCCCTGCGTGGCAACGACAACATCCCGGCTAGGATCACCCAGGAATTTGAATAGGCCTCCAAGAAAGGCAGGCAGATAATAGACAAGTTCGAGGTCGGGAATAGTGTCTAGGAGCGTCAACCAGGAGACCAAGAAGGTCCTGGTGAAGGGATTGATGACGTGGATACGCTCCTCGAGGAGCGGGATGAATCTGGCAAGAGAGAAGGCAGTTGGCAGCTCTGCGCTCAATTCCTCCGACAGACTCTCCTTCTCGGCCCGTTCATCGAAGGCCAAGATGGAAACGTAGGATGCCGCCGATTCAGACACGATGTCCTTGACCAGCCGGTCCAGTAGCTCCGCGCCATTCTTGACCGAGAGCTCCGAGTCTGCGGCAAGCTACAGTCTGTTAGCAAGTGAACAGTCCACGCACAGCAGCCAGCGGCCAGCAGCCAGCAGGGAGAAAGACAGGCCTGCCCATACCTTACACAAGGCATCAAAGATGTCATTGAAGAAGAGGAGAATCTCGCCCTTGGCAACCTTTGCAATGTTGTACATAGCCTCACAGGCATAGTATCGCACACGAGCATCCTGATCAGTAAAGCACGCGAGCACAGGAGGCACAATCTCAGATAGATAACGTGGGACGCCGTCCTGGAGATGATTGATTAGACCACTGGAAAGGAAATCAACCCCAACAACAGGCACACACTGACCGATCCCAATGCTATCGAAACAGCCGCGAGGCCAATGAGTCCTCCATTCCTAGTGTGGGGGTGGTAGACGGTGTAGGCAAAGTCCTGACAGAGCTGCTCTACAATGGTTGAGATCTTTTCGTGGTCCTTGTTGGCACTTGCCTCGCGGATCACACGCTCAAGCCTGTTCGAAAGTCAATGCCCATGATGATGAGGACGACAACGACAACGACAACGACGGCAACAGTCTCGTCGACAGAACCTACTCAAGAGCACCCTGCTTTCGCTTGTCGTAAAGCTTGTCAGCCAGAAGGCGTTGAACCGACTGGTCCATGATCGGCTGAGGAGGCAAGACAGCCTACCGCTCTCATGGCTTGCCAACACCAGACGGGCTTCAATTGTGTGCACAGAGTCTCGGAATTGGGAGGCGGAGGTTGTCATTTGGTTGAGCGCCAACACGGCTCTGTGCTCTGATTGGCCGGCTGAGCTTTCTGCCATTACGTGTGTATAGAAGTCACGAATTTGACGAATTGGGCAGGCACGACCATGGTAATTAATTACAGTACTTTACAGTACTTACAGCGACTCAGTGGCTTATGTACTGAAACACGGCGCTCACCACCCCCTCGCTAGCCTCCTGCCTCAGCAGCAGATCCTGGATCTTGCTGAGTTGCCCTGTCCCGTCCCCTCGGTTGACAAAGTGGTTCCAGGTGCTGGTGTCGCCGTACAGCATTGCCGGCGCTTTGATGGTTTGGTTGCCCTCGGCCGTACAGCGCTTGCACTTGAACGTATCATGAGTGTCGCTCTTCGTATCCGGCTTGAACTGGAAGAGCTCGCGCAGTGATTCGAGGGTAAAGTGTCGCTCGACCTCTTCGTTGGAGTCTACAACCGTGGAGGAGAGCGCCTGCTTGTGGGACTGCCGTTGGAAGATCTTCTCTTCAATCGTGCCTGTGCCCATGAACCGGTACACAAAGCAGTCTTTCTTCTGTCCATCACGCCACACACGCGCCAGAGCTTGCTGGTCCGCAGCCGGATTCCAGTCGGGGTCGAAGAGAATGAGCCTGTTGGCGCCAATGAGGTTGATACCACAGCCGCCTGCTTTGCTGGAAAGAAGAAACACGAATTCCTCTCCCTGGGGATCGTTGAACTTGTCGACCAGCTTTTGGCGCTTGTTGACATTCATTGTACCATCTAAGCGCAGACAGCCGTAGCGGCGCATGCGGCAAAGGTTCTCGAGCACGTCCAGAGTCTGGGTGTAGTTGCTGATGAGGACAATCTTGTCATTCGTGTCTTGTCGGATTCGAGCAAGCATGCGCTCGAGGACCATGAACTTGCCAGACCACCAGCATTTGACATCTCTGTCGCGACCGCGGGCAGCCTTGGGTGTGTAGTCCTCTGGCCAGCACTTCTCGCTCCCGGGGAGGTCGCTCTCCAGGTCGAGCAGGTCCGGGTGGTTGCACAACTTCTTGAGGATGCCGATGGCCTTGAGCGGTTGGCTGCCCTTGCCTTTGAGCAGGCTCTTGATGTCTGGCGAGCGGATGAAGTGGTTGTACAGGTCCAACTGAAAGGGAGCCATGTTGCAGAATACCACATGCTCGTATTTGATGGGCAGATACTTGGACAGGATATCGTTCGTGCGCCGGATGATGAATTTGTTGACTGCCTCACCCAGCTCCTTGGTGGCAGCCTCGCCCTTCTCTCTGTCCTGATCAGAGCCGGCAGCATCTCTCCCTCGCAGGATGGGAAGCTCAAACTTCTTCCTGAAATCGGTGCGGGTGCCCAAATAGCCGGGATTAGCAAAGTCGAGGAGAGCAAAGTACTCCGTCAGGTCGTTCTGGATCGGGGTGCCAGACAGGATAACGCGACGCTCGACATTGAGACCTGTTAGTGCCATGTAAGTGTTGCTGTCTGCATTTTTCAGGCGATGCCCTTCGTCGCACAGTAACAAGCCAATCTTGACATCTTTGAGCTCGTCAATGTTCAGCCTCAGTGATTCGTACGACACAATCAGCACCGGCCTCGTCACCTGACGGCCAGAGACGATAGCCCACTGTTTCAGCTGAGAGGTCAATTCTTCCTTGGTGGCCTTGCCATCAACCGCGAACGGATTAATAGCATTCGGCCCCAACCACTTGACCAGCTCGTTTGCCCAATTCTTGACCAGACTGGCTGGACAGGCGATCACGCACTTCTGAATGGTACCCTTGCCAGCCATGGGGCTCTGCTTCAACAGGGTCCACATGAGGGCAATACATTGCAGTGTCTTTCCTAAACCCATCTCGTCGGCCATGATGCAGCCTTTTGCCCTTTCCTCAATCATGCCGGTGGTGCACCTGTACATGAACTTGACACCTTCAACCTGATGCGGCCGCAGCACCTTGGCCAGCTTGGGGTCAATGACCACGGGCACTTTGGGCCTTTCGCCATCAACATCCTTCTTAATGCCGAGCAGCTCAGCCAGGCTCTTGTGCATCAAGGGCACGTCCAGCTTCTTCTTTGCAGCCTCAGCCGCGGCCTCTGCCTTGGCCCGGGCCTGCTCGTCCAAAACGGCCTGATCGACAGGCTCATCGATGGTGGGATCGTAGAGCACAATGGCAAATTCCCCACTGGGGTCGTGCAAGGGCTTGTTGATGAAGGGAAGGCCCCTCCTCATGCCCAAACTCGGGGCTGGTCGCGCTGGATCATATGCGTTCTTGTTCACCAACGGAATGGTGAATGCTTTGCGGAAAACAGTCTCTTTATCCTTGGCCTTGAACACGGGGAACTTGTCCTTGAGCTTGACACTATCGCCGCCATCGAGACTGAACCCGCCTGAGCCATCCTCGGTCTGCGCTGATGCATCCTCTGCATAGTTGACCTTTCGCCGCTTTCTCGGCGGTTGGCCGCCGTTCGCTTTGCTTCGTGCATTGGCGGAGCCGGGGCATTTGAATGGCTTGACAAGCCGGTCAAGGGCAGCTGGTGAGCTGGTGCTCAGTCGGGACGTCTTGGGAGGCACATTCGCTTGGTTCACGGTGTCGCCCACGACCCTCGTCCGTATCCTGTTGCTGGTTAGTGGACAGAATCACAGAGCATCGACATCATTCTCACATTGTTAGTAGACGATAGACTTGACCTGGCAAGATTGGTTGACGACGCGTCGTCTATCTCGACGCGTCTCGCACACGAAAAAGGCGCCAAGCCCCACGTAACACGTAACATTGGTAAGCACGCGAAGGTCCAAGACAAGCTCTCTCTGCTCTAGATGTTCCCTGGCGTCAGCGTCCAGGACCTCCCAACAACCATGCCTTCATCACGTTCTCCAGGCCGCTGTAAGTCAGGAGGGAAGGACATCCTGGGAGCTTAGATCATACTAGGGGTTGGCCTGGCCACCTCCGTCTGTGTTGGATTCAGATTCTTTGGGGTAAACTTGTAGTATTGCTCTTCTGGAAAACTTGACTGTCTCTTGTATATGTCCATCCATCTCCCTATCCCTGCACAGTACTCTGCACAGTATCCCGCCCAGCCTTGCCAATCTCAGCCTTGCCGAGGTAAATTCCTGCGCACCAAAGACTACCCTGCTTTCCACTCCTGTCCTTTGAATTTCAGGGTTGCTTTGAGAAGATCACTCTTGTCCTGGTGGTGTGGTTCTTACCATGGCCCAGTGCCCAAGATAGGCAATTCTCCTAGCTCTGTAGGCCGTAACCTTGTCTTCTATGACTTTGGCATGGCCCTGAAGACCCTCCTTCATAGCCAGGGACCCTGCAGGGCACAGGGCCACTTCACCATTACAGTATGTACAGTGTTCAACTCTGGTGGTGATTCCTACGTCTGCCCGTGTCTTGTTGAAGAATGCTGTCCAAAGTCTTCCACGCCTCTTCCACTTCAGCAGGAATATCGACGTGCACAATAAAGCCCTTTCCACGCGGCCCATAGCCCATTGCATCGTCACGCAGTCGAGGCACCTCTCCCATGAGCAGATCAACAAAGCGACGCATGCTCCAGAGACCGCGACCTCTTTGGTTCTTGGCTGTACTGGCGTACTCCAGAAATGACAATCCATCATTCTCTGCTTCCTGCTGCTTTTCTTCCTTTTCTTCCTTTTCTTCCTTTTCTTCCTTTTCCTTTTCTTCCTTTTCTTCCTTTTCCTTTTCTTCCTTTTCTTCCTTTTCCTTTTCTTCCTCATCTCTCTCCTTGACAAATACCTGGGGAGTAAAAGTCGGCCAAGCAACGAGGTGAGGAGGACAAGCGTTAGCATAGGCTTTGTTGAAAGATGCCACCGTTCTCAAGGACATGGTAGGGTCCTGAACCACAATTATCGACCGCGGCTCTCTAATCCCACAACGCTCGTCCAGAACCCGTTTTGATTCTATCGCATTAGCTCCACAATTCGTCGACTGATCCTCGACGATAATAGTCAAGTTGGAAGCAGAAGTGGCATCATTTGCTTGTTTACCCGACACCAAATCAGGATCGCTGTCTCGAGACTGGACATTCAAGCTAAACCAGCGTTCTGCAATCATCTGCAAGATGTGTGACTCTGGTTTGCCCCTCACTTCATCGGCAATGGTGCTGTATATGGGATGCTTTGCTACCGCATCATATAGGAATGATGTAGAATGCCCGATTCCGCCACAGATGACAAGCGTGAGCTTTCTGTTACGTCTTTGCAATTCATCGTGTTAATCAATTGGTAGAGGTGTTTTGAACAGCACTTACTGCAACACCCCTTCAGCAAGGGCGGAGAAGACGGTTTCGGCAATTGAGAGAATCGCGTTGCCGCACAGGACAATGACATCTTCCAATGAATCTTGATGTGCTGGGAGAGAGTCCAGAAAGTGATAGACATCTTGGGCGTTCTGAATTTGTTCATGAGCCAAGAAGGATGACAGACGATTGAGCGCCACTGCCGTCGCCTCCATCTTCGGTCTGGATAGGTGGGCCATCAAGGGCTGGATGGAAAGGACTGCTGGGAGCGAGTGGTGTTGATTGTGTGTCTCTGCAGGTAATAGTGGCAGGGACCTGTCTGTGGATGTGCCTCCAGTCTTCTGTTGGTCCGTACACTGTTGAATTATGAGAGGTCATGTGACCGTGGCCAGGACCGACTCAACTGTCAGAAATCATCGACGTTGTCATCGACTGTTCATCGCACGTTCTCATGCAACGCTATGCCGACGTGCCTGTTTGCGCTTGGATCAAACGGCACTGGCCAACTGGGAATCGGGAACCAAGACGACGCATCTGTGCCTCAGCAAAGCATCTTTGATTCTTCCGCCGCACTGTTCCTGCCGGACGACGACGAGGAGATCGCCGAGATCTGTGCGGGAGGTAACCACACTCTGTTGCTAAGCACGAATGGACGTGTATATGGAAGCGGCAATCACAGGGCGTTGCCTGGCATTACGCGTGATGTCAGTACATTCCATCGGCTAGACCATGTCGTTACGAGTCTATGCAGCAGCAACCTCTTGGGCGGTGCCTCAGAGGTTACTCATATCGCTGCCTGTTGGGAAACGTCGTATTTTGTGGTTGACCGACAGACTGTTTATGTCTGTGGGACTGGAACAAAGGGTGAGCTCGGACTGGGCCAGCAAGTTTCCTCCTGCACCGGCACTCCAAGACTGGCCTTTGACCTGAGATCCCATGGAAATGTGGATGCTGGTTCGACGATCATAAGTATCAGCGGCGGGATGAGCCATGCCGTCCTGGTCACTGACGCTGGTGAAGCCTATGGATGGGGCACCTCACGGAAAGGTGAGCTCGGCCCCGAATGGGTGCAGGAGAAAGCTGTCTGGGGCCCATGTAGGCTGGAGATAGGATTTCCCGCGCTTGGAGTCGTTGCAGGTCGAAACTTTACTTTCCTCTGGGGTGGTAATGGCAATCAAGTCTTGCTCGGCAATGCAAAAAGTCTCCCCACCAGTGACGAGCCCTTGGAACTGTCTGATCGGTCGAAGGTCTTTGCCGGCTGGGGCAGTCTGTATGCACTTCATGCAGATGGTAAGCTGGATGCTGTGGGTAGTGGCAGTAGAGGACAGGTCCCGACGATAGAGCTGCCAACGCTGGTTCGCTTTGCCGCCGGGAGCGAGCACGGGGTTGGTGAGACGGCCGAGGGCCAGGTGATTGCCTTTGGCTGGGGCGAGCATGGCAACTGTGGTGAGCCGACTGATAGCCGGGGAAACGTCGCTGGTCTCTACAATGCCCTACCGATCGTCCTTGGCCACAGAGAAGCGATTGCCATGGTCGGGGCTGGCTGTGCAACGACATTTGTGGTAGTAAGGTCTCAAACTGACTCCAGATGATAGACACCCCTTGCTTCCTCGCTTGCTTGCTTGCTCAATCAAACAGTCCTTTGACTTGTGACAGTCGCTGCGTGGGTTCAATTTCATGGAGGCTGGACACGTTGGCATGGCTGTCGTCAACCGGCAGAGAATTGGACCCCGTGTCCTGTATCCTCCTGAGGGACGTTGACGCCGACGTGTGATCCCAGGTGACAATGTCCTGGTCTTCATCAAAGTTGGGCTCATCCCAACGGCGATCGTCGTCATCGTCGGCTGGGATGAACAAGCTGTCTGGATTGATGCTTGCAGAAGGCGCTGGCGGAGACTCGCCACGTGAGAATCCGGGCTCTTTTCTTGCCTGCCTACGCGGCGGAGGTCGTGCAGGAGGCGGACCCATCTGCGAGAGAGGACGTGAAGCAGCTGCATCATCACCGTCATCCTCGGGGAGTACTCGGCGCAGTCCCTCTGACGCCACAGATCGTGTGCCCGGCTGAACCGACAGGTTTCTGGCAGGAGTGCCACGGCTCATGCCTGAAGGAGACGGTCCCTCGGGGTTTGCCCGGGTCATGAGAGTGACGCCGGCATGGAGTCCGCCAGACTCGTAGGTAATCCGCATCGGGCGATTTCCATGGGAATATCTCGCTGTCACCTGCACTCTCATTGTCTCTGCATGTGCCACGATAGATCGGAAGTCCTTGACAGTAATACCAATATGCAGATCCTCCTGCACATTGACCTGGGCGAAGTCTTTCTGCTCCAGGGCGACAGAGGTATGCATTGGTTGCTTGAGAATCTCCCTGCCGCTCTGGATCTTCTCAGTGTAGCTCGTGAACGTGACGCGTCCGTCGTGGAGGAACCAATCGAGCTGGTCGGTCTTGGACCCAAAGTACTCAACCACGTCTCGGAGCGTGCGTGAGGCGACCGTCCAGGAGTTGGCGGAAGCCTGGCTGTCAAAGCTAGCGTGTAGCACTTGGCCGCTCTCATAGTACAGCCTGTATGTCTTGACCACGCCGTATTTACAGATCAGCCTGAAGACCAGGCGGCACTGGCCCGCAGCGTCCTCCTCCTCCTCTTCATCTCCTACGGCGGGAAGCTCAAACTCCAGACGCTCCAGCGCCGTCTCCTTGTCGCGGGCATCGGCCAATCGCTTCCTGAAGATTGACAGCAATGCCTGATGACAGAGTGGTCAATGACAATGGATGAGAATGGGGTGAATAGCTAGGCTCATGTACTGACCTTGTTCAAAACCTTACACGCCCACGCTTTTGGCTCATTTCGCCTGGCCTCGCGGGCGTCGAGAGAGAAGTGGTACCTGAGGAAGAAGGTCGAGGCATCCAAGGTGAAGGCGGCATGAGCAGTTTTGGATTGGTTCAGGCTGGATAGTTGAAGCTGGATGTATCCTTAGCTAGGAAACACCAGCGTTACCGGTCAATCCTTACATTCTTGGGAGTGGCCTCGAGAGAGACGTTTTCATCAAACTTTGCCAAACACGCGAGGATGTCGCTGATCTGTCCCACGCCTGTGGGAGCGAGAGAGAAGATGAGGATTGGCATTGTATTGTGTCCGAGAGATACCTATTTCAACGCCTAAGTTGACTTGGTGGAGGAGCCTTGGCAAGCCTAATAGTTATAACTAAATTAGAAGGTCACTATTAATTACAAGCCTAATAGTTATAACTAGTAACTAGAATAACTATTAATTGCGCGCCTAATAGTTAGTTGTAACCAGCAGCCTAATGGTTATAATTATGAATTTATTCGATAAAAATCCAACGCCCTCCAATAACTTTACGAATCGCATAGCCATCAAGTTATTGATATTAATCAGTCATTCTACTAGCTCTACGTCTTTGTCTATATTCCTGCCACAGATAATCTGCTCCTGAATAGCTCTCATCATCGTGCCCTAAGGCTACGGCGATGGCCTACAGAACTTCTCCGTCACCGGCAAGTGTAGGCCTAGGTTAGCTCGCCCGACAGAAAGTCAGCCAAGTCAACGACGGGGCAATATATGAGGTATTGATTCTCTTCTCATTCGTCGAAAGCTGGGGTAAGTCAAGTAGTTGCGCAAGACAGAAAGGCTGTTTACCCATCATGGTCTCTCACTGCTAGATGATACTTGCTGCGTGCCCGAATACGCGGCCCGAACTGGTAAAAGACCCAGGGCAAGGGTGCCATTGCAAGAGTGATGAATCCAAGCAGACTCGTCCCCCACGGCACCCCGAGACCATGATACAGATCCAGGGAAAAGAGGGGAAAGACAGCTCCAAACAGCGAGCGCATCACTGCATTTGCTGCCAATGCACTGGCTCCAAATGCACCATAACAGTCTGTCAAGTATGACGTGATTCCTAGGAAGAGCAGGATAAGCCCAAACCCGAACGGCACCCCGGCTGCGATTCCCGACATCCAATGGATGGGTGGTAATGCCGTCCACGCAAACCAGAACAGACTACCTGGGACCAGCCAAGAGATGAAGATCAGATGCGGGAGCCGGGCTTCCGGACAAGGACCGCCCAGGCGCTTGGTGTAGATGGCATAAATCCGATTGACATATGGCGAGGTCAGGGTGGCGATGGCCATGCCCACGCATATGCCGAGGAAACTCAGGCCTGCAATACCCGCGGGCCAGCCCCGTGTCTGATGGTAGACAACAGGGTAGGCGGTAAAATCGAGGTAGAGGATGCCAAAGAGAAGAGCCATGTAGAGGGAGAGCAAGAACAGGATGGGTTCTGTGAAGAGCATCAGACATGGACGGGTTAGCGTGGTGTACAACATCTGTGTGACAGGGGGGTGATCAAGTGTGGAATAACCAGGCATGCGTCGCTTCTTGTCGCCCAGCAGCTTGGGAGGGTATGTCTCGGGGACAAATAGGGCCATTGCCACGTAGCAGATGCCGCCAAGTATTAGTACTACCCAGAAAATCCACCTCCAGGAGGTGTACTGGCAGATGAAGCCTCCGACGGTGGGCGCTATGACAGGCCCTAGGAAGCTAGCAGCGGAGAAGAGGGCCAGTGGCACAGACCGGTTTTCTTGCGGCCAGATGTCGGTAAGAGAGCCGCCGGAGTTGGTAACGGTGGGAGAGCCGAAAAAGCCGGTGAGGAATCGAAAGACGATCATCGAGGCGATGTTGGGAGCCAAGGCACAGCCGATCTGGAACAGCACGAAGAGTCCCAACACGAGCCGGAAGATTATATTACGGCCCCTGCACCAAACATATCAGCCTGCGTTGCCAGGAGAAAGCCATCGTCTATACTTGCCACACTTCAGATAGCGGCGCAAACACCAGAGGGCCAGAGGCGAAGCCCAACAGAAAGGTCGTAACCCCGAGGGTGGCCACGGTTGTGGAGCAGCCGTACGTATGTGTAATCGAGGGGATAGCAGCTGTGTAGATGCTAGAGCAGAAGGCATACGTTGCCGTGTTCATCACCAGGATGGCTGTATAGATCCCTGTGCCCGTGTCAGCAGCTGTTATAAGGATAGAAGCCGTTGCCAGGAGAAGACCATTGTCTTCATTCTGCCACACAGAGCATGATGGAAGCACATAGTTACATTTCCTCGCTGGAGACCACAGTCTCGGGTTTTCGTGGTCTTCCAACAACACGGGTTGTGCTGGAGCAATGTGCGCCCTTGCTTCAGTCTCGCTTTGTAATTCAGCTTCCTCTTTTTCCGTGTCCATAGCTCTGATAGGTCAATTGACAAGACACAGGTACTGGTCATGCACGGTGGATTGGGAGGCATTTAAGGGCTGTTCAGGCGATGTCGTGCTCTCTCTGCAGCCACTCCGGCGTCTCCGGCCACTCCGGCGCACAGATTCAATCTTGCTGTGTTAACTCCCCAGAATCTGATTCACATTTGAGGATTATTTCCATGTGACAGGGTTACATCCACTAGCTACACTAGATAAGGTGCGTTGATCCGATGGGGAGTGGAGTCCGACGGCACGGCCCTTTGAAGTTATATGACTAAATAATTACCTAACTTGGCCTCATTAAGCTTAACTTTAATTCCTTGGTGGTTGTCCTGCTTCAAAGTTTTCATGAATAAGGTTATAATGTTGTCTGAGAAGCTTATTAGTGCACGAGTAAGTCTTGTGATAGACTACACGTGTATCAGCATCTTCTGAAATGGGCAATAGGCCTCGCTGAAATAGGCAATCAGAGCTCACCCAACCAGCCAATGGTAGGCTACAAAATGCGTGGGTCTCAGAGCTGGCCAATTGGAGGTTGCTGTCATATAAACCCTCCAGGGCAACAAACGTTGCAGCTGTGGTGTCGGAGTGTCTGGACGCAGGTCGGACGTTTCAGTTGATCGCGGCGTTGTGGAGACGCGTCATTGGCTCGCCACGTACGGCGTAGGCCCGTCACACGTGGCGTCAACTACGCTGGTTGCGGTTCGATTGTCTCGTATTTCCGCAGGATCTGTCTAGACGTGAACTTGAAGCAGTGCAGACAATCTTGGTGTCGGTACAGAAGGGTCTTCCTCCTACAGCGTTGCAAGGAGGGCAGTCATGACATTTGTATTCTTTGACTTGTTGACCTAGATGCCTGACGACCTCAGAATATCCTGCAGTCTGTGTGTATGTGTGTGTGTGTGTGTGTGTGTGGACCTGATTCGTGTTGAATTACTGCTTGATAAAGTTGTTCAAGTTTTCCTTGTAGCTTTCCTAGAGGCTGTCATCCATGAGGACCTTCCAGGTCAGCACTAGAGGCGTCAAACCCTTGCCATTCCTTGGCTTTAGTCACCGCAGAGGATTCAGGAGGCCATGTCTGCAGCTGGTGAGGTCACCGTAGCTTTTACAGGTTCCTCAGGGTACAGCGTTTGCGAGAGACGTCGTGTCTGACAGGGCTTCTGCTGTGCTGAAGGCTTCTCAGACGCCCTCCTTCCTCCAAGGTACCTGAATAAATTGCCTAAACTGATCAGTATGGATATGCCTGGTTCTTAGCCAGAGAGGATAGAGGATGATCCAGATGAGTACATCCTCTGTCTGCGGCACGATCCATGCCCATTCCGCCAAGGCGGTCTATTTGGTAAGGTGCCGAATTTGGAATTTAAGTTTGAGGTGAGCCAATTACCATTAGAAAATTCTCGCCTAATTCAGGAAGTGGGTCGCCAAAACCCAGGCTTGGTTTAGCAAAACTCATATAATTGGCTGATGTTATAACATCGAGCATTTGACGACCACCATACTCATTTCAGATACCAACTATGCCTATAGGAGACTAGAAAGCTGACGCCGTCGTCTCACACATGTAATCCCAGCTATGCCTCCTATAAGTATTCCGTAGCCACTTCTTCCCTCCCTCTCTCTTTCCACCATCAATATGGAAATAGGCATTGTCGGTGCAGGTATCTCTGGTTTATATACCGCCCTGCTTCTTCAACGTGAAGGCCACCGAGTCACTGTGTATGAAGCCAATTCCCGCATTGGAGGACGAGTCTACACCTATCGCTTCCAGTCGCTCAACTCAAATGAAGACATCTACTTTGAAGCCGGGGCAATGCGTATCCCCCGTTCGGCTCTGCATTCCCGTGTATATCGTTTCATTCACTACCTCAACACCCACGGCTGCTACGATGACAAGATCGAACTGATCCCGTATGTGCTGGAACAAGACAACAACAGTGCCTTTATCCGCAACAACAAGGTGAATGTCGACGACCCTTCTCTCTCAGCCGAATGTGGCCTGCCAGTGGAGTATCATGGAAAGTCTGCCAGACAGTTACTCGGCGAGGTTGTCGCCCCGTGGTTGAGTTTACTTCACGCCAACTTTCACACCGGCTTCGACGAGTTACTCCGTCTTGATGAGCTCTCATTCCGGATGTACCTGCGGCTCATAATTGGGTGGCCGCATGAGGTGATTGAGTTTGTCGAGCTGATGAACAGCCAGACAAACCAGTACGATCTCAGCTTTACGGAGATTATAATCCAGAATCTTGACTTCCATACCCAGGACTGGAGCACCGTCCATGGCGGGATGTCTCGACTTACCGAGAGTGCAGCGAATCTGATCGGCCGTCAGCATATTCATGTCGACGCACGTGTCGATGCGATCAAGGAAAATCCAGAGGGAACCATCACGCTGTCTGCCGGTGCACACTCTGCTACATTCGACAAAGTCATTCTTGCCATTCCGCCAGCAGCCCTGTACAGCATCCGGGACCGGCCCACCTGGTCGTTCATAAAAGAGCAATCGCTGCGTGCGACTCACTACGAACCGCTGTACAAAATCGGTCTTCACTTCCGTACCCGCTTCTGGGAGAGGCTGTCCACTCCTTGTCTGGGCGGCCAGAGCGTCACAGACCTCCGGTTCCGTTGGATCGTTTATCCATCTAATGATATCAGAGGTGCAGGATCCGGTGTGCTGCTTCTGTACTGCTGGATGAACGACGCTTACAGGATGGCCTCCCTTCCGCGGGAACAGCGTGTGTCTCTGGTGCTGCATGATCTCCAGCGCTTCTATGTCGACACAGGCATCAACATCTCTGACGAATTCATCGATGCGTTCGACGTCTGCTGGAGCCAGGAGTCTGGCACAGGAGATGCAATGTTTCTCCCTGGCCAGTTCCGGCGCTTCTACGATGTCGCGCGCCGTGAAGAAGGTAATATTCATTTTGCGGGCGAGCACTTGAGTAAACACCATACCTGGATCGCGGGCGCGGTGGACTCGGCCATCCACACGGTTGGTCAGATGGTAGGCAATAGCGAGATCAAATCGTTGGGGGAATAGAAGGGAATCGTAGGGCCGCACATTTGAGAATTTGTAGAATACACGATAGCGACGACCGAGAGAGGGACAGGGATATAGTTGAGATGCTAGCGATAGAATTGATAAGAGAATAGTTGAGATGCTAGCGATAGAATTGATAAGAGAATACGCGATATGAGTGCATGCAATGAGCAGAAATAAGTGTGGTGGTAGGGCGAAAAAGATGACCTAAGCAGCAATGCAACTTCTTTGTAATCAGATGCAAGGCTGTGGCTCAGCCTGAGAGAGCGCCCAGACTTTTGGTGCAAAAGGTTGATCAGACTTCTTGTAACAACATCGCCTTCGAGCAAGCACATCAACACGAAGAAGATGCATGATATTTGCGTTGGAAAACGGCAGGAACGTCTCCAGTACCCAGTGTGGTAAGACAGTTGCGAGGCAGAACCAAAGAAGGAGTCAGAAAAACGACCTCAAGGTCACGCACATCACTATCGATCTGTCTGCAACAGCTCAAGAACAGCTTGGAAGAGCTCAAAAAACCTGATCACAGGTGCGCGTTCGATCCCCAATCAACGGGCTTTTGCAAAAAACCGTTGCCGTCACTCCTTGCCGCCGTTTCCGCCCCCAAAATCGCCCTCGCCGCCGCCGCTCCCTAGCAACGACCCCGGCAACGCGCCTCTGAGCCAATCATTCAGCGAAATATTGCTCTATATATTTTATAATATTCCAATATTCGGCAAAAATACCCCACGGAATATTCGGGCCCTACTCCGTGCCGCTCTTCAGGTGCGCACTCTGCGGAGTTGCACGGTGATAGGGGTGCGCCCCGAGATATTCCCCAAACAACCTTAGCTTTCGAGCCAAGTCAACTATAGTTGGTTCCTTGTCATTAGGATTTGGTTCCCCCCCAAAAGATCAAAAACGATCAAAAAAGGTTAAGAATCAAACAAAAAAAATAAAAGGAACGGAGTGCGGGTTGAAGAAGAGAAAGACTCCCCAAAAAGAATCAGGTTGCGGCGGCCCTGTAGAGGGAACCTGGAGGAACAAATTTTTTGGCCCTTTTCTCGTTCTTGGTTCGCTTTTGTATGATTGATGCAGGCCTGATATAGCTCGATTGGCGCGGTCAATGGAAGGAGGATTTCAAAGCAGGGAGGGGGGATGGATTTGATAGGTGCCAGAGATCGCTATATTACATTTTTGCCCGCCTCCTCTCTCTTGATCTGATCATCACCTGTCGTCCACCCTGTCTCATGCAATGTCGAAGCTGGTGCCACACCCACAACTGCTCGTTGCTCTTGGATTGCCCACGATCTTAAACTGACTGCCAATCAACTCGGTCGTGAAATCGATGGTGCTTCCCTTGAGCAACTCCAGTGACGGCTCGTCCATGACCACAATCGCCTTTCCCTTGCTCTCACCCTCGGCATCCTCGGCAGCGAAAACGGTGTCCTCGTCCTCGTCGATCTTCGACGGCCCTTCCAGCGACATGAGATACTGAAAACCATGGCACCCGCCCGATGTCACCGTCACCCGCAGATGAGCGTCCGGCCCCGACGGCGCCGCCACCAGCGTATTCCGCCGAGGCGCGGCCGAGGTAATCTGCCGCAGCCGCTTGGCAGCCCGTTCCGAGATCTCGATGGTCATGTCGTTGCCCTCTTCGTCGACACGGCGGTTCTTGACCACCACAGTGGCCGCCCGCGGCGCTGTCGACGAGAAGGCCCGGTGCAAGACTGGCTGGGGTTGCCGGCGCCTTTGCCGTGGCTGTTGCTGCTGCTGCTGTTGTTGTTGTTGTTGACGGGGCCTGTGGGGGGTGATGCCGACATTACTGCTGCGGGGCGCTGCTGGTGAGCTGTTGTGGTAGCAGGACAGAGCTCGACATCGGTGCAGAAAGACTGCAGGATCGCGGGCGTTTTTGCTCGGTCGGGCGGCGCGAAAGAGCGACTGCAGCGTGTTGAGGTGTGCCATTGTTGTTGCAATAGTTATATGTGCGAACTGCGGCTAGAGGAGCAGGCATGGCAAGGGTTCGGAAGCGTCCCGCAGGCTTTCCATTATTAATGCACCTTCTCCCGACGGAAAGCGCGCCAAGCCTGGCTATCTTATCTTAGCGCGCATTTAGGCATTTACTTGATTGCCTTAAGGTTTTCAAATGCCCCCGAATACTTCAACCTTGTCTCTATACTTGGTTGTATGCTTAAACTCTGCCACCTGACCTTAACTATCCAACCTTTCAACATGGGCGATGCTTCTTCACACCCCCAGACCAACCGTCAATATGCTGAGCAGCAGGACCAGCTCGATCCGCTTGCAACGTTCCGCAGCGAGTTCATCATCCCTTCACTGGCCGACATCCACCGCGAAACAATTGCTAAGTCGGAGGATGAATCTCCCTCGCCACCCTCGACATATCTCTGTGGCAACTCGCTCGGCCTCCAGCCACGTCAGACAGCCAGCATTATCAACACCTTCCTGACCCAATGGGCCACCAAAGCAGTCAAAGGCCACTTCTTCGAGCACACCAACTCGCCCCTCCCCTCCTTCACTGGCATTGATGATGAGGCAGCCAACCTTGCGGCCCCTATAGTCGGTGCCCTGCCGTCTGAGGTCGCCGTGATGAGCACCCTGACCGCCAACCTACACTTCCTGCTGGCCTCATTCTACGAGCCGACACCGAGCCGGCACAAGATCTTGCTCGAAGCCAAAGCCTTCCCTTCCGACCACTTTGCCATCCAGTCGCACATTGCCGCTCGGGGCTACGACCCCAACGAGAGCATGATCCTCATCTCTCCGCCCGATCCATCCAGCGGTTGTATACCGACTCAGCATATCCTCGACACCATTACCGCCAACGCCGACTCCCTCGCTCTCATTCTCCTCCCGGGCGTCCAGTTCTACACGGGCCAAGTCCTGGACATACCAACCATCACTGCCCACGCGCAGTCGCTCTCCCCTCCCATCACCATTGGCTGGGATCTGGCTCACTCGGCCGGCAACGTGCCCCTGTCTCTGCACGACTGGAACGTCGATTTCGCCGCCTGGTGCCACTATAAATACCTTAACTCTGGCCCCGGTGCGACCGCGGGCCTGTTTGTGCACGAACGCCACGGCCGTGTCGACATGAGCCAGCCCGAGGGCAAGCAGTACCGCCACCGCCTGTCCGGCTGGTGGGCCGAGGCCACCAGCACCCGCTTCAACATGACCAACAAGCTCGTGCCGCGCGACGGCGCCAAGGGCTGGCAGGTCAGCAACCCCAGCGCCATCGACTGTGCCAGCGTCATCAGCAGCCTGCGGATCGTCCAACAAGCCGGCGGCATCTCCCGCCTTCGTGAAAAATCAGTCAAGCTTACCAACTACCTCGAGTTCCTGCTTGATGACCTTGCCAAACGTGGTGGTGGTGGCAGTGACAGCACTGCCTCGCCTGCTTTTGAGATTCTGACGCCCCGAAATCCTGCTGAACGAGGTGCACAGCTGAGCATCAAGATCAACGACGGCGGCCGCTTGCTGGATACTGTGCTTGACTACCTCGACGCCAACGGCGTTGTCATTGACGAGAGAAAGCCAGATGTGATCAGAGTCGCCCCTGCGCCGCTATACAACTCCTACGTTGACGTCTGGAACTTTGTCAAAATCTTTGGCGAGGCCCTCGCCGCCGCCAAGCAGAATGCTGATGGTGCCCCGGCCACTGTGAGTGCTACTGCTACTGCTACTGCGTAGAGAGATAGGAACGGCAAGAAGGAAAGAAAAGTTACTGTTTTGAAGCGCCATATTCTCCCCCCCCCCTTTGCCCCTTCCCCTTCTGGGGGCTTAGTAGATTGATGACTCTATACAACAACATTCCTTCATTTTCAGTGCTGTGACACTTGATTCCCATTCATTCTCCTTTCTGGATTCCCATTCATTCTTCTTGATTGACTGTACCCATGGTTGTCCCGCCGTAGTCTTTGCTCTGACCATGACTCACTCTTTCTGGAAGAAAGGCAAAGGATGAGGATTGCCAACTTGGGTATCAGAATTCTCTATCGTCTTTGCCACAGACAGTCGGATTGACAGGGTCGGAATGGCGGTCAGCCAGGCGATAATAAGAATAATAAAGGCAGGAGCATGCGTCACCGGTTGGCAGGGTTGAGGATTGGGAAGGCGCGACTTTGTCTTGTTAAATCCGCTCTCCTTTTTTTTTTCTTCTTCTTCTTCTTCAGTAATCGTCGCTGTCACTAGTCTCGATCTCGCGCCACAGCACAAACTCAAAGCGGCCGTTCAGGGTGGCAGCGATGAAATCTCGGATGAGCTCCTGCTCCTGCTCCGACAGGTTGCCGTCGTCGGGATCGGCGGCCATCAACGAGAAGGTGAAGCCGCGCTGGGCGACGGGGTCGAGCTGGTCGAGGAAGTCGATGATCTCATCGCAGGAGAACTGCGTCTGCGCGTACAGAGTGACGCTCTTGAGGTGGCGGAGCTGGGCGAGCGCCGTGAGCAGGTCGCCGCTGACTTCGCCGCCGCTGGTCCAGAATTCCTCGAGCAAGGGCAGGCGTAGGGCGAGGGCGATCATGTGCTCGGCTTCGAACTCGTCCGAGACGTCCTTGAGCACGAGCTCGCGCAGCCGCGGCAGGTTGCATAGCCCGTCGACCAGGATTTGCAGGTCATCTGGCACCGTGTCGTCGCCGCTGCCCTTGAGCCAGATCGACTCGAGTGTCTTCTGCTCCGAGAGGCTGCTGTGGAAGAGTTGAGAGGTCTGGGAGCTGTTGCCGCCGATGGCGTAGCCCTCGAGCGAGAGCTTGGTGAGACGTAGTTGTGGCGACGGCAGGATCTGGCTCAGCAGCGCCGGCCCGTCGTGGAAGCGCTTGATGGTGAGGTCGCGCAGCTTGCTGCAGGAGCTGAGCCAGGATACCACGCTGTCAAAGACGCTGTTGGCTACCGCTTCCTCATCCTCCTCCAGCTGTACGCTGCCCAGGTTGTCCTCGAGCACGAGCGTGTGCAGCTCCGTGCAGTGCTGGAGCTGGTCCAGGCTGAGCACGGCTTCCTTGCTCATGTTGCCCAGCACCAGCACCTGCAGAGAGCGGGCGTGCTGCCGCCCCAGCGCCGTCAGCGACGCACGACCGATGTTGTTGTACGAGATCATCTCAAAGTACGCCAGTGTGTCTGGGCGCAGCTCGGCCAGGAAGGTGGCAAACGTCGCGTCCGCGTCCTGGCCAAGCCACTCCCGCACCGTCAAGCTGCGGAAATGCTCGCAGTGCACTGCAATCGCGCTTCCCGCCCCATTCGCCAGCGCATCGCCCTTCCACAGCACCAGCGCTTGCAGCTGTCGCACCCGCGCGATCCACCGAGGCAAGAACCCAGGACTCAGATGGCCGGCGATCTCCTCGATCTGCGCCGTCCTGAGCGTGACGGCATCCCCAACGGCATTAATCGTCGCCACCGTGTCGACAGTCCGGCGTTTGAATTCCTGCCTGGGGAAATGGAATTGCTTCATCAGTGGGCCCTGGAAGAACGCCGACAAGGTCGCGCCCGTGAACTTGAAGTCTTCCAGCATCGCGCTGAGATTGCGGAAGTCGAGCATTCTCAAATAGCGACAGTAAGGCTTGTAGGTCTAAGGCGAGTGCCGCAACGACAAATCACATATACACAACATATTAGCCATTAGTCCGGTCTAGCATGCGGCATTCAGATGGGAGACACACACAGGGGGGGAGAGAGATAGATGTACATACCAAACCCCCATCCAGACACGACAAGATAATCGACCGCCACAGCACCGTCCACCGCCGATACGTCTCGGCCGCCTCGGCCGCCTTCATCTGCAAGCTGCTGCCACCACCGCCACCACCACCACCACCACGCCGCTGGATCTCGACCACCGCCACATCAACCTCATCACTCTGCAGAAAACTGGGCGACTGCTCATGATACTGGTACAGCGTGCGCAGGGCGGGATCCGCCAGCGCCCGCGCGCTCAGCGCACATCGGAACAGGGTTGCAAAGTCCCTGCTGTTGTTGTGGTGGTGGCTGTTATTGTCGCCGCGGCCGAGTTCTTGGCACACCAGGCTGAGGACTTCGTCCGGGAGGGCTGGGATGGGCATTTGTATATGTCTGTGTCTGGGGAATATTGCAGTCGACAGAGTCAGTAAAGAAATAGAAGAAAAGGGGGGAGGAAGTGGTGAGGAGAAGAAGAGGAAGAAAAGCAGCCACTGGCTGGGTTGGTCAGGAAGAAAAAGGAAGGAAAATAATGTATTATCGATTGAATATCAGTCAACAACTGATGGGAAGTAAATGGGTTCGGGCGCGCGTTGAAAGACGGGCGCGTGCTGGTTGCCTGTGACGTCATCAACCAGGCTGGCTGACTCAGCTTGCCTACTGTGGAATATTACGGTTTGGAGAAGAAATGGGACAGCGGACTAAGGGCTCTCATTTCTGAGAGTAAAGCGAGTCAAAATATAAAATTCTGTACAAACGATCGACCATGATTCATGATTCGCGGCGGGGAGGGGGGGGGGGGCATGCACCAGATAAAAGAAAAAGAAAAACACAAACAACACAGGTTCTATCATCCCAATGTAAATGCATATCAATATGGCGGCGTTAATCTGCTCCGAAGCTCCAAGCTAATTTTTCAGTCTGTGAAATGTGTGTGTCATGTAGGATGATTGAGCTAAGTAGCACATCTATAACTCATCATCTCCCCAAGGGCGGCGGAGGCAGAAGAGGCCGAATAACAGGGGCCGCTTGCACCGACGGGGAGTGGGACCGGCTGAGGAGGGGCTGCTCGTGGCTGTGCTGCTGCTACTGCTGCTGCTCGGTAGGGACGACGGCGCAGGGGTGAGAGGGCCTGTTACTGTCGTCCATTCCTTGCAGCCGAGCCAACCGGGCCTTAGGCATGTCGAGGTGGAGGGAAGAATGGTGGAGGAGGACGATGCTGTTGCTTGCCCTGAGGACTGGGTTGGTGTGGCGGTGGCGGTGGCAGTGGCAATGGCGGATGGAAGGGTAGTGGTGGTGACTGTGATGATTTTCTCTTCGTTGCACCCGAACCAACCAGTCGTGAGACAGGTAGTGGTGGTGTATGTTGTGGTGACAACAGGAGTGGTGGCAATCGTGGTGGCGGGAGTGGTAGTGGTGATCGTGGTGGTCGCCGGGCTGGTGGCAGGTGGAAGGGTAGTGGTGGTTATGGTGATGTTCTTCTCCTCATTGCACCCAAACCAGCCCGGGGTCAGACAGGTTGTGGTGGTGTACGTGGTAGTCACAACGGGAGCAGTCGTCGTAGTACTAGCTGTGCTCGTGGTCGACTCGTCCAGGCATCCGAACCAGCCGGGAGTCTCGCAAGTAGAGGTGCGGGTGTGCGTGAAGGAGGATGTGCTAGAGGATGTGGCCGTAGTCGATGAGGTCGTCGTGTACGAGTCATTGCCTCGGAAGAACTTCCAGTTGAAACAGTCGACGCACTCATCGTCTGGCACACACTGAGGCACAGTTGGGTACCTGCGTAGGACGCTGTCAATCACATTGTGGATCTTGTGGTAGCCGATACCGACACGCCAGCCCCAGTCACCGACCGTGTCATAGACACACTGCAGGCCGGAGTGGCACTGTGACTCCATGGCATATCCGCCCAGCGTACAGGTCGCTGTGGCGCCGTTGCACGTGCCCATGAAGACAGGGTCGGCCGTGTGGCCAATGTGGACAGAGCCGGTGTAGTGGCCGCGGTAGGCACGGCCGGTATCGTCCGTGGGGGGTCGTGGCAGACCCAGGCGCTTGGCGGCCAGGTCGTCGCCGGGGGCCTCGTAGGCGATCACGGGCAGGCCAAAGGTCATGCCGAGCAGACTGCTGACGGAGCCGCCGAGCGAGTGGCCGACAACCCAGACATTGGCGTCGGGGTAGAGCTCGGTGATGTTGGTGTAGAGGTCGATGGAGGCACGGTAGTAGCGGTTTTCCGCGCGCAGGGCCCGTTCCACACACCTCTCGTCGCAGGTGTAGGTGCCTTCGGCCGCACAATCACACACCTGGCGCCAGAAGTACTGGCCGCCCTGGGCACAACAGCAGCTGAAGAAGAGGTTGTCGTTGATCTTGTCCCGCGTTGTGGTGCCTTCGCCGTCAAAGACGGCCGGTGAGGTGCCCTTGAGGCTGACCACGATCGTGGTGTTGGCCTCGTCCACAAACACATGGCCACGCAGTCCGTCGCCGTCCCAGCCGAAGCTGCGCGAGTGGTTGAAGCCCTGGCCGACCTCCCGCCAGTCGCCTTCGTCCGGCTTGATGGCGTAGGCATTGGAGGCGATTATAGCCATGTTTATGATGGTGTCACGGTCGCTGATATCCGGTGCCGTCACCGCATCGAGTGTCCACTCATCGGCCGCCAGCACAGCCGGCTGGCCAGTCAGTCGGGCGACGGCGAGGTGCTCTTCGATCGCGGCCGGACTGCGGTCGGCCAGTCTCTCGATGGCGGCAACGGAGCTGCGGACTGGGATGACGATGCTGTTGGTGTTGGTGTTGGTGTTGCCATTGCTCTTGCTATTGCTGTTGCCATTGCCATTGGCCCTTTGCTCGGCATTGCCACTGGCCCTTTGCTCGGCATTGCCATTGTCGTCGACGTCGTAGCGCAGGTGCAGCTGCGGGTCGCGGTAAGTGCCGTGGTGGAAAACATGCCGCAGCTGGAAGTTGTGCACGTTGGCCTGGGGGGCAATGGCCATGGGCACGGGAGCCCAGTCAGGAGGCGTGTTGATGTCGATGTCGGTCGTGGCAAGTGCGGGGCTGGTCGACAGCGCCCATGACGGCGTGATGGTGGCGACGGCGACCACAGCCCAAACAGCCGACGCGGTCACTCGACGCCGGGACGTGCAGGCGCTGGGCTGGCATTTTCGGGGCTTCATCGTGAGGAGTATGGAGGGCAATAGATTGATTGATTGACCAGAAGATGCGGTGCACATGGGCATCGGCCGCTTTATTACTACAATGCTACAACGTCACCCGATCGGCCGTTGAACGCTCCCGCGCCTCAATCTCCTCGCCTTCCACCCATCCTTCCCCATCGGCCATAGCCTCATCACGATGCCATCGCACTGCTTTCTACTCCAGGGTCCCCCAAACGGGCTACAGCAGTGCAACGACAGCCTGGCAATTGGAGGCCAGGCAACAAGGATTACCGTAATTTACGTCAACAACCGGATTGGCCAATCAGAGAGCGGGGGTTGAGGGCTTGGCGGGGCTGGAGTCTATGACATATGCCAAGCCCTATCCAATGAACCTGATCAAGTAACTCGTGATCATGTGAGTGATAAGGAGGTAGATTCACGCTAGGCTATATTAGGAAGGCAGGTTCAGTGATACCGCTGTTCGAGTATAAATATCCTCATCATCTCTCATGAAGTACTCCCAGAAAACAACAAAATGGTTGAAGGGAGGTTTGTTCTTAACGAGAAGGCATCAAGGGTTGAGCTCCTGGAACAATCAACTTGTTGAGTGGCAGAGGGTCGATCTGCCAAGACGCCAAGTCTTATCAAGCCTTGCGCCAATCCATTCAAGGGTTAGCGGACAGGCTAACTGGTTGGGATTTAGCGCAGTCCCAGAAGATGACATAAGAGCATAGAACACACTGCATCAAGCACCAGCATGAGTATGAATGTATGGGGGAATCCTACAAGGAGATGAAGACAGTCTTTCTCACAACGATCTACTTATAACTCTGATCCCTTTTCTTGCGGACCGTTAGAACCTCACGCTAATAGTTCATCGCTGCATGCACCTTGGGAATGGAAAGCGGCAGCAACGACAAGATCGAGATCGAGAACGAGATCAGCAGCAGAATACAAAGTCCGAACTGATGTCCACCACCCGCCCCTCGCCCCTCGCTCCCAAGTCCTTCCAGCGCTACGAACGGCCGCAGCCATTGCCCCAGAGTGGCGAGGGCGACGTGTTTGAGAAAGCAGCAGACGAGGATGACGCTGATGACGACGTCGATGATGAGAATGACGACGAGAATGATGAAAACGAGGGCGATGCTGATGGCCAAGATGACAGTAACACAGACGGCAATAGTACTACGCCCAAGTCAGGCACGCCCAAGTCAGGGCGCAGGCCGCCCGACTTGGACGAACTACCCATCGAGCTGGCCACGCTGACCGACCGATTCATCGACTCGCTCAGTGCCAGAGTACACAGCGAGCCGCCCACGATCGACTCGGTCTCGGAGCGGTTCCAGGACTTCTATGCCAGCGCCGCCTCCAGCATCGACATCCACATCGCCGCCCTGCGCTCCCGCCTGAACCGTGAACGGTGGCCGGCCCAGGCAGGAGCACGCGGCGCTTTCAAGACGGCCAAGGATGGCCAGCAGATGCTGACGCCGTCAGAAGTGACGGAGAAGAGGAAGGCACGCAAGCTGCTCGAATACAAGCGGCTCCTGCTCGAGGAGGCTGTTGAAAAACGCGCGTGTGAGAAGGTCTATGACAAGATCTGGCGGCATAAGAGCACCCTCGACGAGGTCCGCGACGAGAAGCTGCGGTCCAAGACGGCCACGCTCGCCCTTGTTGGCATTGGCTTGAAAGACCTGGGCATCCAGCTTGACAACGAGGGTGACGGCGACGGGGACACACTCGGCCACCTCCAGCAGTCTCTAGCACCCGCCCGCGACGGGCTGGCCCGTATGAACGACGAGCGCTCTCCTCTTGGCAAGCTGAAGCACCTCCAGGCCGCCCACAAAGCCATTGTCGACACCCTATGCACCATTCATCCCTCTGGCTCTTCAGCCGACGAGATCCTCCCCACGCTCATATACACGCTCATAACGTCGCCCGTCCAGGGAATCAACATCATCTCCAATCTCTCGTTCATCCAGCGCTTCCGCGCCGCCTCCAAGATTGACGGCGAGGCTGCCTACTGCATGACCAATCTGGAGGCTGCCATTGTCTTTCTCGAGGATGTCGACCTCGCCTCATTCCGCGGCAGTGGCCATGAGATTGGTAGCGGTGGCAGCACTCCTGTCCGCTCTCAGCTCGAGTCCGAGCCGGCCCTGAAGCCATCCTCTCCTTCAGTAGCAGAACCCTCGGCTACGGTCGCTAGAACGGCAGTAGAGACCTCTTCCAAAGCTCTACCAGCAGCAAGCTCGCAGCGCACGCTGTCCGACCTTCTGCAGCCCATCACGACTGCGCCTTCAGCCGCACGTCGCACTGCGGAGGAATCCATCGGGAGCATCTCCTCCACACTCGACAACAGTTTCAGGTTTCTCCTCTCACGCCTCGGCGAGAAATCCGCGGCGGACAGCAACGCGGACGTGGTGGTTCCAAAGACTCTGGACGAAGCCAGACGGCTCGTCAACCGGCCACTGACCCCTGATGATGCCGATGCCATCAGCGACGGCGGCTCACCGGCAGAGCGAGACGATAGCACTGCCACCACTCCCACTCCCCCCACCCTCGCCGCAAAACTCAGCACCGAAGACAAAATCCTCAACCTCATCGGCGGCCGTCGCCGCACCGGCTCTCTTCGCGACGGCAGCGTCGACAGCCAGCGAAGCACCAAGACAGCAGATACTTCAAACAGCATTGGCACCACCACCACCACCACCACCACCCCTCTCGACGCCGTCAAAACCTTTGGCGCTTCAATCAACAACCCCATCTCACAAATCGGCTCTGCCTTTGGCGGCGCCCTGCGCAGCTTCGGCAGCCAACGCGGCGTGTCATTATCAGCGACGCCGGCAGCAAAACTCTCAACCCCTGCTTCTGCTCCTAGCCCTGCCCTTAACCCCATTCCCACTTCTGCTGCTGCTGCTGCTGCTGCTGCTGACCTCCCCCCCTCCATCCTCCTCCGCCCACCATCCGCAGCCCAATTACCCTCCATCGCCGCCCCAGCCCCAATCCCGCGCTTCGTCGCTCTCAAATCCGCCAACGAGTTGACCGTCGGCGACCTGCCCCTGCTCCTGCACGACTATCAGCGTCTCGCTCGTCTGCTGGACAATCTCAGGCTGATGGCTCTGGAGGAGCAGGAGGAGGACGAGCAGCAGCAGCAGCAGCAGCAGGGACACGGACATGCGGCAGGTCAGGGCCAGGGCCAGGAGCATTAGCATTAGCATCCGTGACCTAGAAATTTTTGTAATTTCAATCATCGTAGAGGCCAAAAGAGGAAAAAGAATGTCTATATATCAGGAGCGGGAATGTACTGTATTTATCACTATCATCACCATCATCACTGTCATATTATCATGTGAATCACAAGTTACTAGTCGTAGGATCTAAGTGTGTGCAAACTTGTTCTCTCGCCGGGGCGTGACCGCCATCATCATGCCCAAGCCGTCGGCGGAGCGGCCAGCGACGAGCTTGGAGCCGGCCTGCTTCATGTCGGCCAGCTGGGCCTCGCACTGGGCCATCTTGGCCTCGACGGCGCGCTGGCGCTTGCGCGCCTCCATCTCGTACTTGAGCGCGGTCTTGCGCCGCTGCAGCCGCAGCTGCTGGACCTGCTTCACGCTCTCGCCGAACCAGGCTGCGAACCAGGCCCCGGCCTGCTCGTTCTCGGCCTCGCCCAGCGACTGCAGCAGCTGCACTTGGTCGGCTGGCGCCAGCTCCGACAGCTTCTCGAGCTGCTTGTCGAGGTCTGGTCGGCGTTGGCCACTTGGATGCTCGGCTGAGCCCGTGGTCTCTTCTGCCTCCGCCTCTGCCGTAGGCGGTGGTGCGCGCGGGTCGGTCAAAAAGGGTACTTTGTCCAGGTCAGTGTAGGATTTGCCCGCCAGCTCGTCCCGGTCATAGTCTATTTCCTCATGTGTGCGTTTAGTGCCCGCGGCAGACGGCGCGAACGGGTTTTGTGCATCGCTGTCTGCTGCGCCTTCGTCTGATGATGCGGCCACTTTGGCGGGCTGCTGTGCCAACGACGCTGGCCCTGGTGTTGAGGAGCGTACTTCCTGACGGAGCTCTGCATGGCGGGCGAGGCTGCTCTGCAAGTTTGCTGCTGCTGCTGCTGCTGTTGTTGCTGTTACCTGTTGTGACCGTGTTTGTGTTTGTGTTTGCGTCTGTCGCGGTAGCTTTTCAAACTCCTCGTCAATGGGCGAGCTGTCCCTGTCCAAGAAAAAGTCGACATGCCGTCTGGTTGCTGGCTTGGTCGATGGTGGTGCTGGTGGCAGTATAATCTTCTTCTTCACTGGTCCTGGTGCTGACACTACCTTCTTGTTCGATGGCGTCGTTCCAGTGCGGGAAGGAGTCTCGCGTGATAACTCGTGGAGAGGATCATCTCCGTATATGTCTTCTCCGTCGGAGAACCCGTCGAGAACAGGGCCAAGGCCACCACTGGCGGCGGCAGCAGCAGCAGCCGTCCCACCAGCAAGTCGATCCATCCATTCACCTCTAAACACTGCCGTGCGCTGTCCGTCTAGGTCCTGGTCGGACTCGTCCCAGCCAGTGTCGTTGAAGGTCAACGACGTCGTAGCCGTGTCATCGTCCACGTCCACCTGATTGGTCTGTCCGCTTAACTCAGCAGCTGGCCCAATGAGCAAAAAGGAAAGAGTATCTTACCGCAGATGGCTGTGAAGTCCGCTGCGAACCAAACGGGCCCGTCTTTACTCTTCTCGCCCTCTCATCCTCCTCCTCTCGGCCGCTGTCTTTGCCCCGCCGCGACGATTGGAGGATTGAGGGAGCCAATGTGTCCGGTACATCTACTCGCAGGGCATTGGCCTTGTCAATGCTTAGCCTTCTGCTCTGGCTGGCCTCGGCTCTGTTGCGTTGGTGGATGGGATTGGGAAGCGAGACAGGCCGTTGATGCGAGGAGTCACGACTTGTCGACGTGCTCCGTGGGCCGATCTTTCGGCTTTCCCCCGGCCTGGCTATCGCCTTTTCGCTGGACGTCAGGGGCATCCTACGTGTTTGACAGTCCTCTTCTCTCAGGAGACTCTGTATCTCGTGCAATGGTAAGTACTTCAGCGGTCGACATAGGCCAATAGTGCAGTCGCGTTGACACGTGACCCGCTAGCTCTAGCGCCATACTATATTGATAACCTTAACTTTAAATGACCCTCGTTTAAATAATCAACGCTCGGCAGTGGCCAACGTGGGAAGAAGTTACTGGTGTTTGACATTAAAAATGGGACACTGTCCGCTCTTAATTTAACCCTGTCTTGGTCAACGACAACGATTCGCTATGCTTCCGCCTTGCTGGTTGACAGGCCCAGCCCGTGAACGAGGTCAATGTGGGTATCATTATAAAGCCCAGAGGAAGACTTGACATTATAAAGCCCAGAGGAAGACCTTTTCTTTTTCAAGCAGTGATTAACCCCTCTGCAGGCTCTGCGGGGTGTCTGGAACCACTGCATGTTTTCTTACAGGCTCGCCTTGCAAAACCCGCAATGTCCCGACCAGTCCAGACGCTGGATCCTGTACGAACGAAAGAGTCCAGGCGCTGGATCCGAACGAAAGAATCCAGCCACTTTTTCTTAGGCACAAGATGGATGAGAATATCACTCACTGCCTCTGAGCTCTCCGTTTCCCCATATGCTTACAGCATCGGGGAAATGCAGAGGTTTTCATCACCCGTAATAGGAGGCCGGCGCCGGACCCCGAACAGGGCCCGAGTCAAGTCCCGCTGGTATTTGATGCGCTCGGGTTCCGGTGCCGGGTTGCGTGCACTTATTATCCACTGGATTCCGGATTCCGGTCCTGGGCGGCTCAAGTATGAAGTATCGACTTTTACTGCTGGATTCTAGCCTATCGGCTTCCACGGTCGGTGTCGAGCTCGGTATCGAGTCTGGTCACAAACAAGAACGCTGAGCCAGAGAACAGCTCATCGTATGATCTTGTATCGGGACTCGGCACCATAAAAAGGCATAAAGTATCAGTTTTACTGCAGATTTCAGCCTATCAGCTTCCACGCTCGGCCTCCAGTGTCGGTGTCCGGTGTTGGAGTCCGGGCTTGGTCAGTCTCGTATTGATAAAGTTTCTGTAGATCAAGCTCCCAGTCGGTTTTATACGTCTACCGCCGACATTGCCTGGCCGGCTTCCGGGGTGGGTTTATATATTCCAGTGTCGAGATTCCGAGGTATATATTCCCAGTTTCTGGACCTATCAGGTTTCATCGGCTTCCGGTCTGTCAGTATTCTGCCGGCTTCATGGCCGGGCTTCAAGTGTCGTTCTCAGTTTCTAGTCCTATCAGGTTTCAGAGTCGGCTTCCTGGTCGGCTGCCGGCCTGTATTTCTATGTGTCAGCATTCAGTCGGCTTCCTGGCCGGGCTTCAAGTGTCGTTCTCAGTTTCTAGTCCTATCAGGTTCCAGAGTCGGCTTCCTGGTCGGCTGCCGGCCTGTATTTCTATGTGTCAGCATTCAGTCGGCTTCCTGGCCGGGTTCCGAAGTATATATTCTCGGTTTTCCGGTCTTGGTTCCAGCTTATCACGTTGCAGTGTAGCCATTTCTATGTGTCAGGAATTCTGCCGGGTTCCAGCGTCGGATTCCCGAGCTAGAAGCAGTATATATTCTCGGATTTCGGGACTGGGTTCCAGCATATCATGTTCCAGGTTCCCGGCCGGCTTCCGGTCTGTGTTTCTCGGGTTCCTGGCCGGGTTTCCAGTGTCGGATTTCCGAGGTGGTTACAGGATATATTCCCCTGAGCTCCAGCGTATCAGGTTCGAGGCTCGGCTTCCTGTCGACCTTTAGTATCAGCTTCAACCTTTAGTATCAGCTTCAGGGCTGAGTTCCTGGCCGGATTCCGGTGTAGATTTCTATGTGTCAGTCCGGTGTATATTTCTGTGTCAGTTCTACGGGCGCTGCAGCCTGCCTGTCGCGAATAAAAGATGGTTTGGTGGAAAAGGGGTGCTTGCTTTCTATTTCCGACCTTACTGCAAGCCGCTCCAATACTTTGTCTCAGCGACGCTGATCTCACCGACCTTTTGCACGCTCGCGCTGCTTGTTCCGAGCAGGACATCAAAGCCGTCCTTTTCCATAATCCAACTGTGGGCATCCTCATCCCAGAAGCTACAGGCAAACTTCTTGCTGATTGGGATTTCCACCCTCTGCTCAGCGCCAGCCTTGACAAAGACCTTTTTGAAGCCCTTCAACTCCTTGACCGGCCGGTTGATGCTGGGCTTGTGCTGACTGACGTAGATTTGCACAACCTCGGCGCCATCGACGCTGCCCGTATTCGAGACCGATGCGCTGACAACCACGCCGTCGTCACCGTCCGAGATGACGGAAGTGTTGGCGACGGAGAAAGTGGTGTACGACAGGCCATGGCCAAAGGGGAAAGCGATCTCTTTCTTCGTCTTTTCGTAGAAGCGGTAGCCAATGTACACTCCCTCGCCATAGACGCATTGTCCACGTTCGGATCGGAAGTTGAGGAAGGCCGGATTGTCTTCGTTTCGGTGCGGGAAGCTGAGAGGCAGCTTGCCTGACGGGTTGACATGGCCGTACACAACATCGGCAATCGCATTCCCAGTCTCGTTGCCACCGTACCAGGCCTGCACAATGGCGGGGGCCGCATCGATCCAGGGCATGCTGACAGGGGTGCCCGACTGCAAAATGACGGCAGTGTTGGGATTGGCCGCGCACACAGCTTTGATTAGGTCGTCAGACCCGGGCGGCAAGTTGATGTCTTTGCGGTCGTAGCCCTCAGACTCCCAATCTTTGTTGAGTCCCATGCAGAGCACGACTTGGTCAACCTCTCGAGCCAGCTTGACGGCTCTGTCGAGTTCGACCTTGTGATCGATACGCTTCTCCAGCCCGAGACGAAAAGCACCGGCCCCAAATGAGAGCGATGCCGCCGAGCGTGTCTTCATCAACGGCAAGGTGCCAAAGTTGACTAGAATGTCATAGGTCTTGCCTGCTTCAAGGTGCAACGCACCCTTCTCCTCCACTGTGCCCGTGCCGAAAAAGTTGGGGCCAGGACGTTGTTTTGTTTCGTTGTCAACGACCAGCTTGCCATTTACAAACACTTTCGCTATCCCTGCCACTATGACACTTAGTTCATATTCTGCAGACTCATCGGGCGTGAATGTGCCTTGCAAGTCTGCCCACCAGATATTGTTCTTGGGCAGCCCAGGATTATTGTAGTCTGCAAGCAAACAGTCCGACTTCGCGATATGGAGCTGGGCGATTTCTTGACGGTTCGACTTGGTTGGGGGATCCAGGAAAATCTTCATTGTCAGGCCCTGCTTGCCATCTAGGCTCTTGGTCCGGAGAGTCATGAGCGGCAGTGTGTTCCATCCAGGCGCACCCAGAGAATACTTGGCCGTTTTGTCATAACCCCTGATGCCCTGCAGTGGACTGACGGCGTAGTAAGGGTCAAGGTTAGCTGAGCCACCGCCAGAATATGCTGCCAGAGCTGCATTTGGCCCAATGACCGCAGTCGTCTTTTCCTTGGAGAAAGGAAGCACCTTATTGTAGTTGCCGTTCTTCAGCAGCACGATGCCCTCAGCGCTCACCTTCCTGAGCAAAGCCGACGTCTCGGGTGTGTCCCTCGTCTTCTCTTCCGCATTCTCGGGAATACCAAGAGGGGCGACCTGCTTGACCAGCTGGAGGATTCTTCGCACACAAGCGTCAATGTCTGCTGTGCGCAGTTTACGGCTGCGTAAGGCTTGGCTGACAAGGTTGCCACGGATGTATGATGGGCCTGGCATTTCGAGGTCGAGCCCCGCTTGAATGGACTCAACGGTTGAATATACACCGAACCAGTCACTCATGACCAAGCCCTTGAAGCCCCAATCTTCCCTGAGGATGTCCTTGAGTATCTTTGGGCTCTCGCTGGCATGGGTGCCATTGACACGGTTGTAAGCGGCCATCACGCACCAAGGGTCGGACTCTCTCAGCGCGATTTGAAAGGGCAACAGATAGATCTCCCTCAAGGCGCGTTCGGAAACAATGGCGTTGATTGACATGCGCTCGTGCTCTAGATCGTTGCAGACAAGGTGCTTGATTGTGGCCGCAACACCAGTCGACTGCATGCCGTTGATCGTGGCAGCGGCCGTGGTACCAGACAGATAGGGATCCTCACTGAAGCTCTCGAAGCCTCGACCGCCGGTTGGGCCGCGCTGCATGTTGACCGTTGGTCCAAGCACGACTGAGGCACCTTTGGCAATGGCCTCGAGGCCCTGCAGCTTGCCACTCTGCTGGACAAGGTCCAGGTCCCAGGTGGCCGCAATACCGGTGCCTGTCTGGTCAGCCATCTCAGTTCGCGGCCAGAAGCACAAAGGGCGTGGGAGGAGATGTATTACCACAGGGAAAGCAAGCAGCTGGTGTGCCGAGGAAGAAACGGGTGCCTCGAACGCCATTTGGTCCGTCAGACACTCGAACTGATGGTATTCCGAGTCTGTGTACTGGGTGTGTATGCCACCAGTCCCGACCGGAGAGCAGAGCAATCTTCTCCTCGACGGTCAGCTTAGACAGTATATCCTCTACCTCAAAAGGGCCCATCTTGATTTCCATCGTGGATGACGAGGCTGCTGGACAAATCAGGGCTTATATTAGAGGCAGCAACAGACAGCTACAGTCAGTGAAAACAGCTGTGCCAAGTTAGAGTGAGATGGATGGGGAAATGAGGGGATGGAGGGCCAGTTAGTTATGCAGCAGCTTATGCAAGGTCCAGGACAGCATCATCATACTTTGCCACGCCCTGTCAGTTGGCGAAAAATCAATACGGATTCTGGGGTGAATGGAATGTGGGAGAATGTGGTGAAGGTTGGGGTTTAGCCGGGATTGAGCCGGGGTTGAGCCGGGAGGGTTAGCCGGGATTAAGCCGGTGAGTTTAGCCGAGGTTGGACCGGTGCCTGACCTAATTGAGCTAGTGATAACTTAATAATACGCGTCAAACGTACGTGTATGGACTATCATTCGTCTCTATTTCAAACTACATTACGGAACTGATATGAATCGGAAGAGGATAGAGGATGATTCAGATCGGTTAATTGATTCTTAATTGTCCTTCGTCTCCGGGGCGAGGGAAAGTAGGTATGCCGCGATTCTCTGACTCTCCTTACCGTACACACTTATCACGTGGAACCAAGGGGATGTGCCAAGCTCTTGGCACACACAAGTAGTATCGTATCAGTAGAAGAGGGAATAGACCTCGA